>VWZL01000556.1:618298-648527 GCA_013396915.1 Stercorarius parasiticus | reverse complement strand
CCCCCCCCCTTTTTTTTTTTGTCAGCAACTTTTAGTTCTGCTTCATGCCTTAGGCTTTGATGTCCACCTCGAATGCTGGTTTAGCTGCTTAGTTAAAAGCCTGCAGCTACTCCCTCTCATGTTACAGCAATTCAATAGAGGACATTTCCAGTGGGACAGGTTAGAAAAGGTATATATGCAACATGATTTCTGGGTCACTTAGAGCAATAGCATTTAGCTTATTTCTAAAGTCAAATCCTGCTCTAGATCAGAAGGAATTCCAATGAAGTCAGTCAAGTCTTTAAACTTTCAATTTAGGAGGAGAATTTGGCTCCACATAAACTGATAGCATTGTTCAAAGATAGCAGCTTTCTCAAACAAAAAATACTGCCCGTATCACGAGCCACCTGGCATTTTCAAATACAAGAAATATTCCGCTGCATAGCACTGTTAAAATGTAAAAACATCAGCTACTGAACCTAAAAACATTTTCAACCCAGTTTCAATAAACTTCAAGTACATTGTACTTAGCTGCTTCAAAACACCTCTTTGCATCAGCAGGTGTGGCTACATTTAGTTTCCATGTACAGGCCACGGAGTTACATGATCTCGTATGTAGGAGCCGAAGGGTACGTTTGCTCATTTCTGGGAAGTCAGGTGCAGCAAACATTCTGGTCCAGAGAAACGCAAACCCTAGCTCTTCCGCCCTGGGACAAGTGATATGGCTCTGACCATAGGAGCACACTGCAAACTAGCAAAGCATTTAAATAGTTGGCAAAAGTGTTGAAAGGCACATAGCTTGTCCTTAGCAATATTTCCCTGTTCCACTTGTGGTGCCCATTGAGGAATCAGTGTTGGGACCTAGCCTGAAATAAAAAAATAGTAAGAAAATGGAAGCCTCCCAGGAAAAAAAAAAATTAGGTTGCCTTTTTTTTTTTTCGAGCTTTAAGATTTTACTATTGCATGTTTTCCTCTACCTTTCCAGTGAAAATTAAGGAAGCTATGGATGCACGTTAACCATACGTATGGACTTACTACTACTGGAATACCAAATGGTAGAGCTGCTGTAAACTCTTGCAAGTACTAAAAGCAATGCCTATAATGGTCTGTACAGCATTTGCAAATATTTACTTTGAAAAGAAATTAGTGTAGTTCTTAGTTTTCTCAGCATTGCTTAGAAACGCTAAAAAACTACAACAGCTAACTGCTACTCTACACCAGATCAATATACCCCAACAGATATTTAGGAATATATGCCATTATATTTAAAAATACCAAGTTCCTCTAAGCTGGTAAACCTAGAAGATTTTACATAGAGTTAGAGATAAAATATTAAAAATTCTTGTTTCAACTCCACACACTTGACATCTGAATAGGAGTGATGTAATCATACTATTTATTCCATCAGTGAGACAAAATGTTGTATGGAACTAATTTTCTGAGGTTTTAAATAGAAAGTCATTTAACTCGTATATACACAAAGTGTTCTTTCCACAGATATTTACATGGCAAATATGTTAGAGGAGAACCACTATGACTAAGTCTCTACAAGTATAGCATCCTTTCTGAGCTATTCTCTCTGCTGAAAGAATTCACAGAAGCTTTGAAGTAAAATCTAGACAATTAAAGTTACCTATATTTCACAGTAGGTAAAGAAGCCATTAAATGATATTTCAGCATAAGGTTTCTGGAAACAGCTACACAGTAGAGTTTTACATCCACCCCTCTCTTCCAGCATTCACGGTGAAACTAAATCTCTTCTTAATTTACAAGAGAGATAACAGCATACATAAAGATGTACGCGTATAATTGTAGTTCATCCTCCTCGATAGAGGCTGGTCAGCCGTTCTAGTTCTTTGCAGTTGTCCATGGGCATGGAGTCTGCTTTCTTTCGGAGGCGGTCATCTCGATATACTTTTGCTGCATAAAGTAAGTCTGTTTCTTTAACGAAAAAAAGAGAAAAGATTTTTCAGGTTAAAAAGTGAGTGCTTGCACATGATACATTCCTTCTCAGAGCTGTCCAAAACACCTCAGGTTTAATCCTCACCCTTTTTTCCTTCTGTCTATTCTAACTACCCACAGCCACCAGCTAAACAGCACTGCTACAGCTTCTCTTCATTGGATCTTCACAAGCATTTAATCTTTTTCAGCAGCAAAAGCGATAACAGCCTTCCAACACCCTCATATTTCATACAACAGTACCTGATTAAAAAACTAACACACGACCCTCCCCTACTCCCTCTGCCAAACCTCATTAAACAATACAATTATAGGCCACACTCAGTGAACTTGCATATTATTGACAGCTCTAGCGTCTTGTCCGTGCCCAAAAAATCCACTCTGAATGTTAAGCCCATTACTTCAACTGATGCTGCTTCAGACTGCCAGTGTTCAGAGGTATTAATAAAAGAGCTCTCTCAATTATACTGGTGTTCAATAGCTTGACATTGCTGAGCATTTTAATTCTATAAAATCTTTTTCAGCCCTTCAACTCAAAATGCATTAGCAAGGCATTCTTAAACGTCAATCAACACTGGAAAGATTTTAACTGTCAAGGAGATCCAACACACAACAAGGCATTTTAAATCTGTGAACCCACAAAATCAGCTCTTTCTATAAATAGAGAAAATCTATTAAGGGCTTGGGTAGTTTTCACAACCTGATAAATTGCAAATAGCAAACAACATGACAGTCACCACCTTCACGTTATTTCTCTTCTTTATACTAGGGTCAAATGTTTGTCTAGTCATCGCATTTGCCCAGTAAATATGTATATACGGAATCGTGGGCCTTTCTGCATTGTCCAGGACTCTGTTCATGCTTAAAAAAAGTAAGCATGTCAAGAACAGATGCTGAAAAATGAGAAACGTATTTTTTCCTCCTCTTTCCCTTGCCAGGTGGAAACTGCATATCAACCAAATCTTTTCAAAGGTACTTAGACAGTAAATATATCACAGGGGACACAAATGTAACATGCCAGTAAATCTAAGCGTAATGACTAGGTCAATAAAAACTATCCTTCCAGATCTACACTCTGCTGAGCAAAAAATACAAATAATACGTCCTCTTTTTATTATGCTGGATTATATCTTGTCTTTAATTTTTTGTTAACAAGCACAATCATTTTTGTGAACTATTTTATTCTAGGATTACCAATCATTCATCTAGCAACCATTGTAGATGAAAAATTAGGTACTCCTTTCACGAAAAGTGAACATATTCAAACATTTCAAGATGATCAGGACAACCTAGCTGGAAACATACAAGAGCTTTTTATATTTGCTTATGAATTATACCCAAAAATTTTCTCATACTTTCCTCTATTTGAAAAATCTGGGAAAAATTGTTCTGATCAAATCTAGTACTCTGGGCAATATCTGAATGTTTTCCCCCAAAGTACTGGTGTTTCTCTGGCATACATGTGACCCATCAGCAGTTTTCTGCCCACAATTCTTTCCTGTGGGCAATTCGTAAAACTGTGGAGATTTACTTGTGCGTAAGCAATGTGTACTCCCGAGTAAGGAGCATAAAGCCTCCAGGAAGCATTGGGCCTGCTATGCACAGGTAAGGCAGTTTGTATTTGGACACGTACAGGTCAACTGTAAGGAACACGTGCAGTCCTTTGCCTGTTCAGGCATTTGACTAGCCGTGATGCCGGGCTGTCTTTTACAACCAGGAGATGCTACAGGGCCATTTCAGCTGAAAACCTTAGCATGACTGGACTGCAGAGAGTAAAGTTATGCAGGAACACAGGATTTCACTCAGAGAAGAGCACACTGTTTGCTTCTGGTCAGTTTACTGACAGTTCGTGAGCAGATTATTTATCCAGTAAGGTATTACTGAAGTTTACCAGGTGAAGAGTTGAAACCATGTGGTTTCAAACACTGGTGACATTTTAGCAGCGCTGTTCTCACAGAGCACGAAAGGCTCTTGAAATGGTCACAGATAATAGAATAACAAGGTAAAATTGCTGGTGATTTGGAGATGGCTGATGCTATTCAGTAGTGCTATCCTTTACCACTGAATTCTAGGCTCCTGCAAGAAAATAGCTCCTTGTATAATATAAAATTTAATTGGAAAAATAGAGGGAGAAGTGAAAAAAAAAACCCAACCAACCCTGTTTTTAAGGTCTGATATAGCCAAGGTACCAAGTCCAGGGATAAAAATTATTCAGCACTGGCAAAAGATTCAGCACTGATTTACAGCTTGTGATGTTTTACAGAACATGCTGCATGTCCTTGGTCGCCTGGAAAAGCAGTGTTTCTCTGTACTGTGGTCCAAGGCAGACTATTTTTTCCTTCTCTGGAAACAACTATGTAAGCTTTTGTTTCATTCATTTATTTATATAAAAACACCTAGGGAAATGAGATATTGGCATGATAAAATAATGTGGAAGAGATTAGAATTCTTAGCTTTCGTCCTTAACTTAAAGCAATCTCTTTCTCATTATCAATTCACTGTAGTCTTTAATTTTCTGAGAAATGGTCACAGACAATAGAGTAGCAGGTTAAAATTGCTGATGATTTGCAGATGGTTGTTAGGTCACTGAGTAAAACACAGAAATTAAGTGACACTGAGGACGCTTTTAGAAGTGGAAAACAGTAGGGAACCTTACACTTGCATTTGCATTGAGATATTTTAGTAGTACAAGTACTCGATTCTTGTCTGAGGTAATCTTTTTTTTTTATATTAAATGCACTCTTTCATGAAATTATGGACATTACCAAACTTACTTTGTTGCCTCTCCTTCCAACAGTTATTACGAATGTTGGACACATAGTCCTCTTCCACACTCTTTTCCACTTTCTGTAGTGACACTCCTTTGTATTCATTCCTAAAGTCCTTGTTGACGTAATAAACGACGTGCAAGTTTTCTGTCTCCATTTTTATGGTCTGCCCTGTACTTCTGCAAAAAAGGAGGGAGGGGGGGAGACAGAGAGACCAGATATTTATTTGATTTTTTTTTTACACCACAAATACGCCTTTAAAAAATATTTCTATTCCAGAAGAACAGCACATCACTGAATTTGCCCTTTCAAGACAAGTAATGAAGTGAATGGCTGTATAATTTGCCAGAGAATAAAATTACTACATTTATCTGAACATTAAACTTCTGCTGCTTAAATTCTGGATCTTGAAAAAACCCCCCCATTTTAGTAAGACACTTGTTTTGTACCTCTTTAGTCAAATATAAGCTTTGGTAATAGAAAATTACATTCAAACTCAACAGAAAGAAAAACAGGTTACTATTCTGTAGTAACCCAGTACAGGCATCTCCATTCTAAAGCATTTTCTGTGAGCTCTGACAAATCCATTTTCCTGCTGGCATTCTGTGGATTAAAAATCAAAATTGTGTGCAAACATTTTGGCAGAGAAGCGTTTATAAGCATCGCAAAAGCTTAGTTGCAGAAGGGAAAAACATCCACGTCTGGAAATAAAGAGCTCTGAAAAATAAGAGAGAGAAGAGAAAAGAAACCTTTCTGTTGTGGGACTGAGAGCTCTGGAAGGAATTAAGGACCTTTAAAACAGTTGTGGCAAGTGGACTAAGTCTACTAGCTAGTTGCATGCTTGATTAAAGTTATTTATCTCAAGGAAAAAAGGTTTATATATCCTACTGTACGAACCAGCTAAGTTTCACTAGTAGAATCCTTTGCAAGAAAACAAAGATAAACTATTTTACCATCACCTAGAATGAAGAAAGAATAGACAGTTTCTCCAGCCCTCATCTAGTTCAAAACTTAAATAAGGATGAGAAAGTTGCTTTCAAGTACTTCACTTGCTACAAGCACAGACGACCCCTAAAAGAATAATGAGCCTTAGCAGGTTTCAGGATTCGATTAAACATGCTAGATATGCAAGAACCTTTACAACATGTTATGCTGCACGGACCCACTGCCTTCTATCAGAAGGCCTCCTAAACTCCAGGTATTTCCGACCTGGCCATTACATTTTCATGTATGTTCTTACTACCTAACTTTCAAGTTTTGTTCTGCTTCATCTATACCTCCTCTCCCTTTCCTCACTGTGGGAAGTCAAGGACCAACTAATGGAAGGCTCTCTAAAATGCTTCTAAGTGGGAGAGGGTGATTACAACATCCTCCCCTCTGTTTTAAGCTAATGTAATCGAGTATTACTTACGATCTTGGGTATAAGGCGTAAGGAGGGTTAGATACCATCAACTGGCTCAACAAGGAGACAAGGATCAACACAATAATAGGCATCAGCTGAATGAACATAGAGAAACCTCCCTAAGGAACAAAACAGATTCAGGTATTTCATAAAACAGCACCAAGTAAACAGGTAAATTTGACAACATTTAATGCTAAGCCTGACTTTCTGCTTTAAGCATCAAAAGCTGATAGGAAAACTATAAATACAAACTTGCAAACACTGTGGTGTTATCTTAACTTTCCAGTGCGTACACAATATTCATAGAGTGCTCAAGCTGGAAGAGTTCATGGGTTAGCACATAGCTACAAGCAATTATCAAATGAATAATAGCTGGACTCAGTTACATTGTGCACCATGATTTGATCTCATCTATACAGTGATATGCAATTATACAGGACTATATATAATTCATATAGATGAATATTGAGCCTTAACTCCAATCCTTACCTCAGCCCAAATAAATTTTTAAATGCAGACAAGGATTAGTGACCAGAATTAGTGGCATATTTAGGCTAATACTACCAGTCATTAGTAAGATAGTGACATAGAATAACAGTTTTACAAAACCAGGCTATTATTTTCTCAAATTTGCATGCCTATATACCAATCAGTAAGACTACCACCTGCCAAAGTTTTAAAATGTGCAACCAACAAGTACAAATCCTGCTGTACAGTACAGAGCTCCTGTACAGCTACGTCACTGGAAGTGACTACCAGCAAATTTCACAATACACAGTTTAAAGTCAATGGTGCTTTAAACATACATCACCCCTCTCTTCCTCTCTCTCATGTCCACTCTGACGGTGCTGATTAGGATGACTGTAGCCAGCACGACCATTAGAAAATGAATGTACACTACCTAAGGAAAGGAACATCCACATTTAAATCATGTTAAAAAAAACCCCAAACTATTTAGAGGTCAATACAGAAGCAAAAACATAAGCCATTTAACATTACTGCCCAATGACACGTAAAATAACTCAAGTTTAAGATAACTTACAATTTCAAAGTTGTTTAAAATAAGTGTTTTAAGCTCTAAGACAACTGATTTGTTATTTCATGTAATGCAGAATCACCATAGTAACCGCAGAGAACTGAACTTAGATTTTGGTGATTTTGCAACACTTAGGGGAAAAATAAGCTGTGATGTAGATTAAAGAGTTGGGGTCTGTGGCAGGTTGGAGTAATTTTACTGTTTTATAATGTCACAAACTCTAACGCCACTCTGGGAAGTACCACCATATCCCGATGATTATACTCATATATACAAATACCTGTTGGAAAGGCCCCTCCAAAAAACATGTTGAATAGATCCTCTGGAGTAATATCTGCCTCGCAACCTCTATGGAAGTTGAATCTACCGTTGCTAGGGTGATTGCATGTTTGCTCTTCACTGCCTGTAAGGTCATACTGCTTTCGTTTTTCTGGATTACTCAGCACAGCATACGCATTTCCAATTTCTGAAGCAAGGAATACAAGACAACTCCCGTAAATGAAAGATAAGAGCTATTCCAGCATGAAAAATTGCAATTTCAAAATCAGGAATAGGCAGCGAATTATGTCCTTTACTGTATGTTACAAACCAACTATAGTACAACAAGGTCCAGAAGCATCTCTACTTTTCTTAACATAGTTTCCACAAAGTTTCCCACCAACACTATTCAAAGGTGCTTTTATCCTGTTGAACTAGACGGGAGGCAGGAGAGCTTTGATCCTTTTTCTAGGGGAACACCTACACCTGTGGAAATGTTCTCTCTTACAAAAAAAGCATCAGGCATTACAATGAAAGCTTTGAAATGGGGTAATTGCAAAGTTCAGTTTGCTCTCGCAGCCT
Organism: Stercorarius parasiticus; assembly: GCA_013396915.1. NCBI lineage: Eukaryota > Metazoa > Chordata > Aves > Charadriiformes > Stercorariidae > Stercorarius > Stercorarius parasiticus. Next base: position 640,543 of record VWZL01000556.1, on the reverse strand, counting down.
AGCTTAAAAACATCATAGACTCGGTAGGTTTTCTTTGGTTTCATTTAGTAAGTGGTGACTTCTTCACACGCATCACCTTTATTGTCTACAAGACTGTGAATGTATTTTTTTATAGGCTTCTTAAGATATTTTATGGATTACATTAAAGTTTTGCATGACATAACATGAGGACTACAACACACGTGCATGACAGGAACACGTGTGTTCCCAAGGTTGTCAATACGACCTCAGTGTTTGGCCAGGAGTGCCTGGCCTGGATGCCTGTCCCCTTTCGTGCTACATTACCACAAATTAACAACTTCAATTTTGACAGTAGAAAGGGAAAAATTGAGTTAGTGTGAAAAGACCACAAGCTCTGCTGACTTTACAAGCTTTGACCCTAGCTGCTCCACACAGACATACACCTCTTGCAGGCTGAAGGAAAATTTCTGTTGGCACTCGATCAACAGTCTTCACTTAGTCATATCTTCATTAAACCCCTTCTGCTTTCCTTTCTTCTCTCTCCCCCAGGGCTCTCCAACAACAGGTTGCTTTTGCAGCCAACCAACACAAGGCACAGGGATTACATTTTTCAGTGTCGAAAAGCCATCAGTCATCAAAAGTTCGTGAAAGGTGCAACACGATAACCTCAACACAGGCAAATAAGACTATGGCTTTGCATAATTAATGTTTTCAACATTATCCAACCTAAAAAAAAAGTTAATGAGTCTTAGCTACGTACCTTTTAAGATGCCCTTATAGCAATAATCATTAGCAATTCCTCTAAGTAGAGGAGAAAACCCAAAGAAATGAAGCCTGGTAATGTGCACTGAGAGCATGACACACTACGGACACTGAATATTACTACAAGGTCCTCCTGTTACTCAGCATGAGGATAGAACTGGTAGTGAAAATCTAGATTTTCCCAACAATTAAGAAATTAGGAAAACATGAATCGGGTAACTCACATCAAGTGAAGACACCATACTGTCACAGTATGGTCAGCAATCTTTTTTGACTATCTGTTATTTGCTTTTGATTATTTGATGGTAATTCCCCACAGATTTGATTCAAATATAATTTTCTTTAAATAAAGGACATGAAAAATGAAAAAAACTGTCCAAAGTTTCAGAGGAAAGATTTTTGATGAAGCTGGTAAAAGAAATTCCGTGACATTAAAAGTGATTATATTTGCATAAACTTTTTAATGTAAAATGTAACCTCAGGGAGACTGCTTAACACAACAGAAGCGTAGTACTAGGTAGCTCAAGATCTAAGTAACTACCTTGCCTAACATCAAACTCAATTCTGTTTTCCAATGTGACCTTTCCTTAAAATAAAGCACGATTATGAAATAATAGCTATTATTACAAAACTCCTTTTCTCAGCTAGATGTTAGAAACTCACCAGACACTTCTGTAGGCAAACTAAATCATAAATTTACTCAGCCATACAAAAAGATTACAATAATTTTGATGCAAGAAAAATGCTAGATTTCACTAAATAATTCTTAGTCAACAAGATTCCCCTACAAAATTTTCTGTTAATTTACTCATCTAATTAAAAAACAGAAAGTGAAAGTAAGCCGAAGACATCAAGCTTGTACAAAGTGCTAATGTTAAATAAAAGATTAATAATTTCTTACATTTTAAAGATTATTTAAAATGCTATGAACAAGGAAGAATTATTTTATTTATAGGGCTGGAGCCAATTTTTGAAAAATATCATCTTTTTTAGATAAAGCCATCACATAGCTGTATTAAAATAAACATTGGCAATCAACTTGCCTGCTATGTTCTATCTACTTTTCATCTGGAATTGTTAACGTATTATTATAACTATCCCTTAAAGTCTGTATCAGAAGTCTTGCTCAGGACTTTTTATTTTTTTTTTTCCCCTCACCTGATTTAAGAGTTTTATCTGATGGGTTTTTTCAAATGTCTGCATGTAAACCTCACACAGGAAAAAGAATAAGAAAGATGTACCACAATCAGATTATTTATGTATGATCATTTCTTACAGATTCACATTTTTCTTCATCAGTGTCTGAGATGAAGGTGTAGTTTTCTTTAAAAAGCTTTTCCTCAACAATTTTCCTTGTGCAGGGCTAAGCTTGGCAGCCTTACATCAGGTCATGTCAGATTGCAAGTTTTACCTAAGAAATGGTCAAAGGCAACTATTAATAAGGCCAGGTTGGGGCCCAAGTGGGTCTGTGTAGAGAAAGTACTAAAACTACACACATAGAAGGAATTCTAAGGAAAAGGTAACTTAGCCTGGCACACGGTTCAGTAAAAAATGCATTTGCCTATCAAGTATTACTTCGTTTTTTTCAAACTCAAGTATAGTAAAGATTCAAGATAGTAAAATTCAATTGACTACATTAAGCAAAAGCCAGTAAAAAAGTACAATTGGGTTTCACAGATCAAGCATTTGCTCCCTGTACCTGAAAATTACAGTCAGTCCTCTGAAACTGAACCCCACTGCAAAAGTCCACATTATTTATCTATACTTCTATGTATATGTTAAGATAATAAAGGTCAACTATTTTCTTGGCTAAAAATGTCAGTTTAACATTAGCTACAAAACACCACACTGACAATTTTGTAAAAATATAAGCGACCAATGCAGATGAAGTTCTTTTAATCTGACAAAGTTTAATCATAAAAGAAATTTAAGTAAAAATGGTTTTTTACTTTTAAAAGCCTCTGTTGCTCCAGGTGCATGGTTTTTGTCTGGGTGGAATTTCAAAGCAAGTTTTCTATAAGCCTTCTTTAGGTCTTCTTCACCTGCATCCTTTGACACCCCAAGGACTTCATAGTAATTTTTACATTTCTTTATACTGCAAAAGAAAATGAAGTAAAATGTTGTAAGCAAACCAATGTAGAAGTAGTCTGTTGGAACACAGCTGCAAATGAGGTAATACATTGCACTGATACATTACATCTCTCACTTTCAATATAAAATATAACAAAATTTCCACTCTAGAAACAAAGATTTCCATTTTTCATAATAAACTCACTATTGAGCACAATAAACTATTGTACCCAAAATTACTTACCACATATATTTACTTTACTACTCCTACTGTAGAACTACTACAGTTGTAAGAAAAGGTTGCAGTTTGCAATTCCCAATTATATGAATATTACTGTTAATAATGCATAAAATGAAGATTCCAAATTTACTTTGCAGAGCTACCAGGTAGGAAGGCCTGTTTTGACTGTCAACAGCAAATGTGCTTTGGTCTGCACAACATAAAACAAAACAAACAATACCTCTCTTTCTACAAGCAGAAGTCATAACACCATTCAGGCATTCACTTTTCAGGGAAATAAGGCATGTGAAAATACCTCTGCTGCTGGGAATGCACCTGGATCTTAACAAACTTTCTGTAAGTGTTTATATAAATTCAAAGAAACAATAACAGCTCCAGCAAGTACAGATTCAGCTCATCTCATATGTTCAACATAGCATTTTTTAAAACTCTGAAAACTCGGAAATGTTCTTCCTGTAGGCAGTCCAGAGAGGAAAAGAAAAATCTGGAAATGATGTAATGATTTGGTATGCTTTACAATACTCAGAAGAGAGAAAGAGCAGTTACAGGAGAGAACATTAATTTTATGTGGGCAGGAAGAACTGACCAAATCCGTAAATACACCTTAAAATCAAACCAAGTTACTTGGGTAAGAATTCAGAAACTTAGAAAAATAAGGCTGAACCACAAAGTTGCATTGCAGAAATGAGGTACGCTGACACTTGGTGCATACCAAAAGAAAAGGGCTGGTCTGAGCAAGAAATGGAAGTTACATCCACAAATATTTTAAAAGCTTTGTGTGAGTCTCTTCACATGGCTGTAACTGTGTCCACATTCTCTTAAATGCACAGATCTCTACTTAAATATGGGTATAGCGTTACAAAGACTATACACAGGGCAGCCAAGTGGAAAAAAAGGGGGTAAGCAAGCCTTTGGCATTTTCATGAAAGAAAAATGGGTACCTTGTAATTAAGGGAATGCTAGGATCAGAAGTACAACCACACCATCGTGTGTGGTCCTTCATAGTTCACAGATTGATCAAATCAAATTTCATGTGTTCAAATAACACGAGCTTTTATGGAAGTCTCAGTGTAATGCTCACAAGAGCACTGAATTGAATGTATGCAGGCAGCTGCCAACACGAACATCTTGTGAAATAAATATAGCTCATTATATTGAAGTAACATTTAATAAGCTCCAGTTAGGAAGCTGATAAAACTAACTGAAAAGAACACAGTCAATCCATCATCAAGAAAGAATGGAAAGAAAATACATTAAATTATACTCCGAATACTGGAAACTTTTGTTGGTTAATTTGTACAAGAAAAAAATTTGTCAGTGTACAGATCCCTTCATCCTTAGCCTCAAGACCTGGATTACTTATGAACTGTATCAATAACAGATATCTTTGTTTAAAAGTGTAATAGTATCAAATTAAGCTTCTATTTCAAGAAATGGGTATCTCAGCATCCGATCTAAGTTCTTCTCTTCAGTAATTCAGTATCTGAATTATCTGTTTGTGGACCAGACTCTTCAGAACTTTGGTTAATATAAAATTAGGTAGTGAGTCATCAACACTCAGTAAATTTGTTATTTTATTAGCATTAAAACTGTAGTGTTAAATGTTTGTTCAAGTGTTTTTAAGCACTGTGCATCCTCAACAACTTTTTCCCGCAATAGCATGTGGTCATTCCTCATGGAAGTAACAAACATGAAAAAAGAAACCAACCATGAAAGTTTACTACTTTGCAGACCTGATATGCACTTATTTCACAACTCAAGGATGCAGAGAGGAGAAAAAAGGGGGGGGGGAGAAGAACAACCCAAGAAACTCCAACCTGTTCTTCTAACCCTCAAAAACTCACTGCAGAGTTTTTTCCCCATTCACAACCAGTAAAGGTCGCCTGGTGGGAAACCTGAAACCTTCATGGGAAAAGCAGGAATGGTGGGTATCAACTGGGTATCAACCAGAAGACAGTCAGGTCAACAAACGACCACCAGCTTCTGACACCATGATCTGCTGCTTAGAGCCAGTGCATCAAACCGGAGCTGCTTCCTGATGAGAAAGTGCAGGGAGAAACCTGCCTTGTGGGTTATATAGCACTTGTCTTCCAAAGGGATGAATGTGGTCACCCTCCATGCAACAGCTACCCTGAACATGGTCCACAAATGAGCTATTGTTATTTATCAAGAAACAGCTGAGGTACAACACATTTCTCCTTTCTCTTAGCAAGTCTTTGCTAGTGATTGCTTTGTTAAACAAAAAATTCTACAAACGCACAAGCATCTCTATTCCAACATTCCTGATTTCGTATGAAGCTATGATTTAATATTTCAAGCACATATTATATCAAATCAACCTCATACCCTGACCTGCTACCCTAGGCTAAACGGCCAGTCTCAAACAAAGAAGCTTTCGTGAATTTGTGACTGCCATCCCTGACTTTTATTCTCCCTTGTGTGTTCCTGTCAGGACGGGCACGCTCACAGCAACACTGCCTGCAACAGACCTGTAACCGATCCTCCGGATCATTTACACTGCCCTCCTTTCTACTGCACAGGATTAACGCCGAGATACACAACCCCTGCTCACTGGTTAGGCCCCCTGTCATCTTCAGACCTCAACCAAGTCAGCGCTGGCTCTTACAAACCTCAGCAGCAAACACAAGCTGCAAGTTCTCTCCTGGGCAGCCTGGGAAGCACTGCATGTGACTTCTGGTGAATCACGTGGAATACGCATACACATATACCAGTTTTGCAGAGTTTAGCAGGACTTTGGATTAGGCAGATCAAGCTTTACAGATAAAATATGTTAAACGACCGTACAAACGCACAGGGACCAAACCCCATACCTAAGCCTGGAATTCTCAGCAATGACCTTGTGCTATGAAGCCCTTGCTACACCCTGCCATTAGACAACAGTTTTATACAACTGCTTTGCCACTTCAAGGCAAAAAGCATCTGGACTGTGAGCAGCTAGCATCTAGTTAATGCAAAGTTTCCTGCAGGGAGGGCGTTAGTGACTTCTGCCAGGAGGTCCCTTGCTGAGCACAATTCAGGGCAATCATTACAGGGTAACGGCTCAGTTTTTCCCCCCAAAACTTGTACTGCTGCAGCTTTGTATTGGGGATGATGGGACAAGCAACAATGATTAGAAGGTGCTTTCCAATTAAAATTATCAGTGTTCGCGGTGCACTCCTGAGAGGCAGAACTCGAATGCATCACAAACTCAACCTGGTAAGTCATTTTATAGCAGGACAAACTGTACAGAATCACCAGGGCAACCCACCAGATCCTCAGGCCATACATGTGCTGTGCAGTCACTAGGCTTCTCAACACCAGCACTGTTGGAGCACACACCACATCCCTCCTCCACCTTAAAGAGATGGGGATCATGGGCTTTGCACAGAGATTCTCCAAGACTTAAGTCTTCTTCCTCCAAACTACCACTTCTCTCCAGCTGCCAGGAGCTCCTGGAAGCCAAGGCCAACCTGATCCTTCTCCCTCAGAAGAAGCAGGCCTTTTTGGACATATTCCTCACCCCTTGTCTCTAGTAGACTGATGTCTGACAATCCTCACTCTGCCAGAATCCCATGCCTGGAGTGTTGAACTGTCCTGTGGAGATTTGTCACAGGGCAGATGGATAGAAGGAACCATCCCCTTCCCTCTTGTCTCCTAGTGCAGGCCACACAACATCGGCCAGCAGAGGATGGGAAAAATTAAGAGTAAAACCAGTGGAGACTGCGGAAGAGACTAATCACAGATCTTACAGCTTTTAACCACACCTGAAACCCCTGTCCTGCAGCACTCTCAGCATAAACAACTCGCTTTCTGAAAGCTGCATTTCAAGTTGTTGTTTGGTTGGTTTTGCTGCACTTCAGGCACTGTACTGCCCAGTGCTAATTTTCTTGCATATGTAAATTCCAGCAGATGTTTCTTTTTAAAATTGCAATTTACATATCACTTGCTTACGGACTGCCCCTTTTGTATTGAATTGAGCTTTTTTGTTGCTTATTTCTGGCATATTTGAAGTTTGGTTCACTGTTCATTTGTTTGGCATTTTGTTTTTTGTGAATTGTTTTTCTTATGTTTTTCATTCCCGGTTGGATCACTTCTGTATCTGAATTACTATAAAATTTCTGTTGTTTAGCTAATTTCTGTCCTTGCTGCATTGTCAGTCCCCTGCCAGCACCTTGGCACTGTCCTTCTGGTTAACAGATTTGCTGGCTGGTATAGGAGGGCAGATTGCTGGATGTTCCTGAAATAATATCTGACTTTTAGAGAATAGACTTCTCAAACAGCATGAAGGCAAGCGATTGCCTACATTAATCCACAATCTGTTGACAGAGGTATCTCGTCATGACTTGCAAAGCTCTGCTATCCCAGCTTGCAGTTGACAAGCCACCTGCAGCAGAACTGGTCAGCCACTTTCAAACCGCAACAGCAGCCAATTCTGCCTGACGCTGGGCTCCCCTCCATGCTCTGACAGCTGAAGGCAGAGGAAGCCCTTCAGGTCCTCAAACGTCTGCTCGCACTTGCAGAAATTCTGGAGCTACCACCACTGGTTCTCCTGTGACTAAGAAATGATGTGATCCTACCGCTGTGCTTCTTGTTTCACTTTTCAAATCTACAATTCGGATTAGGTCAGCATCAACAGCTTTTATAAAGTTAACAAAACCTATCAGAGATGCTTGCATTTCTGTATCAATACCTGCAGTGATCCATAATCATGAAGTTTTGAGTATGACTAGGTATTTCAAAGGGCATTCCAAAGCCTCTGTCTACATGCACAGGGATGGCCCAAAAGACAAATACTTTGACCGCTACCTCCAAAAGCTTGCAATGGGAGCTGCAGTTATTTCTCCCAATGGTCATCTGAACTGAGCAGCACGGTGAGCAGCAAAGTGAATGTGAGATACAAAGAACTGAGCAAGAGGAAGCTACACTGACTTCTGATCCCAGAGTTAAGCAGAAAAGCACAGTAAAATGCAGACCAATTTCTACATGGGTCAAGTTTCCAATGATGCCAGGGGGCCTGATGCAAATGGCATCTTGCAGCTGAATCGAGAATGTGCCAGTCACAGTGTGGATGACTTAAGTGTGGTCTGCAAAAAGTGCTCTGGACTGGGAAGAGAAGGTCACAGAGTTGTTGAGGAACTCAAGCTGGTACCAGCATATCCCTAGTTTCTGAAATCAGTGCACCAGAAGTTTCAGATCTCTGTTATATTGACAGATTCAGCAACACATTAGGGTGCTTGTCTTACTACTTTGCTCTTGGTGTACCTGGTTGGTCAGTTTGTTTCTCCTGTGTCTATTACATGAAATATTCAAAGCTGTGTTTGCATCAGCCTACTTTTACCCAAATTTTGTTTAAGCTTTTATTGTAGCTGTAACAAGTGTAGATTAAAGGCAGGAGCTTTCTGACAAAGTCCACCAAATCTTCTGTGCCACTTTTCCATGACAGGCTCTATGACTGTGATTTCCACCTTGACTTTCTCAACCATTCAATTGGATATTTCAACAATCCACAGTAGTTCTAGCAGCCTAATTAAAGCCATGCCGATTTCTTTGCTTCGGTTTTTTTTTTCCCCCTCCATTTTAGCACATGATGATTGCTCTTATTATTCCAATTTCAGTTAATTATCTTCTTGACCCCATGTTAAAAAAGTAACGATATATCTCTTTTTGCTGTATTTGGAGAAATCTCAGCAGAAGGCCTGGAAACAGGCAGTCAGGCAACATGCATTCCTTCTAGTTTGATCCATGAAATGCATAGAGGCAATTTTTTGGTTTAGTCCATGAATTCAAATCAAGTTGCTGATTATTCTCGATCACTTCTGGATTACATTTAACTGCCTTGCAAGGTTCCTACAGAACTCATGCCTCTATTGGTTCATTTTGGTTCTAGCTTAAAAATCAAAATACAAAATTTTGTTCTTGTGCTCTCTTCCGAGGAGCTGGCATTGGCAGGGCAGGAAAAGCAGTATTCCACCACAGTTTTCACAAGACAGCAATCCAACTTTAGCATACTACTGTTCATGGCAGTTATCTTTCAGATGTCAAAAAGGTAATATGGAATATATGCTCCAGCTTATTTACTAAAAAGGAGACATCAGACACCATATGAATTTTACAATCATTTAAAGGGAGTCTGTATAAAGTATATGACCTATATATACCTCCAAAACTTTTTTTTTAAATCGTGTAGCAGACAACAGATAATGCACACTTCATAGCATAAAAAAGAAATGGGAAAGACTAATACGCAGCAGGCAAATGATCCTTTCTTTTTTTTTTTTTTTAATTTCACAGTAGTCCACCTTTCCAAAGGGTCTGCACAGTTGGTATGAGTAGGCAGATATGTTGAACAGAATTTGTTTGAAAGTAATTAAGAACTCTGGTAACTTAATCTTGATCAGCACTTCTTCTTCAGTTGTTTTAAGTGAACTAGAAGGAAAAAAAAGTTTAAATTTTCTTTCTTACACAAATACTTTGTGTTTATCAGCAAAAAATGCCCATACCCTACATCAAACAGTGAAGAAATTGCTTCAAAGCAAAGACCACAAAATCCAAAAGCAAAATTCTCCCTTTTTTAATCCAGTACATGATTCCCATGCACTTGTCTTAAGCTGACATTGCTCAGACAGCTTTCAATTGCCTAGAGACTTCTAGGCTACTTGCTCTAAAAAGACTTAAGTCTACTGTGGGTCCTAACATATTTCTCCTAGTCTCCTGTCAATATCTCTAATATGCAGGTCACCTAAAGCATTAAGGCAATTTGATCCAGCCCTCAGTGACAAGATAGGCATCATTACGAAAAAAATGCATGTACTACAGATGGTATTTTCAAAGCATTTAAATTCAAAAGTAGCAAAGTGCTTTTGGATATCTCAAGCTTCAAACTGTCACACTGAAACAGTGAGCATCGCTCCCACAAAGAACAGAGCATCAGGCAGCACTTATGCACTCAGTGAAAAGACATTGTATCTTATGCTTCTCCCTGTCGAGCAACTTGTTTGCAAGCTCATGTAACGCTCTACACAAGTGTTATTGTAGCTTGCTAGTGATCAGCGTCCCCTGTGTATGTGGGAAAAATAAAAACAGCACAGAGGTGCTTGTTTGTACTCATGCCTGCCAACATTACTAGAGTAACCCTGATGAAAATTAATGCAGTTAAATTAGTATACTGCTCCAAGTGTCCCTTCACTATGATTCTTAAATCTATTGTCACAAGCAAATGCAAGATAGCAGGACAACTCCAGGAACACCAATAAGTAATCCAAGTCAGAGAGCTCAGAGTGAGTCCCCCTGTCTGACTGCTCACTACAGCTTATAAAAAAGGGCTGGAAATGGCATGTGTAGTTAAATCAGGAACGCTTTCCCTCAGTCTATCTTCAATTACTAATACAGAACCAAAAAGAACCTAGAGGGAAAAATACCTGAGGATAATGACCACCTTTCAAATCATAAGCATACAAAAAATTGAGTTTGACAGAGTCAAATTCATGGTAAGATTCAGAATTTATTAAAAATTGAAGATTTTGCTACCTTGCTATCTAGAAATTCCTTTCCTTATAGGAGAGAGAACTAAAAATCAGGTATCAAACACTATTTAAAACCACCTCTTTTCATGCAGCATTTCTTCAACCAACTCAAAGGTCCAAAAACCATCCCACTGTGGTACGGCAGAAGCATACAGTGGTGACAAGCTCTAGTCTCTGAAGAACACCCTCCCCAGAGGGGTGCGTTTCATTTAATTGGAAAGTCTGGGGCCTGACTGAAGCAATAACATATGCAGCCTGTCATGTTTCCAACTCGAAAGCTCATTCTCGCTGCGGTTTAAACACGAGCTTTCCCTCAGCTATCATCACTGAATATGTTATATTTTTCCATTAAGTTTTAGCCCACTGTTTGTATTTAATTGTGTTCTCCTTAGCAAGGCATGCATGTTTTTTTAATTCTTAGCCACAAATTTTCTAACTGACATCATGACAAACTTTTGAAAACTTCCAACAAGGACTGAGGACTTGCTCTGTTGATTGCTGCACACCTAAACCAAAATTCAGTCTCTCTCCAAAGGTTTATAAACTGCTATACTAAAGGATGGTGGCATCACTCAAGTTAAGGTCAAGATATTGTTTTAATGTCTGATTTTTCTAAGTGATATGTGAAATACAGACAAACATGGGTTGTTCTGTAAGCTATTACAATTGCTTATTTGCAAAAATCTGGGTACTTTTAAAAAACCTAGGTTTTATATTCACAAAGCACAATGTTGAGATAGGTACTAAGAAGCAATGTTGCATCAAGATTATCCTCAATATGCAACTTCTGTGAATACCCCTAACTCTGATCTCAACAAACTGGATTAATTTTACCTGGTATCTAGTGAATCCCTTCAAGAAAGGAACGTCCAATACCATGAAAGCATACCATGGAGAAAAGTTGGCTCTACAACACCATTTTACTTGGAAAAAAGTAGGCGACATTACTTTCTCGTAAAACAAAAACAAACTTGCAGGGAGCCTGATGTGATAGCAGACTGCATCTCAGAATGGCATGTCACGGGTGAGCGAATACTGGCAGTAACACAGCCTTCCTTGTAGCAGCTTTCTCCTGCTACATGTGGTACCTGTCTTAATTTGATCTAAACCTCATTTTACAGAGGACTTCTTTCTGGATATTTTGTCTCACATGTGTGCACACACATGCATTGCGCATTCATTTTAACAAATAATATTTAAAGCTGGCCAAAAATGTACATGCTTATTCAGGTTTTACTTTAGATGTATCATTAAGGGCAACAACATTAATTAATAGCTCTACTAAATAGCAACACCAAGAGGACAACCATACCAGAGATGCTGCTGCCTACCTGCCTGAATGCAGAGCTCCTGTATCAACACGGAAAAGCTGCTTTTCCCTCACTGTTAGCACAGCTGAACAGATTATTGAACTTCAGGAAAAGATCCCAAGATAATATCAAGAGCAACGCACATTTCACACAAAAAAAATTCACACACATTTCTGGTTTGCACAACAGTTCATCCAATTTACACAAACTAGGGGACAAGGACCTCTTGGTTTCCCTTCTTTGAGGTCCCTTGAAAATACCTGGGCTCGGCTTATATGAAAATACAGGTGGGTTTTGAGGTGTGCTATTTTAGAGTGGCTGCATCCGTATTTCTTCAGCAGAAATTAGGGCACGCATCCAACAATATTTTTCTCACTCCTACAGCAAAAAAGTGTGTTACGATAACATGACTTAAGAATTACTCGCCTCAAAAAGATATTTTTATTGATCTTTGTTTCTTTTTGCACATCCTCCTTTCTGGATGTCACCCCATCTTAATACTATCATGCTACATGAAGTTCAGACAGTTTATAACGCAACTTGGACTACGTGCTTCAGTGCTTCTCAGATACCTGTAGTTCCAGAATAAAATTGTTTTAAGACCAGCCTAAGATCAGCCTGTACAACAAGATTAGCTTGAAGATAAACTTTAGGAGCAAGCATGTAACTCAAGATATCATGAGTATAAAAATATTTATGAATAGAAACACTGTCCTGCAAGTTGTACTATAGAATTTTCATCACTTCTTCCATTTAACATGAGATCTATTTAATAACTATTTTGAGTATTTTCTTTTTAAACCATCAAGGTTGCTTTATATAAAGATGAGTATAAACTTTCTCACGGAAAGTGAGCGTGTCTCATACTGTGTTTAAACACAATAAAACTCTCCTCTTCCTTTTAGTCACAGTCCAGTACAAGTAACCCCTCTCAGCTAACCTTGAATTTTCTGTTGCTTCTTTAGACGCTAGAGCTGAAAGCATAAGTACGTAATAAACAGAATGAAAAACAATTATGTATTTAAACAAGGCCATACCTGAATACTCCTTCCATTTGGTCTTTGGTGTAGCCTTTTCCACTTTCGCCTGCAGCAGATGCATTGCTCTCCTTCGTGCTATTGGGCTTATTTTGATCATTGCTACTGGCTGGTTTTCGGCAGTAAGCACCTCCCCCAGCTGTACTTCCATTCTTCATAATAGCTTCCAACAAAACTATAAAACAACAGTATATCATAGTATCATTATAGGCATTAGCGATCAAGTCGGGGCTCTCAAGTACCTTAAATGAGAGCACCACATTGTAAAAGACTAGCTGCTACATCCTCCTTCCTTACTGATCACCACTTTGTAGCACAAACATTTCTGAAGCCAGTCTTGCAACTCCTTTTCATGGCAAAACTATGGAAAAGTGTTTCAAAATCAGTGGCTGGACTCCCCTCCACCTCTGCCAAGGTAATTTAATACTGGAGCAAATTTGTCCAGGTCCTTCATTTCTAGATGGTTTTTAGAGGCACTGAACCCATTCTTTGCGGGGGAAACATCAGAATAAACAACTGTAAATAGACAAGAGGAACTAACCTAACACTCTATAGAACCTGCAAATTATTCCATGCAGAGACCAAGCCCATCTCCAGCACATTTCAGTTGCTACAGTAAATAGCTATTTGTAACCTGAGCCATTAGTGGCCACAAACTGATGCTCTATAGCTCTTCCAGGCAATACCAGCTGAAATTCAAACTACTGTTAAATGCCATAGGTAAGTCAGGACCAGCCAACTACATCCAACTCTTGAGACCTAGATCTTAAAAACCAGCATGCTTTTGCTAGATCTTGAAATCCTCTTTCCTTCCATGTCCCAACATATCTCAAATTCAGCAATTTCAATAAATCATCAGATGCTAAGTTTCCTTTTTCTTTCTGGATATAAGCCTGTATTTTGGGGGTATCTGTCTTACCATTAAATCAGAAACAGTACAATTCTAACTTAAGGGACTGTACACGAAGCATAATGTGGATCAAAGATTATCAAACAGTCTGTTGTTCCTGAAAAGAAATCCCTTCAGAGCAAGACGGCAAACTAGACAGGCCAAATTTGTTTCACGAACAACTGAGTTACTACCTGCATAAAAAAATGCCCTACTAAAAATTCCACCCCAAAAAAATGTCCCACCCACTGTGAAAGCACATTACAGCTTTACGACTAAAACCATTTTCTTCTAGAAGCTAGTGAGAAGAAGCCTGAAGGACTTTCTCCTAAATCTAATTCAAAAAATTTCTCCTCTGACTAGCATCTCTCTTAGAGAAGCAGGAAACTGGGATCCTACACATCCATAGCTTGTATCTCAGAGAAGCACAGGAAAGAAAACAAAGCAGAGCCACTTCCATAAGATGTGCTTCCTAAAACTCTCCAGTATTTGCTTTTATTCACTAATTCACCAACTGGCCAAAGCAGTCTGAAGTACTGCAGATGAAAAGCTACACTTGGCCTGAACGAGAAAGTCAGCTGACTCCAGTGCCGGTCCTGTGCTTGTGCCTGCCTCAGCAAGATTCATCAATTGATCAGATCAGGCTTTTTACCACAGAAATAAAGAAAAGGCTAACATTTATGTGCTGAGTTGTAAACTGAGGGGATGCTTTCACTACAAATGAAATTAAGTTCTTGAAAACAGGAGAGCTAGAGTTGCACTATGGATTATAGCTGAAGCATATATCCAAATATTTGCAACAGTTTATTCTGGTATCATCCATTATGGAAATTAAAGCTCTGAGGTAAATGAAGTAATAACAACACCAACAAGGTGAGTGTGCCTGTAGGCTAAGAACCAATCAAGAACAGAGATTTGAAGAGACAGTGCCCTCAGAACGAAGCATCTTTGGTCCAAACGTGCTCCAGACAAGTGATAACAGAAAAAGTTATTCTTTTTCTCTTCTGTGACATTAGACATTTAATAATGGTATCCTGTGAGATTCAATCAAACATGAGACCCTGACCTTACCCTCTAGAAATAACACTTACTTGACAGTTTTGCAAATCCTGCCTTTATATTGGTACTGCTCTAGAAATTCCCCCATCCCTGCATTGACGCTTGTGCAAAACCAATAGTAGCAATAATGGTAGAAACGCAAGTATAGACAGCAGTTTGCATTTTTAACGCCCAGTGTCTCTTTCACAGCAACCTTAGCTGATAAGTCTTTCCATGAATTGGTTTGGCTGTACTATACTTTCAACATTTCTACTTCCTAATCACCTTCTCAGACCTCCTATCCCCATAATGGAGCTGCACTGCCGAGAAGACAGCGCAGGACACTTGCAAAGAAAAAAAAAATTTAAAAATTCAAATCCATAACTGCTAACTTCTTAAGATAGCAGGACACAGCATATACAAATGTGCTATTGTTCTACATTGAAAAAGAAAACCATTGCAAAGGGTCTGGGCCCATTGTTTCCTTCAAATAAAAGATACAGTTCAGATATTCAGAAACAACTTTGACTCTTCCATGAACTGCTGGTGGTAAAACCAGCTGTCAGAGTGTATCGAAGAAATCTTTCACTATGCATTACAATGAACCAAAGACTTATTTTTTAGCAGGTAAGACAACGAATCTTACCTCCAAGTATGTGTACTGTTACCTGCTGCTGAATGAGAGATCCTTGCACTGCATTTGATTCCATTATGCATTGAACATGACCCCCAGTTCCACTAATGGAAGAACTGTTGAATTCAGAACTCATACTAACACAACACCCTAGAAAACTAACCTTACATGCTCATGAAAAGTTCATTTTTACAGGCAGTATCAGAAATAGTGCAAGAGATTCTTAAGAAGCACCGAAAAAACGAAGCTGTCCTTAATGTAATTTTCTGCCTTCAACTCCAAAAAGAACGACACCTAAATTTGAAAAGATCTTGTCCTTTGTTATCTTTAAATCCAAAATCTTACAAATCTTCCCCAGACAAGCAATTAGTTTCTATTCAGTTGCAAGATGAATCATTAGCAAAACTCATATCAAACAATATTTTGAACAGCTCAATAGTAAAACAATTTTCTAGCAGAGAGTGACATCAACATGAACATGGCTACTATGAAGTCATTAGCTAAGTATCATTAAATAAGCACTGACCTTACATTTCACACCAGTAAAGCCTTAAAATAGCACTGCTGCAGTCAGCGTATTTCAGGCAGAAGCTTTGTTTAGCAAAACTGAACTTCACTGACGACTGAACTAGTGCTGAATGCACTTTAAATGTAAATGTCGCCAAAACCAAACCACACATAGTATTGTTTTAGAGACAATAGTTAAAACCTGCCCCCTGTCCATTTACAATCCACTATAACATGAGGAGGAGGAAGCTCCCATCAGTAAAAGATTCAGCGCTACTGTTCACATTGCTTTTATCACTGACAGAACATCATTTGTGAAATGGTGGGCAATTGTTCCCAAAATGATACTAAAGACACAACCTATGAAGCATATGTGACTCCAGCGACAAGTTGGTATAAACTACCTTCTAAGACATACCCTGAAGAGAAAATCAGCAAGCACCGTGACAACTAGGGCTGCACCATGTTGTCCTATCACCACATAAATCCAACACATTATGACTGTAAAATAAGAATTTGTGCTAGAACTAAGAGAGCTCATGAAACTGTAACTGTTTCTTTCTCTCGGGTGCGTGCTATGACACATTTTTAATTATCTAATGAATTACCGAGGTGGTTTTTTTCCAAGTGGACCCCTCACTTAATATATGTAAAAGATGACAATGAGACAATGAAGCAGTAATTTCACTTGTTCTTCGTCAGCGTAAAATTCCAGTTCTAATTTATCGTACACCTTCCGGTTCCTCTCCTGAAAACAGGACATTCTGTGTCCTTGCAGCTTAATGCACTTTTAACAGGGCTATTTAAGTGCCACAAACTTAAAGAAAAAAAAAATTAAATTCAATTAATTGCGTGTTGTTTTGGGAGGAAATGGGATGAGTTGAAAACAATTACCAACCTCCACAGCTAGAAAACTGAAGCACAGAAACATTACAAGCTTACAGAGCCCCCTAATTTCTAAGTACCTAGTTCAAATCGGGCCTAGGGCCTGATTTTTTTCAGTGGTATTAGGACATCTGCAATTCTCATTAGCTTCAGATAGAGCTTTAACTGCCCACCAGTTCCACAAATCAGGCCCTTGTTTCAAGCTGAATACCTGAAAAATGAAGCACAAACAATTAGCCATCACTAATGAAAACCGAGTAAAGTGACTTATTTAACATCACAGTGAAATTCTGTGAAGTAGTTAGTTTCATTACACAGTTCCCCAGATTACAGTCCACTACCATAAACACAAGACCATCTTCTTTTCACCAGATCTGCACCTCATTTATGACACACTTTGCTAATTTCCACAGCGACTAAAACAAGTGTCCTACAGACAATAGCCTAATTAGCCGTCTATTTCTTGCACTGAGTACTTTACAATGGTGGTTATGTAGTAGCAGTCCTACTTAAAAAAACCCAAAACCCAAACACTCAAAACATAGATCAGATGGAGATATCTTTCCTTTTTTTTTTTTTCCTTTCTCCTGAGAGCTACTGTAACTCTTATCTTGGAGTTATAAGACCGTAATAAGCTATGTGAAGCAGGCAAAGCTATTCACTCTGGTGGAAGAAGCTGAATCGAAACCCTCAGGCTTCTTTCCTATTGACCAACACAGCTTCCAAAAAGCTGAAAATATTTTCATGCGTGTCACCCTCTTAAGCCACAGAAATCTAGGGGAATATGGCAAACTTCTTGTTTTTATTTCAGAGAGGTATCTAACATGGCAAGAATATAAATAGTGCCACATTCTTGATCCAAAGCAATGGCTACCTTCTTCCAAGTGGTTTACCAGCAACATCCATTCTGTCTTGCAGGGAAAAAACCAACAAACCACACACCCAAAAGCACTATATACTACAAAAAAGAATAGCACTGATGACACCTTCGTTTATTGTTTGCATATAAAAAACAGTCAGGAGATAAGAGAGGACAGAAAACGTTCACTGAATCTGCTCACCTGACTAAAGGCTTCGCTACAGTATAGAACACAGCACAGAACACTTCCAGTCAGGACTTCACCCCAAAGTCATGTTCCAAAAATGGTAAATACTGAGACCTGTAAGCCAGTACAAAGCCCTGAAGCGTCTCCTATTCCTTCCATGGCATAGATAATGCAAGCAAGAACCAAAGGAACGCAACAAGTCACTGTTGCGTTCAAAGGTATTTCGAGCCGACTTCTGACACTGTGTGACAGAAAGACTCCAAGACAGGTAACAACTCTGCTACACTGAAGCCTTACTATTGTTGCTTTTAAAAAAAAAAAATCTAATTTTTAAACACCTTTTGCTAGAAACACCCTAATTATTTTTCAAGTTCTAGCACGGAAGCGTCTAAAGAGCCAATCAAGTCGTAAGGGTAGCCACTTGTCCCCGCTTTTTCTCCAGGAAAGTTAAACGCATCTGCAATTTCTGCGTAGCTGCTGCACAACGAAAAGGGAGAGGAAACCAAGAAAACCCCAAACCACAAGTAAGCCAGCGGACGAGGTCACTGCCCAGCCTGGAACAGCAGCTCTCACTGCAGGCTGCTAGCCAGGGCTAATTCACAGCGACAGAAGAGAAGCCAACCCAGCCTGCCTCGGCCCGAGGTGTCCTGCTGCTAATCGGGTCTAAGCCTGGTCTGTGCGGCTACAGGGCGGGGGAAAGCGCAGGCGAGGAGCTGGGCTGGCCTAGAGCGAAGCCCTTTGGCAAGGAGGGAGGCAGCCCCACTCCCCCCCACCGCCTGCCGCCTCGGGGGAGATACACCTGGCCTTAAGCGCTCCTCCGGGGCACTTCAGCCCTCGCTCCGGCCTCTCCTGCCAGCCCAGCCCCGCACATCGCCGGGGGCCCAGGCTGCTGCGGGGGCAGCGCTGGGCGCCCCTCGCCTCAGCGCCTGGGGCTAACGGCCGCCCCGCAGCGAGGAGACCCCGCGGCCCGCAGGCCTCACCGTCCCCCCACGTCCCGGGCAGCGGGGAGAGGGGAGGAGGGGGGCCGCGTCAGCGTGTCCGGCGGGGAGGGGGCCGGGCTTCACCTCGGGCCGTCTCGGTCGGGTAGAGCTTCTGGGCCTTGCCGAGGAAGCGGAGGGCGCGGTCGCGGTTGCCGGCCTCCAGCGCCTCCCGCGCGATCCCGATGCACTTCTCGGCCTCGTCCCGGTTCCCCTCCATCGGCCGGCCCCGGGGCTCCGGCGGCCGCCCCGGTAAGGGCCGTGCCGCAGTCAGCGCCGTGCTCCTCCCGGCCGGGAGCGCCGCCGCTCGCCCACCAGCGGCCCGAGAGAGCCGGCACTGTGGCCCGGCGAGAGCAGCGCCGGCCCGGCCTGCCGCGGAGCCCAGGCAGTGTCATTTATGGTGCGTTAACTGTGCTTTAAGGTACTTTTTAGCACCTTGTAACTACTCGCTATAATTAGCGACATCAATTACCTTCTGCTAAGAGCTGCGGCGCTGGGAAGCGAGCAGTCGGGTGCTGCCGCAGCTCCCGAGGAGCACAGATAATGGAGGCCTGGCCTTCACCATCTGGGTCACAGCCTTCCAGCTGCAGCAGTGACCTGACAGGGGCTGTGGGAACACAGGGGCCTGTTCAACGCAGGAGCGTCTTCATTTGATGTATTTCACTGCCAGGGGGAGCAGCTCTGGAAGGCCTGGCACTTGCAGCCCCACCACAGGGCCCGGGCTGAAGACCCCCCCTCTGCCACACCAACAGGCTGAGGCTTTCCAAACCCCAGCGAGGGGCAGCCCTTTGCTGGAGTGAATCAACTTGTGGAGAGCAGAAGCACAGATGAAGCACTGTGGCCAGAACCCCCATTAATCAGCCGCTGCATGGCAGAAGTTGAAACTGTAACTTCAACACTCCCATCCTTACACTCCAATTGGCCTCCCATCACCACAGGGCAAGTGCTTTCCAGCAGAGGAAAAGCCCACAGCCAAACCAAGGCAGCGCTATTTGTCTGCTGTCTGACACAGGTTTGAGACTCTTCCTCAAAGCCCACATCCTATGGGGGCTGCTGCAGTACAGCCCCTGCCTTTACTAGCATCTCTCCATGGCCTTTTACAAGAAGAAATAGTGAGGGGGCCAGGCTCTGCCGCATAGGAAGTCAAGTGAAGTTGCCCATTTTCAACATCCAATTGACCTTCTTCTTCCTCCACAACAGATCCCTCCCCTCCGTGAAGGCTGACATCAAGGAAAAGTGGCCTTAAATAGCACCAGCCTCACATGTGCCCTGCTAGAGGTGCCTGTCACGCTGCAAGAATGTAACTTGTGCCACTTCATTTGATCATGTTCACCAAGCGCAGTATTCTAGGACTGTTTCCAGGTAGCCCCAGCACAGCCGGCAGCAGGACTGTCGGAGTGGCATGTTCTTGCATCAGCCAAGTATTTTTCAGTGAGTGGACGAGACAATTAATCTTCATATAACATTTATTGAATATTTCCACTCTAGTGGATGAAAAGTCTGTACAAACCCAAACATTTCCTTTACTTAAGCCAATCTAAAAACAGTCAGCTCAATCAAAACCCACTACAAATACAATAGCTTCTTTGAAGCCATGGTAACACTTAAATACGGTTAAGACTTCAATGCAGAAATTTGGTTTGTTAGAAAGCTCAAGGGAGCTTTAGTTTCTCAAAGTTACAAAAAGGCAAAATCGTGTTTCACAGATACAGTCCACTGGAATCACCAACACTGGACAATTAAGTACTTGAGTCCTGAGATAACAAGGAATCCTGGTATCCTTTAGACAGTTTTCTGTTGTCCTTTCTTTCCAATGAGAGACTTGTGGATATGTGGTATTACACCTAAGATAAGAGCAACAATTAAGACCATGTTATTTCTCATCAACATTTTTCCTAAACTTTGCACTTCAAATAAAATGATGGTATTAAGCAACCTCTAGTATATCAGAGTTCTTGCCACCTAACCCATCACAAATATCAAGCAATTTACATACCACCACCAGCAATTGTTGCCTTAATGAGAGAGTCCAATTCTTCATCTCCTCTAATTGCAAGCTGCAAGTGACGGGGAGTGATACGCTTCACCTTCAAGTCTTTGGATGCATTTCCTGCCAGCTCAAGAACCTGAGGACAAGATCGTTTTTAAACAGTTACACAAGTCAAGCGAGACCAACTGCACGGCCTTAGCTATGTTATTCTCTACACCAGATACACCGTTAATGACACCAAGACAAGCAAACAATGCCTCTTTTGAAAGGCTTCCTCCTTTGGAGCTCTGCATTTAGTTTTCCCCAAAAACAGAGTAAGTGTTTAACAGCAGATATGACGTGCTGTAATGGCACATTTTATAAAAATACTTCACACTTCCATCTTTCCTCTAAGTCACAGCTATTAGATCTGCACAAAATGCAGAGCAAGAGGTCCCATGCACATTTCACAGTCTCCTGGTGATGCACACACTTAAAACTGGCTCAAAGCAAGAGAAGAGTTCACAGCTCAGTCCAAACTGGCAAAATACAGTAAGCTCTGGTCATTACGCCGTTTCAGAGTTGACCAGCTTGCTAGCAACCCTTGCAGGAGCTTTACCTCAGCTGTCAAATACTCCAGGATTGCAGCACTATACACAGCAGCTGTGGCTCCTACACGCCCATGGCTGGTAGTCCTAGACTTCAGATGTCTGTGGATGCGGCCAACAGGGAACTGGAAAATAACAGAAGTATGAACAGGCTGTGACAACACAGACAGAAAAAGAAAGCCACTAGTCTAAACCACATACCAGGCAAAAGAATCCCAGTGGCATACATACAACTGGTACCAGACTACGTTTCAATACTCAAGAATCCAAGTAAGGACACTGTATGCCAAGTTCACATCAGCAACTTCACAATTCTAACCACAAGCAGCAGCAACAGCCACAAGAGAATTCTCTTCCTTCCCACACAGATGTGCAAAAGGTCTAAAAATAGTCAAGCCAGACATTAACACACTCAAGGATCGAACAGATCCTTACACCGTTCTGGACAACGACAGCAGACTGGGAGATTTCACAAGGTACAACCAACCAAGAGATAGGCAGCCAACTCATGCCCCAGTCCTTGCTCACCTGCAATCCAGCCCGCTGAGAACGGGACACTGCTTTGGTCTTGGTTTTTCCGGAGTCCTTCCCAGCTTTACCACCAGCCTAGCAGAGAGCAGAGATGTGCCAAAGCTGGCGCTACGCCCGCCATCACCCACCCACCCCACCATCAGATGGACTGTACCGCCGCCGGCCGGCGGCGCCAGTGCCCCCCACGCATGCGCCCTCCCCCCCCCGGGCAGAACAGCACGCACGCCACCAAGCGCCTGCGCACTGCCCGCTACACG
>VWZL01000556.1:294146-617435 GCA_013396915.1 Stercorarius parasiticus | reverse complement strand
CGGGATGTCCCCTCGGGGAAAGGCAGGGACGGCCGCCGCGCCGGCAGGGGGTGGGTGTCGGGCTCGGAGGGACCACGGGCGGGAGAGGGGGTCGCTGGAGTCACCGAGTGCCCCAGCTCATTTATTAGGGGTTATTTATTGCCGGGTCCCATTCCTGGCTGTGCCATGGCTTTCACTCAAGTCACTTTCGATCCTCTGGTAAAGGCTTCCCCAATAAAGTTAATTGACTTGGCGTACAAAGCGCCTCAGAAGCTGCCTGAAGGCTATTACGTCCTGGGGTTGGGATGAGGAGCTATTACACGGCATTAGCGAAGAGACCAGGCCGCCCAATGCCATTTGATGGAGGATAACATCGCATCTGCCCTTGGTGATGCTGGGGGCGGGGAAGCGCCAGCATGGCCAGCATCTCTGCACGGGTCTTTATTTTTACCTCTGTCTTACGCAAGAGACGCGAGATTACCAAGGGCAATCTGGCCTCAGACCCATTTGTCTCACTGGATATTTCATCAACTCTGGTTAAAAACTGTTCGTTGTGGATTTGGTTCCAAGTGTGACATTTAATTAATGCAGTGCAGATGTCCTCGGCTTGGGCACTTTGAATCCCTGCCTATATTTCCCTGAAATGAAACCTTGCACACACACCCCTTTTTTTTTTTGAGGTGCCATTTTCAGTATAGCATCATTTCTACTTCATAAAAAGCAGGCTAGCCGTTTAACCTCAGAGCTCAGCTGGGGGTGTTCTCAGCTAATCGACCTCCTTCAACTGCCCAAAAGCAACAGTTCATTGTGCTCTTCCAGAACACCATAAATCCCTGTTATCTGGGACATACCCCATTCATCTGGGAGTATGCAATGAGCTCAGGGAGAAACCCTGGCCCTTCAATGGCTGAATAGCTCTTTAGAGGGAAGGCCAGCTCCATCTGTCCTGTGCTTTACCAATCTAATCACAAAACCACCATTTTAGCAGGCGTTAATATATGTATTTCCTCTACCTTGATATCAAAGGGTCCCAAGCATGGTGAGTACTCTTGCAGACAGACATTTAATGGGAGATAGAGCTGAGGGCATAAAGTTGTCATGAGGATACTTTCCTCACCATAACTTTTCCACTTTCTTCAGGTCTACAAGAAGTGAAATACTCAGAACTCTAAGATAAGAGTGTACGCGCTGATCCCTAGAGTTCCACTTCAAGGTCTTTCCAGCTGTTCCCTGAAATACTAAAGATTTAAAACTTCGTAGCTCTCCTGCTCCTACATCTGACCCCAAGTACTTGGTTCCCCGATTACAAAGCGCCCTTTGCTTCAGCCCGAGGCCCCGTCCTCAAAGCCTTCAACACCCGAGTTGCAGTTCGGGCATTTTGTGCTAGCTGCTCCCACTTCAGGGCAGGGAGACCTACTTCCAGGCACCGGCGTGGAGAGGCAGGACCCAATGGAGAGCAGACACTCCTACGTGCAGGAATCTGGCGGTTTGTTTTTATGTAACTGTCTGGTGCCTCTGTCTATTTGAAGCATTAGTTGTTTATGCTCTCCTTCAGCAAGCCAGAAGATAAGAGAGGTTGTTTTTTTTACAAAAGTTTAAAAGCAAACCTAAATATTTTACAGAGGCCTGCAAAAGTTAAGATTTCATTCAACATGCTATTTTAAAAATTATTTCTTTCTAAAGTGACTACAGCAAGGATCCATTGCCCTTTTCTTACAGGGAAGAGAAGGCAACTTGCAGGCTGTAAGACCCTCTGGGAACAACGTTCGAGATGTACGAGGAGAAAAATTGATTTTTCTCCCTGGTTTCTGTCCACAGAAGTGCTAGTAAGCAGAACAAAAAGGCTTTCTACCAGATGGAGATAATCCCTGCCACAGACGTTCCCCACTTCCCACGTGAGCTTCCCCAACAGCTCGCTTGGGCTGCACACTTTCAGCTGCCTGGGGATCCTTATGGCGGGGATTAGGCAGGCAAGGCAGCCTAACACCAAAGTTTAAGCTAGCCCAAGGATGTATATTTACCAAATGGATCAGGGTAGGGAGATGTCAGGTAGAATACATGAAACCAGCCTCAGATCACCATACGCTAGCTAACAAGCCTCTCTAACAAGCACAACCTGAACTCCCCCCTCCCCAATGTTTAAAGAGAGAAACTAGAACTCACTTAGGCACACCAGGAACAACCCCAAAGCAACTTCAGACCCAGCTTTGAGCACAAATAACTTAACCTCAATCCCACATACACAAAGGGAGCACTTGCTGCCTCCATTTTCCTAACGAAACCGGTACTCCAAGTCTACCCCTCGGTTTTTGTAATGTAACCACCTCATGGGGGAGAAGGAATATATGCTTCAAGGACGGCAGAGCAGAATAATTGGCTTTTATTGGTCCAATTAATGTTAGTAGGTCCCTCTAAGAAGGTGAAAAATCCCTCTAAAAGGAAAGGTTATGGAGAACCTGGTGAGGAAAGATGCAGCCATCCAGTGGGTCTAGGAAGGGAATTGCTGATAGTTGGGCTTGTGTCATGGTATTCATGCCCTGTGGTCTCAGTGGCAAGGTGTGCTGGGATGTCTTTTTATTATCTCTGAAGGCCACAGCGATGAAGGGCTTTGCATCATTCACCCAGCCCTTGTGCCACTGCTTTATTAGTATTAAGTTTCTCCGATGCTTCTCATTAGAAGATGTATTTGTACTAGGCAAACAGTAGGTATCCTGCTATTCTGTGTTAGGTGGCCTGTGACTGAGATCCTTTTGTTGTAGTACGTAACATGCAATCCAACAGACAGGCTGCCGATATGGTGTCCTGGACCGCAGGTGCTTCACACCTACCCCATGAAGCTGGACGGCTTTGCCGGTGGTACGTCAGCCAGCTCTGACCCAGTGCTGTGCCCTGCCTCAGCAGGCTTCGTGCGGGTCCTGCTGAGAGGTGGTCAGCCTTGCAGTGTGAGCTACTGGGTAAAGATTTCAAAACAGAGAGTTGTAGCTGAGGGACATTCAACCACTTGGATACATTCCCACAGCATGGTTTTCAACACATCTTAGGAGAACTGGGGTGTAGCGCCGCTTTCCTTTCTACTCTGTCTACTACTTAATATGATTTCCTTGGAGACTAACACTCACTTTCACTCGCCCCCAAAACTGGGACACGTTCTCTAAAGCAGGGACCACTTCTCACCCCTCGTTACCTACTAGGCTATGAACACATTATTATTTGGACTCTCTCTTGAATTCGTTTCTTGCAGGGTTTTAGTTTCTGCAGAAGTGGTGGAGATCACCTTCGTTAGTAGACTAACAGATGAAGCACTCCCAGAAAGCTCTCTGTATCACATCTCTTAGGGAACTTTGCAGTTTCTGTATCCTGAATGAGTTTATGTGTGAAATACACACCTATTACCAGGATAAAAATTTGAATATCTGGGAAACTTCAAAGCCACACAGGAGAAGGCATTTGAGGAATTTGTTTTTTAGGTGACAACTAAGTAGAGACAGCTTAGTTTTCAGTATACAGTTTTTAGTCAGAGGTTTTAGTATGCCTAACTTTGACCTAACATCCCCCCCCCACCCCGGCCAAGGTGAGTAATTTAGTTTGTTGGGTTTTTTTAGTCTGTAACCACCGCTTACATTCATTTGAGCTCTATTTTTATGGTGAGATCCATTACAGTGTGGCCTGTATTTGCCCCTGGGGTCCTCCCCCCTTGCTTCCCTGCTGCCCTTTTGCAGGACCTCTATCAAATAACAAGGTTCTGCTCGGTTGGGTTTCTCTGCTGGCTGCTGTATTTGGGTTCAGGAAAATCACATCCTCTCCGGTTGCTGTTGTATTGTGCGTAGTGATGAATGGATGCAACTGTTTGGCTTAACAGATACATTTATTAATCTGGTATCTGGAAACAGCTTCGTACTTCTCCATAATAGATCTGCAGATAACACTTGCATGCTGATTTCGGAGAGACTTGAACTGCCCTTATATCTACGCTGGTGTTCATTGTATGCTCTTGTATCAGCTATTAATAGTGTCATAATGACTAGTCTGAATAGATGTTTAACTTGTTCTTGTTTAGCCAGCTGTGAAAGGATGCTATAGCTAGTTAGGCAAAATGAAATGAGAGTCTGTCAGAGACAGTGCCCGCCAGAAGTCCTTACCCTCATCCTTCCTATCGTCTTACGCAGAAACTTATCCTCCCCCGCTCCCTTGTTGCTGTGTGCCTCGGTCCTCCCCATTACCCATATTTGAGCTCTCTTCACTATAGTAACTGAAGTAATATTTACACCATGTTTTGTGTTGTGCTATAAAGCCATATGCAAGTACCTGCTCCAACTGCGTTCGAGTTGGGGAACTCTCAGGGTGGGTCTATTTTGCTCTGCAATACCTGTGCCCAGAGGACACTGCAATTAAATAAGCTTGTACCAGTTGTAGCAATTTGGTTATATCAATTTCTTTTCCTAAGAAAGCAACCTAGAAAAACCTTTCTGGGCTAATCGCTCCTTGTTGTTTAATCCACCGTCACTCCTAGCTTAAGCATAGATTGTAAAGAGTCTGTCTCTGAGGTGGTGAAGTCACAGTGTTTGTCTTGAACTGGCAATGTGCTGTAAGCATGTCTTATTTTGGTTCATTCTTTCAATAACATGTAATTCTTTCAAGAGTTGTGTGTTTCTTCAATCAGTCTGCTTACTAAATGGTTTAAGTTAATTTGGAACAAAGAGTAGCAAACGTTAAAAACCAAATGAGAAAGGATAAACAGAGTGTTTCGCATCTGGCTTTCAGTGCAATCCTTTGAAAAGAAAACAATATCCTTTCTTTTCTCTGTGGGACTTCAGACTAGTCAACAGCTCTCCCAAACAGTAACTATGTCCTATTACCTCTTTACACTCACAGCCACAGTTCTTCTTCCAGCACTTGACATCCACCTTTCAGTTGAAGTGGAGTATCTGAGCACTTCTAGCCCTGACCACACCAATGCAGCAAGGAGGGAAAGAGAACCCGTGTGATCAGACAAATCCTTTATGCGAAAAGGAAATATGAAGAAAATTGTGTTTTCCTGAACGTGGCTGGTTCCAGGTTTTCAAACAAAATGCTCCTTTGCAGGAACTGGAAATGGTTCTTCACAGCTTGTTCTGTTGAAAGACGAAAGGGAATAGAAATGCCTTCTGCCCCTTGGAAGAGCAGAGAGAAAATTCACCAGGGCTCTTGCCCTTTCCTTGCCAAAGTCATCGCAGGTAGAAGGGATCCAATTCTTCTTTGTTGGTAGGAGGCAGCTACTACAGCCATAATTTTTTCTGGGTTGACAACCTGGTTTACTTCTTCCTCGTGGTGTAAGTTGATGTTTGAAGAGAATTAACTCAAGCTCACAACTGGAATGAGACCCTGTACTGCACCTGGCTTGTAACACAGATGGCATAGCCCTAACTGAATTATTAATAATTAATAACAACGTGTTCTCATTTTTAGTCATCTGCAACAAAGAACTTCAAGCAGCCCTAGGGTCTGTTTTATACTGAGAAAAGTACTTATTTCACAGAGCTAGGCAAGGTGTCAGTATGAGTATAACCATTACCAATACACCTTTACAAAAAACAATAACAACTCAGGAGCTCACTTCTGCCAAAATCTGGGATTGCAGCTATAGGGTGGCTCATTCCCAAGAAGAATGAGTCCCTGAGAGGTTGGGGTTTTTCTTTTGTTTTGGGTTTTTTTTTTTGGTTTTTTGTTGTTGTTGTTGTTGTTGTTTTTTATTATTTTTTCTTTATCTTCAAATTATAATAATTATAGCTTTAAAAAAAAAGAGGGAGGGTAAGTAGGTATTAGACTCCTCACCTTCTTTCATCTCTTCCTTGCTCTGCTGCAGTGAAGGTCTCCTGCTTTGGACTCATTTTAGAAATTGCTGAGTTATTTTAGTTTCCTTAATGTAGAGGTTTGCACTTGGAAGCAATTGATCCTGCAGTATGACTATTAATGTCCAATTAAATTTGATATATTGTGAAAATAGTTCACACTTTGGCCAGGGGCATGAAGATGGATCTCTTCAACTGTGTGACTGAGCAAATGAAATCGGCCCAATGGTGGCAGCATAACGTAAGAAATAAAATACAAAAGTATGAAGGATTTCCTTTTCAGCAAGGTTTTTAGGCTGAGTCATCACCGACAAAGAGGTATCCTTGGTCTTTGGGTGGTGGGCTTGCCTTTAAAACAAAAACACAGCACTTATCTTGCTATAAAATTGGAAAGAAAAACATTTCGGTTTTTGTTGTCAGGCCACCCAGGTGAGGTCAGCACTTCACATGAGATGGACCTTGTCTGATAGCTACCTGGTTAAGATCCTCTGCTAGCACTTCAGAGCTGGGAAAGGTAACATGCATTAGGGATCTTGGGTTAAAAAGAAACGTTTTCTTAGATGTGAAGGCAAAATGGAATTTAGTGTCTGACACGTCTCTAGGTGGAGTTACTGCAGATGAATAGAGGCATAATTTTACAGCTATAAAATGACTGCCTTTAACAAGTAAGCTCTTTTCTAGCTTGAAAAAAAATAATAAAATCCCATCCTGTCAAACTTTGTGGGGGTTTTGTATGTTCTGATAATGTCTCGATTAGATATCGTTATACTGTCCTGGTTTCACCCAGGATAGAGCTAATTTTCTTTCTAGTGGCTGCTGTGTTTCAGATTTGGTATGAAAGGAATGTCAATAATGCATACTGTATTAGTTATTGCTAGGTGATGTTTATACTAGTCAAGGACTTTTTTCAGCTTCCCATAGAAGCTGAGAGGGAGCATAGACAGAACAATGGAATATCCCATACCATAGACGTCATGCTCAGTATATAAATGGGGGTTAACCAGGGATCAGGGATCCACGATCCCTGCTCAGGACAGGCTGGGCAACCAATGATCAGGTGGTGAGAGCCAATTGTGTTGTATCACTTTAGTTTGCATATTCTTTTACCATTACTATTATGATTGTTATTTTCCTTTNTCCTTTTCTCTCTCTTCTCCCTAACCTTCTCAGGGGGGAAAGGGGAGAAGTGAGCAAGCGGCTGCATGGTCCTAGTTGCCATCTGGTGTTAAACCACGACATACACCTTTTCTGATTTTCTTACCTGGGGCTGGGCCTGCATGTTCTTGCATTTGTCCAAAATCCAGCACATCAGACCCCACATGCCCATGCAATTGAAATAACAAGGTACAAGATACATTTACAGTGGTGGGTAGCATTATCATTGCTTGTGAAGCACTTTCCTTCTCATGCAAAAAGCAGAAAGAAAAAAACTTCATCAAGTTTGTCAAATACAATGATTTACTGATGGGGGCTTGCAACACCTGGGAGCAGTCTGAAGGGAGAGAAATATTCAGCACAGGAGGAGTTAAACGTCAATGGTTTGAAAGGTTTTCATCAGGAACATCTCCTTTTTTGTGGCTCTTCGAGGGGATGTGTATCCATCCCTCTTATCTTAGTGAAGCAGCTGGGCTACTGCTACCATAAATCAGGAGCAAAACTGAGGGATGGTGATAAGGAAGACTTATGGCAGGGTGGCAATGGTGCAGACCGGGTTAAAATGAGGTGCTCAGACCTCCTGTGGGAGGGCGAGATGGGGGACATGAAGCCTGCAGTGTGGCGGCGACGGGAGGGAAGGGGCACTGCTGATACCTGCCGGGTAAATCCTTCTCCAGCGTGTGGGAGCCCCCATGCCCCTGGCTCAGCGTGGAGCAGGTGGGAGGTAAGTGTGGGGATGGGCTCAGGGTGGGAGCGCTGGCACCAGGGTGTTATATGATGTCCTGGGCCCCACAGCCAGCTGGGCAAGCCAGGAAGCAATGCCAGCCTCTGAAAGCCACTGGTGCCAGGGTGAGTCGAAGCCACAGGGAGCCATTTGCACACAACAGCCTCTCAAATGTGTCTTGCAATGCCTTTCTCAGCACCATGGCCTTGCCCAGACCCAATTGCAATGTCACCGAAGCCTTTGCAGACCCCCTGGTGCTTTCTGCTCACCAGCACAGGGAATGCAACATGGAACCCACCGATGGTTGTTGCAACGCCGAGTTTAGGGAGTAGGGGCTTTTGCTAGTGCACAGTAACATGGTATCTTCCAGCACAGTCTTTACAAGTGGGAGTTTTTAGGCATTCCTCTTGATCATCTTTTTGATCCTGATCACCTGGCTTTGGCACATGGGTGGTGGTGCAAGTGAGATGCCAAAGCTGCTGTAGGAACCAGGTTGCTTAAATACACATGCCCAGCCTGATGTGGCTCCCCCACTGCCTGGTTCGCTGGCGTAACCCCACCAATACCACTGGGCTTCCTCTTGCTTTAGAGCAGCCCCAAGGATGCAGGGCTGAAACATGCAAAGAAGTTTCCGAGTGTGTCACCACAGAACAAAAGGGTGGGATGAGCAACCAAGAGCTCTCCCCAAGACTACGAAGGTGGTTTCAGGCCAGTGGTCCGCCTCCCACTGCTGCGTAGGGCAACACAACAAGCTCCCATGCTCCTGTGTTCGAGAAGGACTAACGCTCATTGCCTGGCTGGGGTCTCCAAGGAACTCTTAGTTTTGGGGACTACTGGTACAGGTACTTCAGTACCTGGTGCCAGCTGTGAGGGTGAGGAGCTGCAGACAACAAGCCTGGAGGAAGCCCAGGTGACTCACACTTCCCTCCTCCATCCCTTCTGCGGGGAGATCTCACTTCAGGATGCTCCTCCTCCATCAGCAGCTGCTTCTTGAGAAACATCATTATGTTTCCCCTCTCTCTTGGTCTTGGAGACGTTTAAAATAGCACAACTTTTACCTGAACACAGATGTAGCCACGACCGAGGGCAAAGGAATATTTTTGCTAGCTAATGATGAAAACGTGTGCTAACATCTCTGCTGGCCGTGGGACTGGCTACATGCTTTTAGATACCTGTTCAGGTGGTGGGCAGCCAAGTGAGGACCATTTGTGGTGCCATCACCCAGAGCTGGGACCAGTGCACTCCAGCACTTTGTGCACCTGCCTTTTGTCGTGCATAGGTCTTGGTCTTCCTCACCCTTTAGGAAGGCTTAGGAAAAGAAAATATGAAAAAAATCCATAAAAACTAAAAATCAGATTAGGGATTGTCCTGGTTTCAGCTGGGATAGAGTTAATATTTTTTCTAGTAGCTGCTGTGTTTTGGATTTAGCATGAGAATAACTTGATAACACATATTCTTTTTAGTTGTTGCTAAGTGATGTTTAAATTAGTCATGGACTTTTTCAGCTTCCTAAAGAAGCTGAGAGGGAGCATAGATGGACAAGCTGGCCAAAGGAATGTTCCATACCATAGATGCCATGCTCAGTATATGAATGGGGGTTGGCCAGGGGCCTGGGATCTGTGATCATTGCTCAGGATGGGCTAAGCAACCCATCATCAAGTGGTGAGAATGACTTGTATCTTATTACTTTATTTTGTATATTCTTTTACAATTAATACAATTATTATTTTCCTCTTCCCTTACTGTTCTATTAAACTGTCTTTATCTCAACCCAAGAGGTTTTTTTTCCCCCCTCCTTTTCTCCCTGCCCTGCTGGGAGAAAGGCGGGGAGTGACTNAGAAGCTGAGAGGGAGCATAGATGGACAAGCTGGCCAAAGGAATGTTCCATACCATAGATGCCATGCTCAGTATATGAATGGGGGTTGGCCAGGGGCCTGGGATCTGTGATCATTGCTCAGGATGGGCTAAGCAACCCATCATCAAGTGGTGAGAATGACTTGTATCTTATTACTTTATTTTGTATATTCTTTTACAATTAATACAATTATTATTTTCCTCTTCCCTTACTGTTCTATTAAACTGTCTTTATATCAACCCAAGAGGTTTTTTTTCCCCCCTCCTTTTCTCCCTGCCCTGCTGGGAGAAAGGCGGGGAGTGACTGAGAGGCTGCGTGGCCCTAGTTGCTGGCTGGGGTTAAAACATGACAGCGACACTCGGTGGGCCATTTCTAAAGGAACTGCCTGTGAAATGTCTCACTTGCCACATCTGACAGTGGCTACACAACTGCAAAAAGCCAAAAGCCTCCCCATAAAAACCAGCCTGGGACAAAAAGTGGACATCTAGTGGTTCCCAGGCCACCAGCTTCACAGGAGCCAGGCATGGTGTCACCACAGCAGTGAGGATGGGAGTTGCCACCAGCAGATGGCTGACAGTCACAGACATCGCCATGGCAGGGAGCATCCACGCTGGGATGTAGCCCGGTGGCAGTGGTGCATGGTCACAGCCTAGCTATAGAGGTTTCCCATGTGACCTGCAGCACCTTTCCCACCATGTCCTTTCCCCTTTCGTTTAGAAATAGTCAGTCATATGTTTGCTGTTATGTGTAGTGTTCTGGGATCCCCAGTTCAGGAAAGACAAGGAACTACTGGAGAGAGTCCAGCTGAGGGCTGCAAAGAAGATAAAGGAACTGGAGCATATTTCTTACGAGGAAAGGCTGAGAGACCTGGGTCTGTTTAGTCTGGAGAAGAGAAGACTGAGAGGGGATCTCATCAATGCTTATAAATATCTAAAGGGCGGGTGTCTAGAGGATGGGGCCAGACTCTTTTCAGTGGTGCCCCATGACAGGGCAAGAGGCAACGGGCGCAAACTGGAACACAGGAAATTCCATCTGAACATGAAGAAAAACTTCTTTACTTCGAGGGTGGCAGAGCACTGGAACAGGCTGCCCAGAGAGGTGGTGGAGTCACTGTCTCTGGAGACATTCAAAACCCGCCTGGATGCATTCCTGTGCAACCTGCTCTTGGTGAACCTGCTCTGGCAGGGGGGTTGGACTACATGATCTCCAGAGGTCCCTTCCAACCCCTACCATTCTGTGATGTACCAGACATGCAATAGAAACAGCTCTTCCCAAACACCACATTTCCCACTCCTTTCCCGAGACTTCAGGCAGCCTCGCATGGAGCACAAAGGAGATCCCCATCTGTGAGCACCTTGCAGCCCCCAAATCCACACCCATAAAAGCACCGCCACTGGCTCTCACAGCATTGTGCACCCTATATCCTGCACCTGAAACATTCCCTGACATATTCCAGCCCAAGCTGCTGCAACAGTGACAGTATTAGGCAGTGCACGGTCACTGTGTGAAACCATCCTCTTACGCAGCAGCCTTTTCTCTTCTTCAGAAATACTGCCCTTCCCTTCACCAGAGACCTGCACTCAGCTTTGCCTGAGCTGGACCCTTAACATCAGCCATGTCTCCAGCAAGGAGCACTTCTCGCCATATGTCTTGCCATCATGATTTTTTTCAGGAGTATCATTTCCACCTCTTAAATAAGAGCAAACGCATTCAGCAGTAACCAAATCGATCTATGACTTGCATTTCCTCTTGGACTTGCCATTGGCCTACAGCGATTTACATATCCGTCAGTGCTTCCAGGCCCCACAGGTCCCCATTGCATTACAGGAGAACTGGTTTTATCTTGAAACATCTGGGAATCATCCATGTCTAAGCAACAGCATTACACAGGCTGAACAGGGGGTCTCAAAAAGAACAGCAAAATTTCCTGCATCCCAAAGCTCATCAGCCAGGAAATCATACGGTGGAGCATTTGCATGTCATTATTGCTTACCTATTTTATCTACTTAGCCTAATTAGCTAACTAGGCTCATTTAATCCTCAGCATTCACTAATCCCAATTAGAGATGGGCCTGAACCAGGACCTGGGGCCAATTAGCAGATAACGAGCTCTTGGCAACCTGCTGCCTCCAGAGGTCGCCACAGCTGATTGTGGTGCGTGGGAGTGCAGGAGCCCTCAGAAAACAGCGAGGAAGTGCCAGACCCACACCATTTCTGCCCTCAAACTCTCCAGAGGGCTGAGAAGCAGATCAGGACCTAAATGTGCCATTTGCTTTGCAATGGTCTGTGTATACTTCATGTGCTATTCTCCACCCCAAAAAATAAGGGGGAGTCAGTTTTTGCACCCATCTGTATCAGTCGCATCAAACCATCCTTAGTGGCCAGAGGAGCCTCCAGGTGTAAAGCCCTTGTGTCTTGTCATCCTTTCCAGCTGCTTCTTGTCCCCTTGGCTGATTCTGACCATGGCATGGTGACAAACCCACATCCACGCTGTAGCCACTGTTCATGAGTACCTGTAGCAATAAATTATGCCCAGATGAAAAAGTCCACTTGTTCTGTGACAGCCATGGTCATCTAGACGGGCCTTAGGACTTGTTTCTGACTTGGCCATTGAAATGGGGCTGCTTGTATCCGCTCTGCTCCTGCGTCCACAAGAGAGTGGCGTGCAGGGTGCCTGCTGGCACTTCGGCACATCCCCATGAACATCAGACCCCAGAGTAAGACATTGCTTGCACCAAAGCTGCAGAGCTGGAGGATGAGGGACTAGCAGTCTCCTCGGGATCACCCAC
The DNA here is from genome assembly GCA_013396915.1 of Stercorarius parasiticus. Classification (NCBI taxonomy): domain Eukaryota; kingdom Metazoa; phylum Chordata; class Aves; order Charadriiformes; family Stercorariidae; genus Stercorarius; species Stercorarius parasiticus. The sequence continues at coordinate 605,105 of VWZL01000556.1, read as the reverse complement.
CGTTGGCTTGGTTCCTCTCAGCCCAGGGTTGCACTGAGAAACCTGATCCACACTTGCCTCTGGTGTTGTTTTCAAAGACCCACATCTTCCACCTGGGACTGTACCTAGCCTCTGTCTCCCCATGTAGCAGGGAAGGATTTTACCTTCTGCAGTGTTGGTGCCATTGGCAGGATGCGCTGCTTTTCCCTGTGTGGAGGCAAAGGGCTCCTGGTAAATTGTGTGGGCAGGAGGCTCACCTGGGGCTCCTACAGCCTTTTCCTAACCCCACTCTTCTCTCCCCAGCCAGGGATCTCTGACCACGCCAAGGTGTGGTTGGTCAAGTTGCCAGCTCCTCTCACTGGATGCTACTAGCTAGCTCACTGAACAAAGAGAATCCAATTTGGCATCAAAAAGTAAACAGCCCAATTCTGGTCTCTCATCTTTTTTTCCCTGCTGGTGCAGTACATCAGGCTTTTCACTGATTTATACCTTGGATGCAAGAAGAGTTTCAGACCCAAGGTTATTCTCCTGTCAGGTGTGGATGTCCTCACTGTAACATGGGATGAAAGGGTTTATGAACTGGGGACATTCACGAAGGGAGCCGTCACCTCCATACAACACTGTTGCAGTTGGCGGTGGGCAGTGGTGGGCCCAGGATCCAGCTGCCCGGGGAATGAGGCTCCTTCTGGCAAGCCTCCTTGATGAATTGTTCGTAAAAGCCTGATGCCGCCTTATGATTTTCTTTTTTAATCTTTTCTTCAAGAGAACCACTAGAAAAAGAAATGTTTGTAGTTTCCTTTGCTGTAGCAGAACTTAAAGGGGATATTAGCTCGCTGAAGTCAGCGGCGCCTTTTCTGCCTGCTTCAGTGGGTGCTGGAACCGTCTACCAAAGACGACTTTGATTTTCTGTGGTTGTGTGAGCCTTTCCTCCCATTTCTCTGTGACGAATAGCTTCGAGAGGCTTCAGAGCTCAGATGAAATATTTGCTGTAGCTGTTTTTCAGCTTCTTCTTCTCCTTGCGTCATGACTGCTCCTCTCTTTTACAGTTGGCAGCTGTAATCACCGCTGGCCTCCTCCTGCTCTACATCCCGCTGTGCTACAAGGACTTCCATTTCCACGTGGCTCACGTGTATGCTCGCCTGGGGTACCCCAACGCCCAGCACATCCTGGGACAGAGGTATTTGCAAGGTAACATTTCTCCAAGCCGTGTCTAACTTGCTGCCAGAGTACGTATGGGTATAAGCCAGAAGCACAAACACGTCTCTGCGCTATGTGGTACACCACCACACTGCTGGATTTTGTGCACTGTGTTTTATATTCTAACTATGACTTTGCTACCTTGTCTCACACCCAGGAGCTGGAGTGGAAAAAAATGAGGACATGGCCATGCACTGGTTCAGGTGAGGTGCAAAAATAAACCCCAGCTCCTGCCATGGGAAATTGCCCTCTGCTGGGGAAAGGCTACAGTGGCATGGGAGGAGGAAAAAGAGCCGGCTGTGCTCTGGGGGGAGAGCCGCGCTGAGCTCTCCTGTGCTGGCAGGAGGGAGATGCACAGGGCAGCAGCAGGGAGACCAGGAGCTCCCCATCTTCTTGCTGTGGGTCGAATGCTTCCCTCCGCTTTCCCTACCTGATATTGCTTTTTTTTTGTTAAATCAGTGGGAGGTATGTAAGTATCTCGACAGCAAGACTGCAGAGGGATGCGGGCGCTGCTGCACAGCCTTTTGGGGAGGCTTGAGCTGCAGGTGGGCAGTAGGAAAAATATACAGGCACAGGAGGGGGGAAGGCCGGGAGCTGCTGAGGCAACTGAAAATCAAGTTATGACCATGTATTAATTTCCTGCTTTTGGCATATGGTCCCAAGAGGTTTCTGTCACATAAGCGAGGCAGCCGTGCCTGCTGTGTGCATTTGCTGTGGTACCCACAGTGATTACACCCATGGTGGGAGCCTGGGCTGCATCCCCTGAAACCCTCTCACTCCTGCTGAGAAAGGGGAAGGATGAGGGACAGGGAAAGTCACTGCACTACCCAAAAAGCCAGAGGAGAGGGGAGGCACGTTGGATGCTTCTGTGTCCGCTCAAGGCATAGAACAGCATCAATCTGCAGGATTTTTAGGGCTGAAATAACTGTGCCTGTGACAGCAAGGGTTGTGAACCAAGAAGGCATTTTTAAGGACATCCGTACTCAGAGAAATGCTGAAGCCTTGGCACCTTCCTGAATAAGGATGTCTCCCAAATCAGGACCTGAAAATTTTAAAGGCGTCACATTTCAGGACACTGATTTATATATACCTTTTTCATTCTTTGCTCTTACCTTGCTTTAAAACATTCAAACTCGGGTTTTCTTCTTCTGCACTTTCTCTAACCCCTCCTTTTGCTTCTCCCTTCCCGCTATAGGCAGGCTGCGGAGCAGGGCCATCCCCACTCCTCCTTCAACCTGGCGGTGGGGGCACTCAGAAACATGACCGTGGCACTTGAAGAAGGGTAACTTGAGCTATTCTTCTTCCTTTCCATTACAGCTGCATCCCCAGCTCCTCCTGGGGAGTGGGGGAACCCGGTGCTGTAGATACTCCACACGTGAAGCTACTCCAGCATTTCTAATAGCCTCTCCTTGTATTGTCAGTAATGCAGCCCTACCTGCGGCAAGAAATCTGAAAAACTCAGTTATCCCAATGAGATTTTAAAAAGTAGGTGAGACAGTACATAAAATGCCTGTGGTCTGATTACATATGTATTTCCATTGTTGATTTCCCGGTCAAGGTAAGGGACAAGACCCATACTGGTATAGAAAGAGCTATTAAAGACACATGTGAATTTTCTGCTACAAAGACCTGTCTGTCTTTTTGGGGACCCTCCTTTTTGCTCCCTTTCCTGTCCTGCGAGGTCAATGAGAAGTTTCCTGTTGACTGCCCAGAGGTTGGGTTGAAACTGTCTGGGACACGTTTTTCTCCCTGAGGTGCCTGCGCACACTGCACACCAGCATTCCCAGCGAGGCCCAAAGCCAAAGAAAACTTGCCTTGTGCTTTGTACATTTGCTGTGATGACTCGTCCTGGGGCTAAGTGAAGCTGAAACAACCGATGAGTTCCCATCACAGTGAAACACAGTCTTTTTTTTTTTGTATTGAGTTTTTTACATTTACTCCAAGTCTGAAAGTTAAAATTGGGGTTGGGGAGAGCAGTCTTAGGTTAACTGAAACTAAAAAAGCAATGTTTGGGCAAACTCTGAGAGTTGAAGCCAGCACATTTCGTTTCAATCTCTGCTGCATGTCGCGTGATCAGGCAGACTCATGTATTGAGTGGTAAAAGGAGTATGTGTTTCAAGAACACCAAATCCATCTCTACTTCAACTAAGATGAGAAAATCACCAAACACAAAACATAAGTGCTCAGATCACAGGGAAAAGCAGAAAGAAAATCAGATCATTTTCGGAATAGTGGAGAGTTAACTTTACAGATGCTTTCAGATCCAGTAGCTGTGGTCCTCTTATAAAAGCCTGAGTAAATAAAATTTAGCTAGGAATGAATCAAACCTCCTCCTAGATTTTCCTGATGAAGGTTTCATGTCCTTCAGGGAAATGGAGAAACTTCTCAGTGTGGCAGCAGCCCATGGGCTCCGAGAAGCTCAGCAGCTTTTGGAAAACATCCTCAAGAGCAGAAACCTTCCTTGAATGACCGCTGCAACACTGATGCTCATCCAACCATGCCTTCTTTTGCACCTAGCAACCCAACTTTCTCCTTGCTGAGTGTCTAGTCTTCAGGCATTTGAGTCATTCATCAGACATTACCTTTGCTTTGCACTGGATCTCCACAGTCAGATCTATGGCAGTGATGTGTTGCTGCTCTTTCTCCTTTTGCTTCCTGGCTCGCCACTTCTGAACAGTGCTGGAAAGGTGGGGTGGAGGACACAAATAGCCTTCAGGCTTACACTGATGATGGGCATATGAACGTTACTGAAAAAGCACCTCTAGTGTTGCACCAACTGATCTGCTAATACTAAGTTAGATACAAATATTGATCTGGGCGTGATGTGGTGTGGCTTGTGCATTTGTGTGTATTTCTTGCTCTGCTTATGCACTGCAATAAATGATCACGACTGAGGCTTTATCGCTGTAAATCAGCATGACATACATGCATGGTGTCATTTGTAATAGAAATGACAGTGATTTAATGGAAAATATAAATAATGTCCTCACTTAATAGCTATCGTTCCTTATCAGCATTACCATTGCCATGCCAGTTTCCAGGAAAAATAATTCAATTTAATGGAAACTGCCTTCATTTTCAGGGTGGTCTCGGTTTAAAACCACAGTGGGAGCAATTGCATTTCACAGGAAGTGCACTCACTAAACAAAGATGCACAGCGTTTTGCTAGCAATAAAATTGTTTCCCAGGGCTGCCTTTGTTGGTGTGCAATCTTTCCTCTTTTCTGACTGTGATTATCCAGCTCACTTGTTGCATTACATGAGGTCCTGTGCTCCCCCCAGGTGCCTGAGGCCATGCTGGTGAGCCTGAGACCACTGAGGGAGCAAATGGGACAGCAAGCCCATGGTGGAGGTCAGGCTTTTGTTTCCAAGAATGGCTTTTGTGCTGTGATTTGTAGGCAAAGGTGTGAAGGATTTTGCCCAAGCTCCTGTTTCCCCATCCCCTCTCGGGTGTGAGCATCACTATCTTTCTAGAGTGATGCCAGCAACACCCAGGGGGGCATCCCACAGGCACAACATGCTGTACCCAGCGTGGTGGGGGCTGGCGGTGGCTGGTGGCCACATGTTAAGCAAGGGATGGCCAAGTTTTGCCTCTGATCCACCTCTTTGTCCCCAGGCTGGGCTCCTTGGGGCCAGCTCTGCGTCTTGCTCCCAAGAGGAGAGGACAGAGTGGAGGACACCTGGGGCCTGGCCATCCTTCTGCCTCCCCCAGCTGGTCCCTGGCAGCACCCGCTGCAGACCAATGCTGGTCTCTGTTTCCTGTGCAGCCACCTGCTCCCCCCGCCCGCTTTCCTCCTTTCTCTTTCCCTTCTGCGCTCCCTCCCACGCATCCTTTTATTAAATCTGGTACCACAAAACCCGCAGCAGAGCAGAGCACCAGGCGAGTTTCTTTCTTCCTTCCCTCCCCCTCAAGCAGAAAAGCAAGACAGCGTTTGCCAACTCAAAAGGAGCTTATTTCCGTGGCCTCTGCAGTGGCTGCGGACTGTGGCCCCAAGCCAGGACCCTTTGAAGGCAGGGAAATATTTCCCTTGACGTGAGGCTAGTGCTGAATCATGTCTCATACTGTTTTTTTTTCCTCATACAGTAAACACACGTAAGCTCCTGAACTGGAAATTAGACCTATGCTATATGTCTCATACGACGGTGGGGTGGCCCTCTATGTCAGGGGCAGTTTTGAATGTCAAGACTACGGTTAAAGATAACAAGAAGAGGTCCTTTCAGTATATCAATAGGAAAAGGAAGACTAGGGAAAACGTAGGCCCACTAATGAATGAGATGGGCACCCTCGTGGTGGAAGACACAGAGAAGGCAGAGCTACTGAATGCCTTCTTCACTTCAGTCTTCACTGCTAAAGCTGTCCCTCATGAATCCCAGGCACTGGAGGCAAGGGGGAAGGTCTGGAGAGAGGAAGAGTCTTCCCCAGTAGAGGAAGATCAGGTTAGAGACCACTTGGCCAAACTGGACATCCGTAAGTCCGTGGGCCCTGACGAGATGCACCTGCGAGTGCTGAGAGAGCTGGCAGATGTTATTGCTTGGCCACCACTCTCCATCACCTTTGAAAGGTCATTGAGAACAGGAGAGGTGCCTGAGGACTGGAGGAAGGCCAATATCACTCCAGTCTTCAAAAAGGGCAAGAAGGAGGACCCGGGGAACTACAGACCAATTAGTCTCACCTCTGTCCCTGGGAAGGTAATGGAGTGACTCGTTCCGGATGTTATATCCAAGCACATTCAGGAGCAGGAAGTTGTTCGAAGTGGTCAGCATGGATTTACCAAGGGTAAATCATGCTTGACCAACCTCATAGCCTTCTGTGATGTTATAACTGGTTGGCTGGATGAGGGCAGAGCAGCAGATGTCATCTACCTTGACTTCAGCAAGGCTTTTGACACTGTCTCTCATAACATCTTCCTTAGGAAACTGAGGAAGTGTGGACTAGATGAGGGGACAGTGAGGTGGATTGAGAGCTGGCTNAAAGGATCTGGGGGTCTTGGTAGACAGTAAATTATCCATGAGCAAGCAAGGTGCCCTTGTTGCCAAGAAGGCCAAAGGAATTCTGGGATACATAGGGAAGAGTGTGGCCAGCAGGTCAAGGGAGGTCTTCTCCCCCTCTACTCTGCACTGGTGAGGCCACGACTGGAATACTGTGTCCAGTTCTGGGCTCCCCAGTTCAAGAGAGACAGGAACTACTGGAGAGAGCCCAGCGTAGGCAACAAAGATGACTGAGGGACTGGAGCATCTCCCTTATGAGGAACGGCTGAGAGAGCTGGGACTCTTTAGCCTGGAAAAGAGAAGGCTGAGGGGAGACCTTATTAATGTTTACAAGTATCTAAAGGGTGGGTTTAAGGAGGATGGAGCCAGACTCTTTTCAGTGGTTCCCAGTAACAGGACGAGGGGTAACGGGCACAAGCTGGAACATAGGAAGTTCCAATCAAATATGAGAAAAAACTTCTTTAGGATGAGGGTGACAGAGCACTGGAACAGGCTGCCCAGGGAGGTTGTGGAGTTCCCTTCTCTGGAGACTTTCAAGACCCGCCTGCATGCAGTCCTGAGTAATGTGCTGTAGGCAATTCTGCTTTAGCAGGGGAGTTGGACTAGATGATCTCTAGAAGTCCCTTCCAACTCTGAAAGTTCCGTGATTCCTTGATTCCGTGAAGGGAGACACACCAGTTAAGTGCACCAGGCATCCTTTTCAGGCCTGTGGTACCCTCCTTTTTGTGTCTGTGAGCAGAAAAACGTTGTATTTGTATCCGTAAAACAGCACCCACCAGGCGAATGGTGTGAGGAGCTCTGGCAAAAGCCCCACTGAAACCCGGACCTGTGGTATCTGCTGCCTCTGCTCTACCCCCAAAGTCATCCTCTGTGTTTTCTCCACCTTCTGTAACCACAGCAGCCAATGTCAGAGGGGCGTTCAAGCATGGTTAGGGAGAGCCATGCCCTGCTGTACACCTTCTCCAACTGGTGATGGCCAAATTCACATCCCTTTCCTATTGCCACTGGGTCCAGGATGACATTGTTAGCTGCCAAGGTTCAGTTCTGGCACTACCTTGGCGAGCACCAGGGGTACTAACCTGGCTATTTGAATAGCAACTATGCCAAGGGCCTGGTGGGCAGGGTCATTGCATTTCACAGGACTTAAGAAATCACCTTTTTCTATCCCCCAGTCAAAGCGAGTGAGCAGGGGTTTGTGTGCTTATCAATTTTCCCACCTGAACCGTGTCATTGCCCAGCACCAAAATGGGCATTAACACCGACCACGAGACTCCGCAGCTACAAGGTGTAATATCAGCATGCTGCTCATGTGCCAGTTCTTTCATTCGCTTTCTCAAAAAATCTGTTTTGGAACATGACGTTTTCCCTTCATCTCAGCTGTAGTTTCCTTACCGGTATACATGGTCTCCTACGAGGGGAGAATGACTTCTCATCCAATGCTTTCCAGGTGGCCTCTTTTTTAATAAGGAGTAATAAGAGCTGGACAATAAATCACGAGCAACTTTGCATACATTTAACAGAAAAAAAATAACTGTTGATTTAATAAAGCTGGTTATCAAACAGCAGCAGGAGGAGGCTATTGCAACTCAATGCGGTGCCAAGACTTCACCAAGAAAAGATGTTCACCGGTTTCACGCAATTTGCAGAATTAGCGCTTGCATTTTTACCTTCGCACCACCTTCCCTGAGATACATGTGTCTCCCACCCCAATTGCTGTCTGTACGATTCCCCCCCCGGATTTTCTTTCAGTCCAATCCCATGAAACATGGTTTTGCAGTCGATGGCCAAGGGTAAGTGCATTCGCATTCCTCCTACCTTTTCCCCTTTTTCTCCACTGACCTGCCTTGCTGGGGCTGCGCCAGCTCCCGGAGGGTGCAGGCACCCTGTCCCCCACCCAGGGAACAGCCCCCATTCTCAGGACGCTTGTCCCGTGCGGCGCCGGCTGGACCTCCCTGGCAGCTGCCAGCCCTCTCCTCCTTGGCACTGCCTGTACGCAGGCAATTAGAAGGATTTTCTTTCCCAAAACACAGCTCTAATTATAATCTAATTCAGCTTATTTGAAGTACATTTTGGTAGCATTTCCATTATGCAAATATCAATTTATTATCTTCACATTATGTTTTGACTACAGTTGTGTTGCTAATTAGAGGCAATTTAACTGCTTTAAAAAACCCCATCCTTTCCTCTCCATGCACCCTTACTTCCTTGCAAACCACACAGAACAGACATTTAGCACGGAGTCGGTGATGAAAACCTGCAGTTATCAGCTCCGTTTTCATCACTCTAATTGACTTTCATTATGTGAGAAGCCACTTAGAAAGCATGGATTTTTCTGATTTACTTGGGTTTGGGGATGGAGATGCGAAAGAGAGGAGGGCGACTTACTCCAACTGCCATTTCCAACATTTTTTCTGCCCAGACTTTTGGGTGGGTTTGGTGTGGCTGCCTGCTCCCAGTAACCGGCCACACTGTTGCCGTTGGCTGGGGGGGGGAAATTATAACGATAATAGTACTGGTCTGGAAAAGATGACCCATTTCTGCAATAAGAGGGAGGAAAGCTGACCCCAGGGATTTGGGATAAACCCCCCTTAAAACAGGCTGTGGTGGAGGCATTTGTGTGTCCTGCTTGGCCCAGCCAGCAGGGGCACTGGAAAAATGGGGCAAAATCCCATGAAAGCAGCAATTACGGTTTGCCCTGGCTGAGTGCAATGGGGGAACTGTAGGTTTTGGTCACGGAGGCTGCCCAGCTGGGTGTGGGCCTTAGAAGATGGGCAGTGGAGATTTTTTTTGGGGGGGGAAATGAGACAGCCATGGGGAGGTGTGTGGGAACAGGGACTAGGCAGTGGGAGTTTATGGAGGACTGAGAGCCTGCCAATCTGTCTCCAACATCCTTAAAAATCCCCACAGGGTTATTCCTCCCAAGGCCTTTTACAATGACCATGACTTCTAACCACTTTTCTTCTTCAAACGTTTCTGTTGAACATGTCAGATGTGTCTGCTACCACAGCTCAGGGCAGGAAGGGGTCCTACATGCTATGCAGGTGGCATGGAGGTTTCTGCCTCCCAAAGCATCTCCAGGGGAGTCCCCGTTTGATGCAGCTGGTACTTCTTCTGACGGTAGAAATGCTGTTTTACCAAACATTTTGAGGAGCTCTCAGAGCTTCCCAGAAAGATGACTTTTGGCAGGGGGAAGGGAACGTTAGTGCCCGGAATAAATGCCCATCGGAATGATCAAACCCATAGATGGCTAAAGAAGCTGCACAGCTTTGGCTTTGAAGTGTGTGCTTCAGCAGCAGCTGAACATTAGGGGTCCCCAGTGGACTTCCAAAAGCTTTGTAGGGAGGGGGGAAAAAAAAAAGAAAAAAAAAAAAAGAAAAAAAAATAAGACTGAAGCCTTCCTGAATTTCTCTACAATATAAATCCCAATACCCCACCCACCTACCAGGCAAGCTCTGTTGATACCAGGGGCGAAACAACAGCATTAATGCTCTGACGTAAAGCAAAGGCAGCAGCTGCCGCGCTGTGCCTACAGAAACCCTGGGCTCGTGGGGAGGGCCTTTTCTTCCTTCCCAAAGCCAAGATGCAGAGCTTTCTGCCCCGTTTTGTTCCTAATTGCAAGTGCTAGTGCAGGGCGAAGGGTTCTTTTTGTTTTGCTGTTTTTCTTCTCCCCCCTCCCCCACCTTTTAATTCATTCTCCTCGGGAGACATTATCTTTCATTCACAGAGTTAATTCAGTGTTCCTGTAATGGAGACTGGATGGCCGTGGGCAGGCCTGGGGGAAGGTCTGCCATGGCACTGCCACCCTGTGCCAAACCTCCTCTGGCCGGCGAGGAGCTGGCAATGAGATTAGGTGGCTCGTTTGCACTTGTGGCATCCATCAGATGTCTCAAGTACACGGGACGCTCTGGCCATCCCCTCTGTCCTGCTCTCCCACCCCATGAAATGGGGCGGGTCCTTCACTGGTGCTGCGATGGGAATAGGGCTTGACCTCCCAGTGGTGGCCACAAGGAGAGGCCAAGCCTTGGCCTCTGTGTCTGGACAAGGAGCTAGCGAGGCTCTTCCCAGCCCAGCCCAGCACTGGTGGCACTGGGGACGGTGTCCCCTCTTTCCTTATCACGCCAATGAGTAATTAGTGAGCGTGCCAGGCCAGCATATTGCCAAGCCCCAGAAGAACTGACCACTGCTGGAGGCCGTTCGGCACTGGAGTGGGCTTTGGCTGACAGGAGGGAGATGCAGACCCAAGCAGATCTCATGCAAGTGCTGGGCAACCACACAGCATCGCATCCCCCAAAATCGGCATTTTGTGGAGTGCGTGGGGCCTGCAAAAGGCCTCCGCGTCTTGGGAGACCTCCTTAAAGCCCCTGGGTATGGTGCTGGTGGGACTCTGGCCACCAGGAGGGGAGGAGATCTTACCTGCAACACAGAAAACTTCAAGAAAGCCATTTTGTTACATATCCCACTACTTAACAGCAGTACTTGAAATTAAGGAGCTCCCCAGAAAGGGAAGACACTGTGGATTTGTCTTCCTGAGGCTAAAATGAGTGTTTTGATACAAGTGTCCAACAAGAGCCTGACAGCACATTAAAGGGCTGTCATTTCAGCATCCCGCAGCTGATAGCTCTGTAATTCAGCTCTCGGACATTATCACATATGATAACCTGCATTGCTTCCCCCCATAGATTTAAAAGGGAGAAATACTATAATATTTTGTCTTTAGTGCGTTAAGAATTTCTTAATTCAAGACCAGCATTGCACTTCTGCTTGGTCAGTGTTCTGCGTGGGGCGCTTTCTGACAGCTGCTCCCAGCAGGATTTAGGACCTTTTGCAAGCACTGTCTCTGCTGTGCAGTGGATACTGTGGGAATAGGGCTTAGTAACCCTCCCCCTTTCCATTCACAAACACGTTTTTAACAGTGAAAGAGAAAAAGCCCTGAAACTACTGAAGGGTATCCGAAGGCTGGATGGAGTGGTATTAATTAAAGGTAGGTATCAGCCCTCCCTGGGAATAACCCCTCGGCACAAGGTTGAGTGGTGCCGGGGACACGGCGGCTCACGAGGGTTGGCAGCGCAGCATTAGCCATGGCACAGCATGGCATCCCTGCCACACAAGCCCAGCTTTACAGGGAGACATCAAGGTCTGTCTGGCCTCGCACACTGGATGTACAGGGAAGAAAACCAGTGCGACGCAAAACCGAGGCTGCATGGAGACCTCCATCATAAAATAAAATCTAAATCTTTTCAGGTTGTGTCAGTTTCCCTGATGCTAACAAGGTAACTCTGAGGGAAGTTTTCTCCTGCCCACCTTGTACCAGCAGGTTGCCAGCTGTTCCTCAGGATGGTCGATGCCTTCCCGTACAGCCTCATGTGCAGTGCGGAGCCTGCCGTCTCCGAGAGCCAAACTGTCTTTATATTGAATTGGGCTGCAGATCTGCCTTGTCAGAGGAAAGATGTGGATTCACAACCAGAGGGCAGAATTTGTCACCGGACAGTAAAATAAATGATGGATATTAACACCAAATGCAATTATCCTTGGGCTATTCCCAAAGGCAGTAAAGCATCTGTGATTCCCCAACCCTGTGAACTTTATCAGTATCAGGTATATCAATGCACACTCCTGAGCATTCAAAGCCAAAACCTGCTTGGGAAATGGCTTAAGTGCAGGCAGAATAAGCATCTTCCAGTGCTACATATCTGAAGTAGGACTTACTGAAAACCTGAAAATATAACGTCATCAAGCCTGAAGTTTTGAACCTGGCACCACCTTTTCAAACCTATTTCTGAGCAGCTGCTTCCCTCAGCTACAAGCCAGGGATCAGGGCACAGGGCTAGCTGTGAGCTTTGCCTTATCCCAATAAACAAGGATTCACTATTTTTTCCATGCTTGAAGTGTTGGGAAGGAAAGGCACGGCAGCTTCCCACCCAAGCCTCCCTTAGTGCTGCGGATAATTGCCATCTTTTTCATTTGCTCATGATTAGGCAGCGGGATCGGATAAAAACCCACTGCGTGCTGCATAAACCGGTTGGAAAACAGCTACCTGCGACAGGTCACTAATACTAATCAGCTGTGATGTACTCCCTCCTTCCCAGGAAGGGATGAAGGCAGCAGCTTTGTAGCCATGGACCCCCCAATTCAGCCCTTCCTGCTCCGTCAAGTGGCCCCAAGGCAGGTCCTCTGGCTGCGGCTGGGAGGGGGATAAATAGGTTGCAGCACAGGAAAAATTTCCAAAGCAGGATTTTTCAGGAGGTTTTTAGGAAATCCCTGTTGATTTCGGGAAGGCCTGGGTCCAGACCCTCTCTGGGAGATTGCTGGGTCTCGCTTTGGGCACATGAAACATGGGAAATATCGCATAGATCGATCCAACAGTGTTTCTGTCCTGCTTTTTGGGGAATTATGTCAATATTTCATGGACTATAAATGTAAATCCTTACAGGAAGCCATGATCCTTCTTACTGTTTTTCTGCCTCAAGCCTAGGAAAGAAAAGAGGCAGGAGCAGCTACAAAAGTAGGACAACCTGTGAGATCCGTGCAGCAGCAAGGCATGACCATAAAGCAAGGCCATGCCGTGTCCTGCAGCCGGAGCCTCCATTTTATGGAGCAAGACCCCATGGAGCTGGAACAGAAGAGGAACCATGAGTGTGGAAAATAAGAGCGATATAACACATGATGGCCATGAGAAGCGAGCTGCTTCCTGCGTCGTATCAATCATTGCTTTGGCAAGACAGCTCCAAGCAAGAGCGCGCGTTCTCAGTAACGGAGCAGAAGATAAATGATGTTTGTAATACTTCATCGCGCCGAGGGTTAACAGCATAGTAAAACATCAATGCGGCATTATTACCTTCAAGACATAGCCATGTGTCCTATTGCACGGCACCTGCTGAGGATTAAGCATCTCAATAAAGCCATCCTCTGACACAAAGTCGGTGCAGCAGCCATTACCGACCACGCTGCCCAAAAGCAATGCAAAATGTGGCACAAAATAAAGCAGTGGCACCATGGCTGGCCCCAAGGAGAAGGCTTTCCCCACTGGCAGCACAGGGCTTCTCACTGCCAGGAGCTTTTATTTGCCTTGAGCTGCCCCAACAGCTTGAGACCAGAGTCCACAGCATTTTATGAACCCCCAACACAAAATAGAAGTCCATCCTCAGGGGATTGTGTTATAATCCTATTAAGCCAGACAGTGCCATGCATGGGGTCAGGGGCTGGTGGCGCTAGTCTTAAACAGCGAGGAGGTGGCTTGCAGGGCAGGACCTGATGGCATTTGGGGTGCTTGAAGCCAGTCGCCCTGTTGCAGATCAGCCATAGGCACTGGCTGGACAAAAGGCCCTCCAAACTCACCAAAAAAAGGAGCCAGCTGCACAGGGGTCAATAGCAAACAAACAGATGATACTTTATTCGTCTTTCTGGATGTGGTATCCACCACGTAACACATCAGATGTTTTGGCCAAGAGTAATGGGGCAACTCAGAGCCTAGGGCTGAGGAGATCCCGTTTTAAAGAAATTAATCTCCTCTGCTGAACCTGGATAACTCTGCTGAGGGCAGATGGTGCTTTAGCTCAGGGGCCTTAGAAATAACCTGTCCAGTTCTTCCAGGCTTTTTTTCTTTCCCTGCCTAGGGGTTGTTGAACAAAACAAGCCACGTACAAGGCACAGAGCTTGTCCCAGGGAACATCGCAGCTGAGCCGTCCTTGGCCGTGCGCCAGTTGCGATGAAGAGATATTTAATTTATTTTAAGACAGAAGCCAAACGTGAGAACCAGAATAGCTCCAAGTGCTGTCTGTGTACTCACACGTTGCTGCCTGCCCACCATCCTCACAGGTACCCCCCTGTCTCCAGCACCGGCTGGATCTGCCACAGACCTTCTTGCAAATCTGGTTTTCCTTCCCCAAAATCGCTATCTGTCATCCAGACGTCAGCGCGAGGCATCGGTTACACACATCAGCGATCGCATCATCTACGTTGACGGGGCAAACAGCTGAATTCAGAGCATGCATCACAGGCATGCAGGTGGATGCACACACGTATTGCTTGCAGTTTCACCTGGATGCAGATGCTTTTCCCTGGTGAGCAGTGACCCGCATGAGAAACCTCGGGTTCCCATCACCACCCTGCATGAGCTGATGGAAGCCGAGCACCAGGGACCTGCAAAATTCAAACTGTGCGAGAAACCATCCCTGCCCTCTCCGCTGCCAACTCTGAGTTTACTGTATGCCATTAAGGAGGTCAGCTTTGTGGTTTTTCACCTGACCATTTTCCCTGGTGGCCCCATCCGTAGAGGCAATCCAGTCCTGCCCTGTCAGTCATTTTTTCACCACCAAACATAGAGACGACTTTCCAAAACCTTGATTTTAAGTTATGTAGATCCAACATCTCATCTTAGCAGTGCAAAGATACAAACAACCGTATTTCTCATATGTCTGAGGTTTATATCAATCCTTTTGGAAGAGCACTGTGAGATGAAGGGACTGCTGGCTGGAGACTCAGAGGAACTTCCGGCACGGGGAGAAGGAAACAAGACCTTCAGCAAGGAAAAAAGTAAACTGTAGCTCTTTTTCCACATCTTCGCTGTGTTTGCCTTCGATATGAGGTTAATAAGAGGCATTGAAACATAGCCACATAATAACCCAAAATAAGTCCAGGAAAGGAATTAAGTTGTCCCTTAGGAAAAGGCAAATGCCTGTGTGCTGTTTGAAAACTAGAGGTAAAATTGTCCTCCATGGCTGGGGTATGGCAGCGGGCGGCCACGGCAGGAAAAGGGAGGACCCAGGGAAGGATAGCTAGATTTTGGGAGAAGAGCCTCTCAGAGGTGAAAAATATTTTCTCAGCACTCAGAAAAAAATAGGTGAATTGGGATGGCAGCCTCCACTTTTTGCTACCGCACAGACGATACTTCTCCTACTCCCTGCAAAGCGACCTTTTAATTAAGGAGTCAGCTCAACAAAATTAGAATAAATGCTGCCGGAGCTTAATACTAACCAGATATCCCCTTTACTGCCAATTTTCCTCTGAAATGAATAGCCAGCCATCACGGTCTCTGCTGTGGCTGCCTCTCGCCTGGCTCTGCTCTGTTTGCCACTCACATCGGCATGGCCGACTGCCTTAAAAATAGCAAAATCAGCCAATTTTTCCTTTCTCCCATATGACTCACCCATCACAATTGTGGTTGATCCTCGTTTGTTTCCCAAAATGCCTGCGTGCTGGTGTCCAAGCTATCACCAACAGGATTTTTATGAAATACTTTAAGCTAAACATCAGTGGCTTTGCCCAAGCTCTAATAAATATCTGAACTGAATCCAGCAAGTTTTGCCTCAAAGTCACAATTCAGCAACACATTTAAGACCACACTTAAGTTATTTCATATTAAATTATTTTATATTAAATTGTTTCATAAAGCGGGATGAACAACTGAGTCGGGGCCTTGGGTCTCTGGCACATTCAGCAGTTCCCAGGCTGTTTGCCCAAAGCTCGTTCACAAAACAGCAGTAACAACAAACAACAGTAACATAACTCTCTTTTTCAGAGGCGGGGGGAAAAACCCAAGCGCACATATTTGCCTTCTTATATGAGGTGAGAATCAGACCAGGAAGTAGTTTCCTGAAGCCATTTGCAAGATATGATTTAGGATTATTTTTTTTTCCATGTATAATGGCTAAAAAGCGGTAGAACAAAAAACCTTTTGTGAGTGCTCCAGCATTTAGAAAAAGTCAGCTAAAATGTATTCCCATCACCCAAAAGATGAGTGCTTGGCTTAGGGAAAGTGCAGAGGGCTGGAGGACAGGCTCCATGGCCACCGAGGACCGGCACAGTATTGCCAGTGTCAGCAGAGCCAGCCCTGTTAGTCCTTTCCCAACCGCTTTTACACCTGGCTGTACGAGGGGAGCAAGTTTTGTGAATAAAACCCATGTTCCCAACCAGCCAGGTGTGCAGTCCGGTGCTCCGTATTAGTATTTAATAGCTTACAAAATTCAAACCAAAGAGCAGACGCCTGTTGGTTAGATAAATGCAGAGCCGCTGTGATGTGTTTCCATGCAAACTTTGCTGCAGTGGTGACAAGTCGCTGCTCGGACCTGAGTACAAAGATCCTGTAGATCCCCGAGTTTCTTGCCCATATATAACTATAGTGCCGCCTTTGCTATCCTCATATTTGCTTAGAGAAACAGCTTTCCTGGAAGTTGGCAAGTACTCAGCCACCCAGCAATATCAGCCCATCACTACCTTATAAATGGGTAGCTCAGATTGTGCAAAATTTCTTTTCAGATATTTCTTCCGTGTTCATCTTGGCTCCTGAGCATGGAAATTTCATCTCTCTCCCTCTCTCTCTGCCTCACCATCCCAGCTCTATTGCTCAGGTCACCTGGCCAAATATCAGGAGCACACTGCAGCAGACGAGCGGAGCTGAATCCATCCACTGCAGCATTTGGCGTAACGCCTGCTGGAAACGCCTCTCAAAGCTTTCTCCATCTAACTTGCTGAGTGTTTTGACTCAACCATGGCAAACCATTACCTCCCCTTTTTCCCCCCGATGCTAATGCTGAAGGGGGACAATCCTAGCAAGCAGCAGGTCTCAGCAGTGACTCACTCCGTGAAGACCTGGGGACTTCAGAAGACCTGGGAGCTGCATCATTCAACCATCATTTTCAACCAGATGAAATAACGTAACCCCAGTGAGCTTTAAACGTCTTAAAAACAGCACAGACATATAAACATCAGAGATACATCCATCAGCATCCTGTTACCTCCTCCTAGATAACAAAAAGGGCAATTTTCAACATAATGGGAGCCCAGCGTGCAGCCAGGGCGGCAGCAGCATCCATGAATGAGAGAGACTTGCTGTATCGTATTACAAGAACTATTATTATATTTCTGAAAGCCCAGCTGCGTACGCCCCCTGCATCCCTGTGGCTCCCCTCCCTGCTCTGGGAGGCCAGGTGGGCTGAACAGCAGCCTCCAGTGCCTCGGCCTGTCCAATGGGAGATGCACCCAATTTTCCAGTTTACTCTGACTGGTGTTTGCAGCCCCATGGCAAGACGTATCCATTTTTTTTTCTGCTTGGTGCAGGAAAACACACTGAAGGGTTTCTCTTCCCTTCCCCGTTGCATTTGTTCAGCAAGAGGCAGAGGGTACTTGTGTTGGTGAGAGCAGGGAGAAGCAGATTTGGGCAGAGGGGAAGACAGCAGGAGACCACAAATTTTCTAAGCCTCAGTGGAAAGATCACTAAGGTGACTACAATGATGCTTCCCATCACTAAATGCAACAGCACATTTGCAGAGTGGGAAGGGGCTTTGACTATCTACCTTTGCATAAAAGGTGCTGCAAGAGGCCTGTGCTTGTGACTGCTCCATAAAAACCCCAGCCTGAATGTGTAATTTAAATTGCAGGGTCGTGGGGTACTGGCTTTCCCAGATGAGATAGTTTTATCAGCTAAAGAAATGCAATGCGGCCACCAATATTCTGTCCAGGAACTCTGGTGCAAACCCTTTCTTTGAAAAAGGATGAGTGAGTTACAGGCACTTGAATGCCCATGGCTATAAAGATAGTGCTGAGCTGCCTACAGCCAGGCTTCCTGGCAGCAGAAATCCAGGCTGTGGCTGTAAAGCTGATACAGCAATTGCGGAAACTGCAAACGGGCTTTGGGCGCAGGCAGAGGAGCGGGTACTGAAACACGTCCTACCCACCGCTGTTGCCAACCCAAAACCCATCAGCTCCTGCTGATAAATCACATCCTTAGGTGACCTCGATGGGTTTTGCCGTGCAACATCTCGGCGTTGCAGAAGTTGCTTGCAAACTTCGGCATGCCCCCCTATCTGGTGAAAGCCAGCCCTCTGCTTTGCGTTCCTGCCTGGCTGCCTGGGGAAGCGCGAGCTGGGGTGCGGCCATGGCTCTGCCCTGCTCATACCGCTGTCCTGCTTTGAGGGTGGGGGGTTTTTTTTGTTTGTTTTGGACATGCACAGGCAAGGAAACATTTAACCTGCAGTAGGTATCAAGGGAAAAGTTTCGTTAAGGGTGTAAGTCTAAAGAAGAAGTGATGAGGTGGAAGGGGAAGAGAAGTGCACACTGTGGTTTTCTTATGCCCACACATCCCGTTGAAGTCATGCTATTTAGACAGTACCTAAAAGTACCCTGAAATAACGTCAAGCTTTCTGTTGTCTCATATTAGGTTGCTGACCCAGAGGTGGGGTTGAGGCCTGCTTTGGGAATGCAAGCGTACAATGGCACCGAAATACCTCTCAGAGCGGTATTTACGGATTAGGGAAAGAGAAAAGTCTTCAGTGCTGCCCGAAGCTCAGCAGAAATGCAGGGAGGTGACCCAGCGTCAGAGGGACAGAGAGCTTGCCTCTCTTGCTGCGTGGGGAGAAACCTCTTTCCCACTCATTTCTCTTGTTCGCCCCTGGACAAGTCAGGATGTCGAGCAGCGTATACAAATCCCTCGTAATCCCTCGTTACACTCCTCTGGCTTCCTCAAAAATAGTTTTTGAGGAGTTTCTTTTCTTCCTTGTCCCACTTTCAAGCCCAGATAACCAGTGCCCGGTTTGCACTTGAAATGTTTAAAGAACTGCCCCTACCTGTAGGATGTAGGAGTGCAGTAGCCACTCTCTCAGGTGTCTGAGTCCCTTCTCGGAGACGCAGCAGCCTTCCTGGTGTCCCAGTGAGCCACAAGGTTGCAGCACAGAAAACCCTTGACGTCAGTGACACAGTTATTATTTTTTGTGCACATTGGACTGAGCTCCAGAAAACCTTTTTTCACATTCATGATCCTCTGGAAAAGGAGCTGGGGGGGAGAAAAAAGAAAAAAAAAAAAAAGGAGCCTACCAGCCTGGGGTCCCGCAGACTGGCACAGTAGCTCAAACGGCGGGACCAGCAGGGAGGAGCAACTGGGATGTCCCCGCTCTGCACGAGCGTCCCCTCGCCTCAGCCACCTCCACCTTGAGGCTCGTGTAGAAAATGGGTAATGGGAGACAGGTACCTGCGGTGAGACTGGTGGCCCTGCATGCCTGCCTGTGGGCCTGCGAGCACATCCGGGGGTGTCTGGATTCAAACTCACCTTGGGAAGCCTGGGTGAAGCAACTTGCAGTTTAATAAATTTGGCTTTTCTTTTTGAAAAACTGATGGGATTTTTTTTTTTTTTCCATGCACGGGAAGAATACTGTCTGTGTTGGAGTTGGAATGGAGGATGCAGCCTTGCAGCTGGTGCTGCAGCGCAGTGCAGCCCCGCTCCAGCGTGTACGGTACCTGACACTGTTTTTTCCTCCTGGGATCTCTGCCTCATTTGGTTCATGGGGTGGCTTTACAGGGATGGAAGACTAAACTTGTCCAGGGAACTGTAAATGGTTGTTCCAATTGTTCAGGTGCTCACCTTTCAGCACAAGTGATCTGTTCACACACAACATCTGTTGAAGGCATCAGCAACCGACACATCCACACCTCCTGTCTCACCCACGAGTACCTCTGATTGAAGGACCTCTGCTAGGAGGCAAGGACCTTGCAGACGTTGCACTTCATTACTTGGATCTCCTGGCCACCTCCTTTGGCCTGATTTTCCTCTCCGCCAACCCCATTAAGCAGCCTGCTTGCATGCCTAGGGGAAGTCTCCAAAAAGTCACGTCACAGCAGGAGGTCACTTCGAGAAGCAAAGGCAGCATGAAGCCCCGGCCCCTTGAGCTGCTCCACCAGCAGATTGCAGGGTAGGTGCTCCTGCACAGGGAGGCTCTTTAAAAACATCAACTCAGCTTCAGAGCGATGGCTAGAGGATGGGCACAGTGGACGTTGGAGCTCCAGGAGGGTTTTTCTCTGCTTGATGTTCATTTGCCGGAAGAGAGATGATGGGCTGGTCTTATCTTGGCAACGTGCTGTTTCTGTCTTGCGAGCAAATCCCCTTTGTTTCCCTCTTTCTGATGCCCCATGGGCAAGGACCATCACGTCCTACTCTCTCCAGAGGACAAGGAAATGAATACAGGCTGAGTAAGCAGACAGAGGGCTGCCTCATCCCAGTTAGCCAGCTCAAATAGCAGGATTTCTTTCACACTTCACAACGTGAGGGTACATCACGCTGGTTTCTGCTCTCCAGTGCTGGGCATGCTGTTGTACTTCAGACTGAAGTAGGCTCCTCCAAGCTTAGAATCGCTGATTGCCATAGCCTCCGTAATCTCAAGTAACTATTATTGCCAAGAGCTCCTCAGAGCTCAGCGTGAGGACCACCAAAGCCGCAGTCCTCCTCCCCCCCCAAACCCTTTCTGCTGGGCTCTTGCATTTCTGACCCTGAGCACTGCTGGGAGAGCAGGGAGGAGAAGGTCGGTTCCCAATACCGAGGCAGGGTAAAGAGCGTCAGCATCCTTTCCTCCATTTCGAGGCTGAGACATTAAGGCACCGGTTTGTCCTGCTTGTTGCAGCATGTCTCAACTCCACTGTTCTCGGAGCAGCTTGTTAAGGGAGTCCTCATTGGCTGGGACAATGATGCACATCCTTGGTGGTAAGTAGGATTTCACAGACACCCTATGTTGAAACCCAAAAATGTATTGTATCTGAGGGTAGAGGTATGCCAGCATAGGAGGCAAGGACGTTGCACTTCATTACTTGGATCTGCCATTGTGGAACTAGAAAGATGAGTGTGGCGGAGGGGGCTAACAACACACAGCAGCGCAGGAGATCCAGCCTCTGCTAGGGACAGCACACTTGAAGACACTACTCAATATTAAAACCATCATGAGTGCAAAACCCACTTGCACTCATGGTTGGGGGGGAATAGGACATTTTCTCATAGCTTGAACCATAGATTGTAGGCTGTGACACTTTCCCAGCAGCTCAAAAAAAACGGGAATTGCCGGATACTTCAAAAACTGAAGAGAGAAAAAAAAAAGCAGCCACCAGCCTGAGTTTTGGGGACCAAACCATTACCTTGAGCTGCCAAAGAAGAACAGAGAAACCCCTGGAGAGTCTCTGTGAAAAGCCCGCAGGGAAAAGGCTGAATTACTGCTGCTCCCCAGCTGAGGGAAGGATGCCAAAGGCGAAGCCACAGGCATGCCTCACAGCCAGAGGGTTTAATTCCCCTGCTTCAGGAGCTGCCTTGCACTTTGTCCTGTCCCTGAGCTGCGCCGGAGCAAGCTGCAGGGTCAGGAAACCTGCCCCGAGGGCATCCCTCTGACACTGCCAGCATCCTCCCTCGCCCCCCAGCACGGCACGCTGGAGCTAACTCACCTCTGAAGTGCGCTTTATTGAGCTGCGCTTCAGCTGATTAAACTAATTATTACTCCAGGCTTAATGAAGTCATTCACCACTCGACTTTATTATAGCCATTATTAAGTATTTACCTTCTCTAGGTGGCAAGAGGTTCACCTGCAGAGCCCATGGCCTTAGCCTGTGTGAAGGGAAGGCTGTAGCCGGGCACGTGGTCCTCAGCTGCTGAGAGCATCCCTGTGCCAGCCCCGAAATGCAGGCAGGGGCTGTGCCACCGTGGGCAGCACTGCCACCATCCTGGGTGCAGTGCTCAGGTTCCACAGGCATCTCTGGGCTCTTCTGGGTGGCTGGGGGCCAGGGCTTTTACAGGGTCCTTTCCCAAAAGCCTTCAGGCAGCTCGATGAATTACAACTCCTCCTTCACTGAGAGCCACTTGGGTGGCTGGAATGCCTCCAAAAGGATAAAAATTATCAGTCCGTGGCTCATTAACCTGGCTGATTACTGCTCATCTGGAGCACAGGAGTCTGCTCCCCCAGGCCACAAAGAGGAAACCCCTCATTTTAGGCACCACAAAGGCTTTCCACAGTGTCCTGCTGCAATACCGGTGGCCACCAAGCAGTAAATCCACTTCCAGAAGAAAACACCCAGGAGTCCACAGGGATTCATGACTGTATTACAGAGAAATGAGCTAAAAAAAAAAAATAATGTTGAAAGCTACAGGCTTTTAGGAAAATAAGCATTTGTTCTGCCTCCTTCTTGGAAAGAGTGGAAAACAAGAAACATTTAGGCAAACAGTTCTATTGTTATTTACATAAAACATAGGTGGATATTTGCTCCACAACGCGTGAGCTGAAGAATGAACAAGCTGCAGCCCCTAAAAAAATTAAATACCAGGGGCGAGTGCCAAAAATCTTGCTAAAAGTCTCCTGGCCTGGCACAGACCCAGACCAAGGAAGAGAGGATGGAGCCACCCTGCTGCTATCCCCTTGGAAATGGTTCATATTAGCAATGGGGGCTTCTCGTCTCCCTGAAGCCACCTGTGGACAATTCCCATGAGAGCCAGCTGGAGCAGCTCACCTAGGTTTGCTCCCCTTGAACTAAAAAGCAGCTTTGCCACCAACTTGACTAGGGCCAGTTGGAGCATTATGCTCATCTTACTGATGTTATAGTTTTTAAAGGCAGCCACGCTGATTTACCTGTGAAGGCCCACCACGTCCCAGCAGTCTGCCAAGGTTTCCATGTGTGACCTTGGTCCTGGGAACAGAAGTGATGCGCCCAAGGAAGAAAAGCTGAGAGGTCTGTTTTTTCTTTTTTCTTAAAAAAAAAAAAAAAACCCAAACCAAACCACTTTTCTGCTCTAAGCCAAAGGAAAATCTGAATTTGTGGCGAGCCCACCTGTTTACAGCAGCAAACCCAGACCCTTCTCTGGGCATCACGAGTTGTGATGAAACGCGGGCTTTCAGGAGGCCTCATTTATCTTATGCTTTCCCTTCTGTAAGAACAAAAAAGCATTCCTGGTGTTCTGCTGGAGTCTGTTGAAGTATT
Source organism: Stercorarius parasiticus (assembly GCA_013396915.1). Taxonomy (NCBI): domain Eukaryota; kingdom Metazoa; phylum Chordata; class Aves; order Charadriiformes; family Stercorariidae; genus Stercorarius; species Stercorarius parasiticus. Next base: position 582,228 of record VWZL01000556.1, on the reverse strand, counting down.
TAAGAGGTTGAAGTCATCGACCACAATTTCTGACAGTACATTCAAAGCAGGTTACAGTCTCTCTCTATGAAGTGTTGCACTGCTGAATTATAACAAATGCTGATGCCTTTGGGGGCAATAAAAATAACTCCAGTATGCAACAGAAAATGAATTATTATAATTCAGAAGAATTCTTGGTAGAAAGCGTACATTTTTTAATTATGATCATAAGCGTTTTTTGATTCTGAGATAAGAAGTGGTTACCATAGTGACCCAATCCTTAAAGATAATTTTTGCCTGACACTGTATAAAACTCTATGTGATACCTGCCTTCACAGAAAGCAATTCAGGAAGATGAGTTTTCCAAATGTTAGGCCTTGAGTATGAAAAAGCAACGTAGGGTGTATGGAAAAATAATACCCTTTTGCTTTCTGCCTAAGAGCCTTATATGCACATTTCCCTGCAGGCACACTCATAGATGTTGTCTCAGATTTGGTGCAAGCTACAAATCTTGATCAGTTTTCCAGCCCATGTAGACTCTGCAAAAGAATTTCAAGCCCCTGTGGAGAATCAGAAAAAACGGAGAGAAGAAATCAGAGACGTGTTTGTCCCTCAAAAAACCCCACCTGCTATTGCCTACCATCTGGGGGGGTTAAAAAAATGGTTTTACTTCCTTTGAACAGTCTTAATATATATTTCTCTAACAGACCATCTACCAGCACTTCCCTGTGAAGATTTTGGGAAATATATTTTGGACTCACAACCTTTGCTATAGTCAAGCAAAGGCACATTTTGATGCATAAAGTGAAATGTAATCCTCAGTGAGACTAGTACAAAGTACTATTAGTCAGTAATATCATCTTTTTGGGGCTTCTTTTGGTAATCCTTGCCTATCTCTCTGCATCCCTCTTGTGGATTTAGAGGGACTGGTTTGCAGGGTTGCGTTGGGGATGCTCCCTGTCCGAAGCCGTGCGGGGAGCTGGGTGCCACGCTCCGTCCCATCGATAAGCCGCTGCCCATCCCTGGCAGCAGCAAGGGCCATTCATCCCTCTTTCGTTTGGGTCACCCTGGTTGTGAAACCAACTTACCTGTGGCCAAGCTCCCTGGGGACAACCACAGCCAGCGTTGTGGGTCTGAAGGACTGGGCAAGTTGCTGGACCTCTACTGCCTCAAGGAGTCAAGTCATTTGCCTACACACAGCTCAAAATCATTTTAGTTATTAAAGATAGTCAGTCAAAGAGAGAGGGCAGCACCGACCCAACTGGGGTGGCAATGGGCTTTTCTCATGCCACTGTAGAGTGTCTTGTCATCAGTGATAGCCCTGCAGCACGCTACTTTGGTATACAACATCCTATATTAAATTTACCCTGCTTAAATTACTTTCTGAGACTTGCTCTGATCCCCAAGGTACCCCTGAATTGGGAAAGTACAGAAGTGACAACCTCTGGCCAGTGAACCACGGGTTTCTCACTTTCTGATGTGTCTTCTCCTGCTGAACCTTAGCCATTGCGTGAAAATCCCAGTGCTGTAGCTCCATTTGATTAATATACCAAGCCAGCTCAACTGGACCTTAGTTTAGGCTCTTGGCTTTAATTAACCTTTTATTTGTGGAAGTTAATAGATGCAAAATTCTTCCTTCCTGAAACGGCAAGGGGGTGGTGATGTTTCAGAGGCGCTGCCACCACCTTGCTTCAAATCTGTCCCGCATGGGAGGAGATAAAACAGGTATGTGGCCTTTTCAGCTTCCCTGTGATGTGCAGGGAAGGTGCAGGAGGTTTCTCTCCCTCCCACCACCAAGTGATGAATATTTTCAATAGCAGCGTTAATTAAAAAGTGTTGAGCCTTACAATAAATGTCTCCCAGTCCCCTGCTGCGATTGTCTAGCAGCGATGAGGAAGATCAAGCCTGATCGCCTTGAGATGCCTGAATTGCTAAAAGCCACCCCTCCTTTTCCTCAGTGGTCTCTCCTCCCTCTCCCCTGATAACACGGTCCTATTAAAAGCTGTCCAGTCCTGCCCCAAAATACAAGGGGAGCTGAGTCCGCTCGGCCAACCTCATCTGTCCCCAGAGCGTGCATGGACAGGGTCCCCACCAGGCTTTTAACACATGGGACTTTTCAAACTCCAGTAAATCCTCTTGTGCTTCATCTCACTTGATGAGCTTGAATGCTTTTGCTTTCCAAAAATCCTGGGTGGAAAGGGCAGAGGTTTAGATAAGAAAAAGCCTAGAAGAGATTTAATTTGTGACATAAAAATGCTAAAGTGCTAGAGCAATTCCAACTATGCCTTTAATATATGAATAATTAAGTACCTCATACCCAACAGTTTCCAGGCACTGGATATGAGAAATGAAGGGTGTGAATATGACAACCAAAACGAGCCTTTGCTTAAATTCCCAGGCGCAGGACTGAAGAAAACAGGAGAGTCATCTCCACCATCTTACACACTCAATACTTTGCCAATTAACTAAAAGCAATGGTAGTAATAAAGGAGAAGTTTGTAAGAAACAATCCTCCTCATGTAGAGCATGAGCTGTAAATATCCTTATGCTGCCCGCAGTGTTGGATGAATTTCCACTGTCCTCCCTACACCCAAGACCACCCGTGGGACCAGGGGCTGAGGAGCATCCCTGCATCCGTCAGGGAGGAGATGGGGGTCACCACCACTCTCGGGAGCCCCAGCTGGTCCCTCTGAATGCAGGTCTGGTGGCAGACTGGAAAGAAGGTAACCCAAATTTTAATTTCATTTTAATTTCACTTTTTTTGCTGTATCATGTCTTGACTCACATCCTGTTTCATAGCAGAGCAGGGCCTTGGGAGGAAGGAAAGGTGTCGTCCCCGGGAGCAGAGCAAACCTCCTCCCAAACCTGGTGTGAATCACAGGCAGAGGAATAGCCGAACAGCTGAAAACGTCAAGACTTCAGAGACTCAAAAAATCTAAATTGTTAGGTTTCCACCAGTTAGGAAAAAAAAAAGAAAAGAAATCCTTTGATTTAATTTTAATTGCTATTTACTAGGATTAAAGTTAAAACAGTCTTATAAGAGTTTTCAGCAACAGACTAATAAATATTCAGGAGGAGAGATACGGAAGGGTTTATTTTTCAGGGTTTTTGGGTTTTGGTGGTATTTTGTGGTTTTGTTTTTTTTTTTTTTAGCTACCAAACTAAAATCTGCATACTTGGAAAGCATGAGCCCTTCCATAAGCCAAATCCTTACCTTGAGACCAGCGCTGCAGGCTCCTGTGAAGCTCTTCTCCTTCTAAAAAGCCTATAAGCTTAAGGGCAATCGCAAAAATATAGTGGTGTAAACTGGTGTGTTCAACATTGAGGCTGCAAAACAGAGGAAACTTTAACTAGTGAAGACCTTAACCTGTTGGGGAGCACACCATCACCGTGATCATTACCATCACTATCATCTTCATCACCGTCTACATTTCCCACTGAAAAAGCAAATTGTCCCCAGAGGGAATGAGGAGCCAGCAGCACCTTTTGGACCCAAGGACCTGGCGTGGGCTGGTGGCAAGCGTCCCCGTTAGTCACAGTGCTGACAGCATCTACGCGTCCATATTTTTGGAAGAAAGCATCTTGATGAAAGCAGCGGTCTTTTCACTAATTGCCTGCAGGGCCAGGCAAGACCTACACATTTCCCAAGCTCTGGTTTCACTGCTTGCGAACATCTCCATCTACCAGCTGGCCGCGGCGCTTCACAGCTCAGGGGCTGTCGCTGCTGAAATATCCTTCCCCACGTGGGAGCCCTGCACAGGGGCTTCACAACTCGCATTTCTCCTTGAAAAATCCTTCTATTTTGTTGGAGGGGTTTTCAGTTTCTGGGGGTGGAAACCTGTCTGTTCTCAGGGAAAAATTAACTGGCATGGACTTCAGGTGCCGTCACCTACCACTGCCGCTAGATGCAGTGCATCCAGCGTTGCCATAAAGGGCATTTGCAATCAGAATGCCAAATTCCTCTCTGCTTGGGGAGAAACAAAAATGAAAGATGGTTGCATCATCACTCTGGCATTTCTGGTCTATTTGGATTAAAAGATAGAAGTTTGCTGCAAGTTGTCCCATACAAAACCCATTGCTTTCTTCCATAAAGCAATATTTTAATAGGTGTTTTTAGGATAGGAATCATTTAGTCCTCTATTGCAGCTTATGGATTTCACAGTTTGTATATATGGTAAATTATACATTTACTTCTTCCAAGAAATTTCACAGAAGTTCAATCCAAACTGCTGTTTTGATTTTGTTTGCTTCTTCTACACCTGCTCCATCAACAGCCTGCCATGCAAACAGGCCTTTGCCAAACCTGTTAAACCAAACATAAAGCTGATATGAACAGAAGTCACCTGGACAGGTGGGGGGCTGGCAGAAAAGGGGGGGGACGGATCCCCAGTCCCACCCCTATGACCCCCATCACTTCGGGGCAGCCCACGTGTCCCAGAGTGGGGAGGAAGCTGCTGCCTCTTCAGAGATGTTTTACCGGGCAAACCCCTGCCGTAATCTGAAACGCAGGTTGAAAGCTACTGCCCAGAGCATCTCCCAGGTGAAAGGGCATAAGGGAAAAAAAACCCCCAAACCCCCACCTACAAACAGTGCGGTGGGAACAAGACACCAAACTGCCTTAGGGAAGAAGAGCGAAAGCAACAAGCATTATGGTTTAGGTTGGCATGTTATTGTGAATACAAGTAGCTGTTACCTGGCTCATTTCGCATCTGTGTTAGGAGGTTAACTATGGTAAAATGGATGGATGTAACATTTTAGTCAAGCCCAGTTGTCTTTGGGAAGACTATCTGCACGGCAGTAGGTTTATAAATGGCTGTTAGGGAACAGAAGTGGTTTCTCAGTATAGAAAAAAGCTCAGTGTGCCTGGTTGCAATTCTCAGTTAAGGGAGTTCAGCTCTTCTAATCACACGTCTGCTGCCTCTGTCTCTGCCCCAGGGCTGAGCTTCGTTAATGCTTTGGGCTCTTTCCCTTCTTCCACGTTAAGACATCAAATCCCTCTGGAAAAAACGAGACCTCCTGACGAGTCTTTTCACCATCATGTTCATATCCAGAACTAACTCAGAGGGCTCCCTCCCCTCCACCACCTCTGCTGAATAAACGACCTGAAAAGGTAATGTCTCCATCCTGCTTCAGTAGTATTTTTCAGGTGTGTATGAGGTTTTTTTTGGAGGAAGGTGGAGGTGCAGAGCGAGGTCTCGGCTTGCAGAGCTGGAGGCCCTCGTGCTCTGAGCGCTGACAGGCAGTGCAGGAACCAGCTCAAGTCATGGGTAAGGGAAGGGGACGTATATTGCTTACAATGGGAATGGTACTTGTTTCTTTCGTTCTTTTTTTCCTTTCCTTATAACCAAGCCTTGAGAGATGTCTTAAGAGAGCACAGTCAGGCTACTGTTGTTATTTTTGATTGCAGACCCAGAGCAACAGACCTGCTTAAAAATAAATAGCCCGCCGAGCAACACACCAACAGCAGAGTTCTGTTGTACAACACATTAGAAGACACTTCTCATTCCTTCACAGCTGTGCTGGTGGCTGTCTAAAACTTGAGGCGTTGATGCAAGTGAACGTGGATAAGGAAAAAATACACAGACATTTCATTTTGCGTACAAAAATACAGCCAGCATCTTCCACCCCAGGAGCACAACCGGCGGCAGGGCTGCCATGGTGGTATAGCAGCTCCCAGGCTCATCGCCTGGCTTTGCGGTGCAGCACCCTGGCATGGCAAAAGCCTTTCCCATTTCAGAGCCAGCTCAGATACACCAGTGCAACACCGGGCTGCTCAGCACAGAAACCAAGCCTGGGAAATCATCCTCTGTCAGTCACGCGTTCATCACTGCGTTGGGCCGGCCTGCTCACTGGTCCTCAGCGCTTTGCGCAGCCTGTTGGAACCCACACTCGATCTTTGCACCCCAGCATCACACTAGTGTTGGGGTGGCGAATCAGGGAGGGTTGTGCTGCTTTTGCGAAGGCCGACGAAGCTCCTTGCTGATGTTTCTCACGACGAGAGAGCGTGTGCTGGGCGTCCCCATCGTTCATATTGCAGAGCCTTTTCTCCTGCCCTGCCGGAGCACCTCATGGGCTGGGAAAACCTGAATCTACCTGCTGCAACACCTGGGTCTGTGCAACACGTCCAAAACCAACAGCACTATTTTTACGGCCCCATGCAACCCAACAGCACATTGATAGAGTGATGGCTGTCAACCTCCCGGTGGTCTCTGCCTGCAGAGATGAAATGCCACCTGGCATCACATGCTGTGCATACCAAAAGGCAAAGATTACCATTTTTTTTTTTTTAAAGGTCTCAAAGTAATAAAACAAGAAGGATGCGAGATCGTTGAAGCAGCTCAGCCCCCATCCATGCCTCAAAGGCGTTTTGGGGAGGCCGTGCAGCAGGTAGCGGGAGGCTGGTTAGAGTCGTCGCGCCAGCTGCCACCCCCTGCAGCGCGGTGACCCAAAGGCAAGAAACTGTTGGCTTGTTGAGTGTCTAGAAATCTGCTTGGGGAGTATGGTACAGGAAAGAAACCCCAACATAACCAGAGGTGATGTTCTTACAAGGAACGCTACCTTCCTATCCAGGTATTAAAATGTATTATTTAAATGCGTCAGCTTCCCAAAACAGCTTTTGCTTCCTAACATGCCACTGGGCTCCACATGAGCCCAGCTCTCCCTGCCTGGGTGCAGATACGTCCTGGAAGCTGAGCTGCTTTGGTGCACCACTCCCTCTGCAAGACACCTTCATGTTCGTTTTCCACAGCACAAAGCTAAGCCCCCTCCAGTTTCCTAACGATCTGAGCTGGTTTCAGGGCCAGTACCCGGGCTTGTGCCTTGCCACCAGCACGCCACAGGAAGCATTGCTGGCAGCCAGTTCGGCATGATAAAACCAGTTTGGTGCTGTGTCTTCCCCTCCCCGCCTTCTGCTGCAAAACAGAGGGGGGCTGTTTTTGTGACTTGCTCGTATAAAAGCAGAGGTTGCCAAACCCAAATCACGTGCAGCTGCAGTGTGATTTGGAGGCTGGGCAGAGGAAATGCTAACATGGCAGTACCAAGACAGTGATAAGATAACTTCCTTTTGAGGAGGAAAGGAGGCAGAAATGGACAGGTAGGCACAGTATCCATTTAGCCCAGGCCACCACCGCCCATCCTAGTTTCTCTGACATGGCTCAACATTAAAGGTTAGAATAAACACCGGGAATATATCCCAGTCTTCGGTGGCTTTGCTTAAAGTTCTCCTGTTTCTAACAACCCTCCTGCCCATTTGCAGAAGCAAAAGCAATGCACACCCCCCCAAAGCATTGCACCAGAACCTGCATGACACCAAAAATACCCGCCGCTCAACCAATGCATGTATTGTAAATAAATACATACCAGGGTCCTTGCATGGCAAACTCCTGCCCCATGGGACCCATACTCTCCTCGCCCCTTTGGCTGTGGTCTGGTTTTAGCAGGGAAGGCGATTCCAGATTTTCCAGCTAAACCAACCCAGGACCACCTCGTGTCCCAGTAACCTTTTTATTTGTATGAACGACTGAGGTTAATTCTCTTAGTTTTGCATCTGGTATTTCGTGCTGCTTCAGAATATTGCTTAACACAACTACATAATTAAGAAAATTAACATGCCTAAAAGTCCAGACCCGACGTGCTGTAGGCTCACCTGGCAGGGGTTTTGGGCCATTGTTATCTGATACTGATGGGGACGTGTTTTCTCCATGCAAGTGCACAGATGCTGTCAGAGACTGCTTTGTATTAGCTCTCTTGAAGGAGATGGAGGATTTGCGCCAGAAGGTTTCACTGCTTCTCTGGCACTTTGTTATGGCGTGCAGGAAATTGCAAGTCAGCTTAACTAAAAATAGACCGATTTTAATTAATATGAGAGATGAATGCAAATGGCACAGGAGCTTCATGGTGTTGGTCTCATCTCATACTGGCTCTGGTGTGGGGTCCTGCACGGGCTGCAGGCGGATATCTGCTCCACTGCTAACCTCCACGGGCTGCAGGGGCACAGCCTGCCTCACCATGGGCTTCACCGCAGGCTGTAGGGGAATCTCTGCTCCAGCGCTTGGCGCACCTCAGCCCCCTCCTTCTTTACTGACCTTGGTGTCTGCAGAGGTGTTTCTCTCGCGTAGTCTCACTCCTCTCCCTCTGGCTGCAGTTCCCCAGGTGTTTTTTCCCCTTCTTAAATAAGTTTTTGCAGAGGCACTACCACCATCTCTGATGGGCTTGGGCTTGGCCAGCATCAGGTCCATCTTGGAGCTCACTGGCATTGGCCCTATCGGACATGGGGGAAATCTAGCAGCTTCTCACAGACACCACCCCTGCAGCTCCCCTGCTACCAAAACCTTGCCACACACACCCAGTACACCTTGATTTCTGTTTCATTTGCAGGACTGCAGGCCTTAAATGTGCTTTTCTGGGCATTAAGCCTGCAGAGCAAAGCAGGGCCTGTGTGAGCCTTGATGAGCTGTCGTCCCTCACCCCAGCGCAGACACGTGCTAGGCTTTGTCAACGTGATGAGCTTTTGCTCTCATTTTTTCCTCTCAGTAACATGGGAACAATGTCACTCATTTTCAATTAGAAAACACAGACTCTAAGTATTAAAGTGCTTCATTTGAAAAGGATCTCTGAAAGCCTAGAAATTATTTTATCCATAATAGTTAGGGTTTCTTCTTCTTCCCTGAACGCCACCTTGAGTACCTGGAACGCTTGCTCCAATAATTAGGTCCATTAACTTTTCCTTACTTTGCTCTGTCAGATATGCTGTTTGCACTCTACACTAACTCCTGCTGCTTCCAACACACATGGGTAAAATAACCAATTCTATATGTCAGACCCGGCTATGGAAATTAAAAAAAAAAAAAAAAATGTGCCTAATGACTGAGGCTCAGCTAAAGTTAGTGCATTGCCTTTGCGTCACAGTTGAATCCTAATGATTGTGTTCCTAAAACTGGCACAGTAAATCAGCTGGTTAGGTGCCCTCATTTAATGGGGGGGGGAAGGCCTGGAATATTTTTAATCAAGTATTTCTGAATCTAGAAGTCACCCTCGTTCTGCAAGCCACGGCAAGCCTCTGAAAGCTGCAGTTTTTCAGACAAGATTTTTTTCAAGTGCAAGAAAACGAAGATCCTTCTCTCATCTTTCCAAATCCCACCTCTGCCTTTGCAATGGTATCTGCCCTTCTGTCCCTCAGAGAGGGCTGTCATATTATAAGATCGCCTGGTGTAGTTCAAGAAATTATATAGGGCCACGTGCTTCAATTTTGTTCTATCGGAGGATGCATGGGTACACAAATACACACCCGCTTGCCCAAGGACGCGGCAGTCCCACTGACTTTTTCCGCTGTCAGGATTTCTCCTCCTTAAATTTTGGGTTTAATTTACAACCTGTGCGGGGACGGAAAACTGAGCACGTGGGCAAAGCGTCACCATACCTGACCCCATCCTGCTGCATCCAGATGGCCAGTGGTGAGCAAAGCCACATGGAGAAAGGCAGGGCTGTGCTTTCCAGCCTACAAATGGCACAGAGATGGCTTCCATGAAAGTTCCTTCATCCTCCAAACAGGGCATGGTGCCCACCCCACCAAGAGACAGTCCACAGGCAGCTCACGCTGTCGGTGATCTGTAGGCACAGGAAAATTTTTTCTTTGAAGCTTTGAAAACCCAGACCAGAAAGACGGTGCATTGGCATTATTCATTCATCAAAGGCCATCCCTTACCTTCGCTCCCAGGACGCTGCTTGAAGCGTCAGACTGAAGCCCTCCCCGCCTGCCCGCCTCCTGCTTCTGCTGCTCCTTCCACGTCGCTCCACCTTGGGGAGAGAAATCCATCACCTTCGCTGTGTCGTGCTCCTGCACACGCCTCTGCTTCAGGCTGGCAAAGTTGCAAAGAACTGCTAAAATGCTTTTTAAAAGAAGCTTGAAAACCAACAATGAGCTTTGAGAAACTATTCGAAGGGAGCACGCATCATTCCAGATCGCGTCCTTTACAGGTTTTGAGGCTGGGCACAGCAAGCAGAGAGCTGGGTTCCAAACTTCAACATTGAGTTTAAAATGGAGCTTTTAAGTCTTGGGGGTTTTTTTAAGTTTAAGCTTTTAAGAGCTGTATTTTTTTTTTTAGGTACAGAGCTCAATGGTGGCTGTGCGGAATGGGCCAGGTTGTGCCCGTCACATATAGCTCTTCTTGGTATGCAGATGCTTTCATTGTTCTGCAAGGGCATCAGACACAGCCCAGAGGGATGCAGGTGCCTTCCCCATTGTAGCACCATGAGGTTTTGGAAAAGGGCAAAAGCAGACCGCCTAAGGGAACAGCCGAAAGCAGCAGCTCTCAGAAAGAGAAGAAACACAGGTACAGGATAATAAAAATTTTTCCCCTCACCTGCTGTAGTTACTCAGTGAGACACCGTTGCCATCCATCAGGGACCAGCAAAACCCTCCTGCCCGAGCTCAGCCTTCCTGCTCTGAAGTTAACAGCCAAGCCTGGGCAGCCATGGGGGGGCCCAAGTGCCTCCATGTTTTTAGGGGTTGGAAGACACTTCAGAGTCTCCATCCTTTGCAAACAGCAGCACTTATTTCCATGGAGGAGGGGGCAAAGCAGCCCCAGCAGTAAGTAACCTACCTGAGAGGGAGGGAGGGAAGTACACAGGGCCAAATTTCCCTGGTGATCACACAATGGCAGCACCTGAAGGAACTGATCAGGGTGATGGGGGACAGATGTGCCTCCGGGCCAGCTCCCTGGTGGGGTGAGTGCCCCAGGGTCTCTCCCAGCTCCTCGGCCAGGCATAGTATGGCACAAGAGGATGAAAACTTGCCGTGGCTTGTAAAGCAGCGCCCATGGCCTGGTTCACACCCAGGTCCCAGGTTATCCCCATCTCCCGGACATCTGGGCCAGGACTCTCCTGCAGTGTGTTGGGCAGAGATTAAATCACTGTAGTGCAATAGGATCAAGCCATTGCTGTCCATGTCTTTAATGAATGACCACAGATTTTTGGGATGCGAGGGAGGGACCTGGGAAGGGAGCGGGAAGCCAGCCCAGCAAGTGTGGAGCAGAGGAGCTGCCATGCTCTGCCATGGGGAGTTTGTACCCAGGAGGCACTTTCCCAAAGAGGTGGGAGCCTCTTTGCCCCCCTGCCGTGAGCAGGGGCTCTGGCTAAGCAGAGGGAGTACTTAGGGGTTTCTGTCACTCACCTTTGGGATTTGACCTGCAAGTCCGAGCAGCCCTGATGCTCCGCGCTCTCTGTCCAGAGCGGCTGCAGGTACGTGCAATCACCTCCTCTCTGCCCTTTGCATGGGCTGTGTGCTTCGCCAAGCTGAGCCATCGAACTCCAGCTGCAAAGGCTCCTTCCAGTTACTTTTTTGATAGTAGAAGCTCTTTGCTGAGCTCCCTCGCACTAACTCTTCTTTGGAAAGGTATGCCTGGGGTTCATGAAAATAGGACTGAAAGTATCTGAGTGTGATCAAACCAGCTGGCGTGGGGCACCTGCGGACGTGTCCTGACGCTTACCATAATCTGAGGGCTGAAGGTTGGAGGCAGTTTTGTCTCTCCCCCGGGTTTTTCTTGGGGTGGATGCGAGCAGCAGAGTTCAGCTCTGGCTCTGGACTCCCCCCAGGTACAGAGGTTTTGTTTCGCATGGTCTTCCTCACCCTTCCTCCCTCGCTTTGCCAGATAAATCCAGACAAGGCGCTCGTATGCGTAAAAGCTGTCAAAAGAATAACTTACAAATACAGGAGCTAGAAAAGGCTTGAAGTGTAAAGCTGGCAGCCCCCGAAAAGCTGTGGGGATTATCCAATCCATCTGGTACTCCTGAGTGCGCAGCAAACAGGCTTTTGACTAGTTCATAACCGTGGCACACACGAAAGGCTCAATTATTGCTTCTTAGGAAAACCAAATTATCTCCTGGAGTCGGAGACTGACAGCCACACAGTCTCCGCAGTGTTCTGCACGGCTGAATTTTTGCCGGCTTTTTCTCCGCTGTTCTGTACTGCCGGTAATTGCATTGCTTTTTAATTGTTTAGCATCGTCAGAACTTCAGCCCCGGGGGCAGCGGAGGTGGTGAGAGCTCAACACATCAAATTACTACCCAAAGAGCAGGCAGACAAAAAGCAGAGCAGGGAGGGAAGGAAGGAGACAAATGAGCCACGTTCATTAGAAGAACAGCAACCCTGACCGGGGAAGCGTCCTACTGATGTAATAAGAAAGCTGAAAGTTGTTAATAATAATAAAGAGCACAATAACACAGTTGCTTTTCTATCAGAAAGCACCACATCTGGAAAAACTTAATGCACTGTGGAAAGCAGAGAGGAAAACCAGGGAAATGCTCCTTGCCCTCATAGCCCCGTTTTCCCTCCCAGTTTTATTTAGTGGTGATTTTTTTGGTGGGGGTTTCTGTAGTTGCGCTGTTTAGTGCTGTTCCCTCGAGTGCTACGATATGGCCCCAAAAGCTGGCATCTCTGCTCCAGAAACCACTCTGTACGAGGCAGCGTGGCACGGTTTCCCTAAGCCAGGCTTGCATCTTGCCCTTGGCCAGACAGAGGTCCTGAGCGCTGCTCCTTTCGCTTCCCCAGAAGGTGCTGCAGGTCATCTTCCTTTTGGAAGCAGGTCATGCTTCCTTTTGGAAGGAAGGGGCCATTGTCAGGCTGTGCCACAGCACAGGGAACAACGGCAGCGATGGGGCAGGGGCAGAAACCGAGGGAGCAGGACGGGTGCGACACGGACCCCACCCCATGCTTGCACAAGTTGGACAGAAAGTGCATCTTTTTTTTTTTTCCTCTGTAAGAGCTGCCCGTAAGGACCAAAAGAGGTGGATGAAAAGGCTGGATCATGTGCTATTGATGAAAGAAATGAATTTTGCCACCTGTGAGTGTCCTGAAGCACATCAAAGCCCATGCTGGGGCTGCCCTGCTGAGGCACCACAGTAGCTTTAATCTCAAATAATGGACTAAACTCTGTGCAACACCTGGAGCTGCTCCATACCCTTAAGTTACAGGAGATCCTTCCAGGGAACCAGTACAGCACAACGTGGCAGCCACAATGTGGCAGCCACAATGTGACAGCCACAAGACAAAGCATTACCTATAGCTGCCTGTAGAACAGCCCCAAAACTGCCCACTATGGCATGGAGTCCCTATGGCCCAGCAGGACCTTCTTGGTGTCCCTTGCAGGCCACCAGCAGGCGGCTTGTGGGTCTTTCTCCTGGCTGCCAGCAAAGCCATGAGTGGATAAGATCATAGAATCATAGAATGGTTTGGGTTGGAAGAGACCTTTAAAGGTCATCTAGTCCAGCCCTCAAGATGAAGTCAAACAGACAGGCATGTCAACAGGCATAGCCAGCACTTCCAGCAACGAAGATGCTGGTGGTAGCAGAGAGATTTCTGGCTCTGGCCCCGGCCCTGGCACAGCCTGGTGAAGTGCCTCTGCTGCAGCTCTTCACCCAGGGTAGCGTGCAGGGTGGAAAAAAGCGAGCTGAGAAGATCCTTCATCTGTCTGTGATGAATATTTTGATGGTATTGGCATTTCACATGAGCTGCATTCGCCAGGGTTAATTAAAGCCCCTGTTTTATAGATTGCCCTCAGCCATAAACTGAAAAGCTGCCACAATTGGGAATCAATAGAGTAATCTTTAAGCTCATTTATTTTATTACATATAGAGTCCTCATTTGAAAAAATTGAGGAGCCATAATTAATGGTGCCAGAGGGGTCCCGAGATGTATGTTTAAAGCTTCCTGAGGAGAGCCCTTTGCCCGCAGGGCATAGTGTGCTGCAGGTGCCCGGGGTGCCAGAGGGCAGCAGCGAGGCCAGGGGATGCTCCGGCACCGCAGAAATGCAACAGCAAGTCAATAGCCAGCACGCTGTGCTGCTCCCTCTCCCAAAAATTGAAGGGCAGGCTGCAAACAGCAGCGTTGCCACCGTGGGGCACAGCAGAAAATCCAGATCCTGGGGTCAGCAGAGGGGTGTTGGCAACTGAGGCGTCCCAGAGATGCTGCAAAAGCTCTCCCCATCCCGAGCCAGCGAGAAGCGTGTGCTTTACCCCGTTCTCCAAGTCTACTGTGCACCGGTGTGCGGTTAAATGGGTCACCCCTCTTCAGTGGGGTGGAGTCGCTCCGAAACCAAGTCGCTCCAACCCTCTGGGGGCTTTGGAGGGTGAAGCATCCGGACGGTGCCGCTGCTTCCCCTCGCAGCGGCCTCGACAGCGGGCAGTGCGGCTTTCCTGCACCCAACAGACGGCCCCCGAGGAATAGTTTTTATCTAAGCACCTTTCTGAGCAGTGCCATAAGCAGCCTGTAAATAGTCCCGTGCACAGACCCCAGGGTGTCGAGGGCCGGAACGATTCCTGTGATCTAATAAGCAAAAAAATGAACAAAAGACTGACCCATCCATGAGCAGCTCACACAAGGCCCTCAGCCAAACATGCAAAAATAAATATTTAAATACTTAGGAGGCTAATCAGATGCTTGTGGGATTTTTTAAAGCACCTAACACCTACCTCTTCAGCCCCTACTTTTAAGAAATGATTATTTTCATTTTTCTATGCTGTTTTCTCATTTCTGGACCTTTTTCCTGTAAATGGTGATCAAAGTTTTTTCTTCATGGTATTTTTTCTCTTATGTGAGTCAAATAAGTTGCTTGATACAGCATGTTAGAATAGAAAGCCAATAGTCAATACACTGTACCACACCTTTTTTTTTTTGGTTATTTTTTTTCTTTAGTGCCCACCTGTCTTGTTTGGGACTGGATCCAAAATCCCAGTGTGCTGCATGTAGCTGGCCGATCCCAAAATACTGCAAGTCTTTTAAAGGAACAGGGTTAGGATTTTGGGAAGGGGTCAGGGAAAATTTTCTATGCTTTAGTGATGGTTTTTGTCAGAGTTAGGTTGATGGTTGGACTAGATGATCTGAAAGGTCCCTTCCAACCTCGGCAAATCCTTGAAGACCGTGACTCGTCTTCCCAAGTTGAGCTTGAGATGGACAGTGCTGAAAATACCATTTTCCTGGCAAACCTGAGCCTCTCAGGCTTTACTGACAGTGACTACCAGTACCCCAAACAAAGTCTTTGCCAGCCAGTTGTGTTCTTTAGCCTTGGATTGCGACACGTAGATCAGAATCATATGCTTGACCCAAAAACTTGTTTAACTAGTAACTCACGAGCTGAACTAATTTGAAAGTGGATCCAGTTCAATCACATTCGCGTGGGCGTGCTCATTCCACACCGAAGTGGACGTCATTCACTCCTGTAGCAAATGATGACACAGAAACTGAAGGATACTCAGTTTAGGTGGGACTGTCCGCACTAGATTTAGTCAAACTTTAGTGGAAAGTATTTTAGAAACGTAGATCCACTTTCCTAGGTACCCTCACATAGACAAACCTCACATGTGGAGGACCAACTTTTGCTTTTGGTTGTTTGGGTTTTTTTGACCATGCTAGTTACTAGAAAAACTCGAGTGGATCTTTCAGACGTGTATTACACTAGAGCTGTTGAGCCAGACAACTGGAATCGATTTTTCATTTCTTTTTCATCTACCTGAGCCATTGCATGTAACTTCTTTAATAACTGAGTTCTCTTTGCAGTCACTTTGTCACCTCCCATTAAAGCCAATTCCAGCATCCCCAGCTTTGCAGAAAAAAGAGTCCCAAACATTCTTCAAAATCCTTTCTGTTCTCTACAGATATCCTTCAAGCAAATCTGTCTTCTCTTCTTCGTACAAACATCAGTTCCCTCCTGATCCTTCACAAGGAAGGAAGAAGTTCATACATTTCCCTTTACCACAAGCTCTGTTGCCTCAGGGGTTAAGAGGATCACAGGTTCTTCTTTTCTGCTCTCCACTAAACCCACCTCTTTTGCTTCACACACTCACACAGGCCAGTCATTTTGAGGTTCATTTCCCAGCCTTCCGATGAGAGCTTTGTTGTCTGCCATGCCCTTTATCATGAAAAGCCCAAACGTCTTCCCCTGTTGTGGAGTTTTTCACTTTTCCCATACCAAGATTTGCAGTGAGCCCTGATCTCTCCCCATAACTCTTGTAATGAGGAGGAGTGTTCTGTACTCTGCTTGCCACCCCCAGCATGCCTTCTGCAAGGTCTCATGCTCCCCCTGCCACCACCATGCCCCAAAATTTCTAATGTCTGCTCTCTAGGCTCACTGTGAAGAGTTCAGCTCACTCTGTGCGATGGGAATGCAGAGTAATGAACAATAGTTGCATTAGGTATGGTCAATGAATTGCATTTCTGCAAAGAGAAAAATAAGAGCCACTTAATAAAGAGAATAACTTTTAATAGGCAGCTAATTTTTTTTGACACACCATGGTAGTTTCTGAACAAATTTTGCACAAACATATATATAATTTCACAATCTTTCTCTGCTTTTTTTTCTATTGTCCTTCCAGCACGATGCAACATGCTACAAAATACCCCCTTTTTTTTTTAAATCAACATAAAAATCCACAATGATTGCTTTTTTCATAGGAGACTTCAACAATCAGGAATCTCAATAGTTCCAGAGGCCAATTAGCGTATTTCAGATGGCCTGACCTTTCCAAAGTAGGCATCCAAGACTCTCCTGCTCCTGAGCAACCCAAGTGATCCAGAAATACCTGAATGAACCACGTAAGTTGAGCTGCAGCACAGAGGACCCTTGTTGGTTCCCCATCTTTTACAGAGCTTCATCAAAAGTTTCTCTTGGTGCCACTAAGACAGAGAATTATTAGACCCATCAAAGTGGAAATAAGAACAACAGTCAAGCACAGGGCAATGAACGCTTTTCAGCTTTGTGTATAAACATGAACTAACAAATCTGCTCAATCTCTTACCGTACTGCTAGGAAAGTTTTATTATTTCAGAGAGGGAAATCGGAGAGAGAAGTTCCTCAAAAGCATTGTATCAACAGGTATCAAAACTTAGATCATCGTCCTGGCTCTTGGTCCTGCACTTACACCACCAGTTGTCTTCTTTCCATTTGCCAATAAAACAATGGAGGTTCTTGGCATGCTACCAGAGGCAGTGGATTGAGACTGAGCAGATGCTGACAGTAATAGAATTTTCAAACATTTATAGTTTTAGAAAAGTAGAATACATGCAGGTAGAAGCACTACTTGATACTTTTGAATTGCCAGCTCTGTACAAATTAAGAGAGTCTGTAATTAGCACTTGAAACACTCTTTAAACTTCCAGAGTTATTCAATAACCCTCAGGAATCCCATGCATGACTCAGAACAGAGGGAAGAAGGTTCATCTGTAAAATTGCTTATCTTGCTGATTCCCTCTGTGCGCCCCAGGCTATATAGGAGACGTATTTATAGCACACGTAATGCAATTAGCCAAGGAACAGGTGAAAATAAACCATGTTGCCTGCTACATTACAAGGATCATATTCAGTAATTTACAGAACTTCAAAGAGCCTCAGTGCAAGGTATATTCCCCCCTTCACAGAAGAAAGCACACACTTCAGCATTTCACCCAGACATCCCATCCTGTAAACATTTATGACAAGTCAAGTGTGTGCTACAGTGAGGAGTCTCATGGAAATCACTGAACTAATTTTCA
This sequence comes from Stercorarius parasiticus, assembly GCA_013396915.1. Lineage (NCBI taxonomy): Eukaryota > Metazoa > Chordata > Aves > Charadriiformes > Stercorariidae > Stercorarius > Stercorarius parasiticus. The sequence continues at coordinate 564,728 of VWZL01000556.1, read as the reverse complement.
TAGTGGCAATTTGCCCAGTACTGTTTCAAGGGTCAGGCCCTGTTTGTATTTTGCTACATACAATTAAAAGAACCCTATCTACCATAAGTTCAACAAAGTATGCTAACATATTCCTTCCTGTATGTGCAGAAAACGTTTCTAATAACTACTATGCAAACATCACCTGATTTTTACATTCTCTTCAACCTTCTTGAAAATTTTCCTGCTTTTACTATATGTGAAAATAATAAATACATACGATATACCAGTTATTAAGCCATCAAAAAATTAAGTGTCGTTCCAGAAGGGACAGGAGACACTTGAGCTTTAAAAGTCAAGAGCTGGTCATTAACGCAAGTGTCCTGCTTGGTAAAAAGCTTCAGCTGCTCCACATTTCCTGTGGAACCGCAACTTTGGTGGGATGTTCTTGCATGTTGTGATAAAACAGGATGCTTCACATCTGAAATGACAACAGTATCTCAAGATTATTATTCCAGGTAAGGTTGTTCAGGAACATAAGAGTAAGCTGAAATGGATGCCATAGAGTAAATCCAATATGGGATAGACAATAAGGAGTAAATCCATTGTCCAGGACATTGTCCTGCACTTCACAAACAGAACCACCTCTGGCATTTCAGTAATGTAGGCAAAATTGTGTTCTGCTGCTCTAATTCAAGGGACAAAGAAGGTTATTTTGTCCTTACTGTTGGCATCAGGAAAGCTCCATTTGTACACCCCGGTGGAAATGAGAATAGGCCAAAAACGAAAACAAAGATGTTTTGCAAAAGGGTCTCTCCACATTTCTGGTTAACCTCACTCAGTGGAGGGTGATGGGACGCGATCTAGAGGGGCTTCATCCCAGTGATGGTGGAAAGCTGGGCTTTGTCTGGGCCCAACATAGCTGCCTCTGTTCGGTCCATCCCACGTGTGCTGTGACAGTTCCTCAGGCCATCCTTCTCCTCAACCTCCCTGCACTACCCTGGTCACAGACGACCCTTCCCACAGCCTGCCCCTTTCCTGCAGCCACTTCCTTCTCCCACCATTTAAAAGGACCCCGTTTCCCCACCAATGAGAGAAGTAGCTCCATGGGAAGTGGAGATTGTGGTGCCTGAGAAAGCTTCGTACATGAAGGAAAATGCAGTGCCCACATCACAAACAGTGGGTTTCAGAGGTGCTCTGACGGCCTCTGCCCTCGCACACATAAAAATACTGTCCAACACCTGCCAGTTTTGCATGTTAGCGACCAAACCATGACAAACCACCTCAATGAAAGCGCTTGCTTTTGCATGATGTGGAACAGACACAGATTTTTCATGAAACCAAAGGAGCTGAACTCTTCTGGGTACCAAGTTCCTTTTGTTATAGGTAACCACCTTCAAAAATCTCTTACTTCTCACACAACAAAAAAGAAAACTCACCTGGGGAATTACAACCAGGAAATGCTGAACAGTTAAAGCCAAAAGCTATGCCTGAAAAGGTCTACCTCTGTGAGGTGGCAGCTTCTCCAGTCCCTCGGTTTGCCTGGGGCTCTGTGACAGTGTGTCCAAGCTGAGCTTTGTTTAAACCACCGAGGCTGCCGTCAGCTGAAGTTATTGCTCTTTCTGTTTTGCGTTTTTAACCCTTTTGTTTAGTTACATGGCACAATACTAAGACTAACAAGTATTACCAATACTAGAAAACATTAATGTTATAGAACGTAAGATAAAAGCAATACACTTACGTATTTATTGCTGAGGTGTGAAGAGTTGCCGGGTTTTATTCTTCCCCTGAGATGAGTGCTCTCCTAAGAAACAGTAAATATATTTGTGTCAGTTAAACACGCAAAGACAAAAGAACAAATGAGTCTAGTGGGAACACATCACCAACCACCGTACAAACTAGCCAGTCTGCTTGTCAGACTTACTCAACCAGCAAAAACTGTCTACACTATAGGTTTTTACCACTCTCTCTGTGTTTTATAGCCAATTTCCCCTATGATTTGCTCTCAAATGGCGGGTTACTACCACAAAGTATTTCCAAAGCAGTTCTCAAGGGGTTAGAAAAGGCGTAAGACTTAAATTAATTTTTAAGTATGATTAGAACATTAAACTATAAAAAGAAGATACAACTATAAAATTAATTTTTGCTGATATTGCTGAACAGCAGCACAGTTCCTCCAGAGCAGAAAAATGAGCATTTAACAATTTCAGTCAGGGATTACAGGCAGTTCTCACTCCTCCTTCCCTGGAGAAGCAGAGCCGCTGCCAGCAATTACAGGCAGGCAAATAAGCATCCAGATGAGGATGTATTTACAGTTGTCTTATTTCCAAACACGTGTCCCAGGAACGGCAGTGGGATTTCTTTGCGTCAGAGATTCGTACATGGAGAGGAAGAGGGAATGGCATCCCCAGACTGGACAGAGCCCCGTGGAAACGGGCACGAGAGTGGGAAAACCCAAATGCCTCTAGGAAACTGCCTTCTGCCTCCCTGCTCGCCTGCGGGAGACAATTTAATGCCTGACACATAGACAAAAGGCAAGAATGCGAGGAGATGTACCACATTCTAGCAAAAGTGAATATGTATTAAAAAACTTGCATATGACCTATAGCCTGGGGTTGAAAATTGTAGTACAAATTAGGATTATAATAAATTCACTGATTAGACTTTTAAATAATTAGCAGTCAAATTAAATAGTTGCACTCCTGAAGAAAATAGAAAAGATTCATCAATGGTTTCCAGACAGCTTTTCTTGGCAACAAAAAGGGGCCTTTCGGAGATAAGTAGAAAACTTGGAATCTAATGGGGTTCAATGAGAAACACTGAAAATTGTTCAACAGTAATGTGCTGGAATGGTGTTCACTTCCCAAGTGTTCAGTTTTAGACAAAATTGTTTTAAAAACATTATAAAGTGTTGGCAAGTTAGAGCTTCAGAAGTTCTGATGATGTTAAATTTCAGCTAAAAAGGCCTTCAGCAACTACTTCAATAACTCATAATATAATTTTTTAGAGAAAAGGAAATCACAAGTTTCTGGTAGAAAAAAAACCTGAAGCATTTCAACAAGAGTTTTGCTAGGTAAAAAGTTTTTATTGGATAAAAATCTTGTTTTGAAAAGCTAAAATAAAGTGAACCAGTTCAAATATTGTATAGTATTGTACTAATAAAAGAATGAGATTTTCAGGAGCTCCCATTTCTCTTTTAATTTGCTTTTACTTATTTCTTCCTTTATTATTTCTTCCTTCTGCATGTTTTTACTTTCCTTGTTCAATATACAGAAATAGAAGATTTAATAGGGCGTGAAAAGGAGAAATTGGCAGATATTGTTTAAAAAAGAAGGCGTAGGAGAAATTCATTGAGAAATATATTACTGTGGAGAAGATAATATTCAATAGTAATAGTACAGTAATAAATATCAATACTTTGTTATCAGTTCCACTCTCAGCTGGCTGCTCTGCCTACACTAGAAATTAAGCAGATTTACATGGAAAACATACTTTGCCCCACAGGAAAATAACATGTAAGGAGAGGCTCCAGAGCCAGCGTAGCTCCCTGGATAATGTCCCATTGGTGACAACAGGCTTTGGATCAGAGCATGAAAGGGGTGAGGCAGCGCTGGCTGCAGGAGGAGACTGCTCCAGCAGTACCTGCTGACAGCGGTGGTAGGGACAGGGGCAGTGAATTTGCTGTACTGCAGTCCCAGGGACTGCAGCAGATGGTCTCATGCCCTACATAAATTTTCACATGCCCTATATAAATTTTCTGGTGCCGTACACACAGTCCCTGGAAACAGTGAACTGCCACAAACAATTGCTGGGGGCAATGCCCCCCTGTAATACCAGTGACCGTCCGATGGAGTGTTAGATGCAGGCAGGGAAGTGGCTCTGTGTTGCTTTGCCACTGCACTCCCAAGAGGGCAGGAGCCTGCAAGAATTCTGAGACAAAACCAAGTTATCGCTAGTCCATGGTTGCAAAAGTGTCTGAAGATGTTTGCATTACAGGTTGTATAATTGTTAGTGCCAACTAGCAATTCAGTGATGAAGAGAGAATGATTATATACTGGAGAAGAAATGGTCACACAGATGGTCTCTGACAAGAGGAACAAGGGCACGCACATTTAGATACAGGGCTGCAATATGCACCTTAAACTGCAGAGAGAGATGCCTAGAACATTTTTGGAGTGTCATGGCCCAGCAGTTTGATGTTGTGCTAAATATCCAGCTGCAACGCAAAGAGCAAATTAAGAACATTCAGGTTAGTTGTAAGTGGGAAGACAGTTTTATTGATCTCAAAATAGCCTTAACTGACAGAAATAAATTCCAAGACTGCAAAAAACCCCAAACTTGCCCCCAGACCATCACCCACTAAAAACAAGACCTTGCTTCCCATAAGGGAAATGAAAACCAAACATTTGTGTTGATTATTTTGTTAGAACAGATGATATTTTAATTGACTGAAGGAATTCTTTCACACCAAACTGTGTGCCAATGGAGAAAATACACAGTGCAGTGGCAGTGCTCAACCAGTCTAGATGGATTACCTGCATGGTTTGAAGGCTGTTGTTGAGAGAAAAAGGGTATAGTTAATACCAACATGAGCAAAATTGCTGGACAACTACATCAGTGAAAAATCGACTTTTGTTGATTCTGGGTTATCCATTTAGAGGAGGGTGACACATTTAAACTCCAGTGTTGCGCACTAGGAGATGGAAGGTATCAAGAGAGACCTGAACCATCAGCTTCTCAGTATCAGTTGATCCCATTTGATAGGTACTATGGCAACAATTTTTTGATAATGGGCTGAAAATTAATTGCATGTTTGTCTACTTTGATAAGTAAATGAGTGAACTGCAGGAAGTGGAGATGAAGGGAACTGGAAGAAAGTATTTGGTGCAGTTAACAGAGCGCTGTCAACTGCGCCGCTGCAAGTGCAACACGACCCCCTTTACCTGCGGTCCTGCCTTGTGACACCTCTCCTGAGGGAGGAGGAGTTGTGGGCTCATATAGGTTGGCAGAGGGCAGCGAGAAGCCAACCTCATATATATCACGCACTTCTACAAAAACTGAAAGAAATGATGCACAGTTTGAGAAAGAGGCCTCAGGCAGAATATTTGGAAAATGAAATCAGACAGATACTGACATGGAAGTTTTAGTTACAAACAAACCCTTCTATTAAACCTTTTATTCTCCCTCTCATCCTCCGAAGTTGCACCTGTTTGTTTATTTTTGTCTGAAATCGGATTGTAAACACAAAGACGTAGGCACCTTGAAGTCTCTAGACATTACTGGCACATAATACAGACAGATCTGTAGTTAAACCATCTAACTTATTGCCGCCGGAGTCTACGGATGCCACAGGGGGTAAGACAAATTCATGGAAGTAAAAGCCACCAAGAATTATGAAGCGTTAAAGATACAACCTCTGATTCAGGACATCTCCAAGCCACAGACTGCTGGAAGGCTATAGCAGAGGACGCATTGCTGAACTTCCCTATTTGTTATCCTTCCCTTCACATCTCATGTTAGCCATTGGGGCTACACAGATCCAGGATCTGAGCAGCTACATCATAGCTTCTCAGCTTCAATATTAAAAGAGAAGGTACTCCAGCAACTACTGTAATACAGCACCGGTCTTTCAGATGCACAACCTCCCATGTGGCACCCCTCAAACACTTCTTTTGGAGCCCTGATTGCTGATTCACCCAAGTAAATTGGCAGTGTGGGCACTGGGCCTGATTCAATACACACTGCATGCATCCTTCTCTAAAACAGAGTCACGCTTAAAAAGGATGAGGATAAAGAAGATGTAATAGGAAAAATTTTGTATTCATAACTCCTGATCCTCCTTGTTTTCAGAGCATGAGAAGTAGACTCAGTACGCAGGTACTGTGGACTCTGCAAAATTAAATGTTTAACTAGGAAAGTAATAGTACTTCAACGAAAATGCAAGGTTGTCTCCCTAATTAAAATTTCACTTGTGCAATATTTGATTTGGTTTTTCACTCTCACAAATATACTAATTTCTATTAGTGTTGCACCCTGATGCCAATATGTGTGAATAAGTAATGGACACGCACTCAGATGAAATTACAGACTGTATAAAATCAAATTTGAAACCCTGGAGAAAACATTTCTCTGCCTCACCTTTGTGCAAGGCTATTGTATTGATCTCATGCAACTTCCTCCCCCTCTTCCCATTTGATTCAGAACCTGAATATATTATTCATAATACACATATATAGCAGAACATGATGATATAAAAGAGAGTTAACAGGTCATATCTCTATGAGTACAGAAAGTCTTTGACCTGGGCAAAGCCCTCTTTGACATTAATGGGAAAGTTAGAAGATAAAAGATATAAAAAATATTCTTTGACATAAGAAATTGGTTATACTGCACCTCAGATTACATTGCCTGTAAGAAAAAACGAGTTGTGCTGTTATTTCACTGTAATATCTGCTGCTCAGAAATTGCTTGTAAGTGGCAAACCAGTTTGGAGCAAAAAATTAAAGCACATTTTTCATAAAATATGATTGCAGAAACCTATTCTTTTATAAAAGTATAAAACTACCTCTGCAGACATTGGAGTATAAAAGTCTATCTTTACCGTGCTGAACTAAGAAAAAGAGGGGTGCATTACAGATGCTGGAGAACAACACTATGCAAGACCCAGCGCCTGGAAGCACCGGCTGGGTTTGGTGTGGGCCGCTGGGTCCAGCACCTGTGACGTGCTGCAGCGCTCCCCCACCACGCACTTCACCCATGTCCCTGCAAACTGCTCCTCGCCACCATCAGCAAGCCAAAAGGTTCTGTACAATTCACCACGGTAGCAAGAGCGCCATGGAAACATTCAGGTGAAGGATAGGAAGGCAATTGCTGCTGAACGGCCAGCAAAGGGAGGGGAGGTGGCTCCCCCAACACAGGAACATCTCAGAAAGCTTCAGGCTGGAAAGTTACTGAACGGTCCACGGATGAAAACATCATCCGATTCTCAGTGGTCTCTGATTTTAAGAGACTGCTTTAAAGACTTGCAAATACGGACAGCTCACAAACTGAATCTGAAATATAGAAAGAAGTACATGCTATTTAACTTTTTTTGACTACAGTTTTGCCCAAAAGTCTCAGCTGGAAGGGTGTGTGCAGTCAGATCTTTGTGGTGCGAGTAAACAAAACAGAATCCAGCCATGAGCTGCAAAAAGCTGAGAAAGTTTATTCTTCAGTTTCTATGAAGAAAGAAAACACAACTTCAGGCCATTATACAATACAAGGTTAAAAAAATAGAGTATCAGAAAATTAGAAAGAGAAGGAAAGGGAAGCAGGTACTCTTTGTTGTGAGGGGACCCTTTTCTATGAAGCAGCTTCTAGGTTTTCTACCTGCAGAGAAAAAAATAAGATACTGAAAGTACAGCTCATTATAGGAAAAAGAAATAATCAATATCATATCCTCACATTAGTAGGAACACCCGCTCCTGCTGCTTCTAAGCATGCAGCATGCCAGCAGACTGCTTTCCGCTGACCTGCATTGCTTATCTTGCAAGTGAGAGGAGGAGGGAAGGGAATTTTCAGTGATAGAGTGCCTCACCTAGGGACCTGGCTTCTTCATCTACTCCTAGAGGCATCCACCTGGATCCAAGACAAAATGAGAGAGAGATGAAACTACCAACGCATGTTGAGAAACCCCATGGCCTGCTATGGAACCATGTCCCCTGGCAGGTGTAAGTTTCCCTGGGTTGGACCCCTAATAAGGTAAAAACCAAAGATTTCTTACCTCCTTGAATGCCACAGTCCATGCTCAGATGTGCTCAGCATGATAGAAACCAAGAAGGAATAGTCCTCTACCGCAGCTCCAGATTTTCCCGTTCTACCACAGCCACAGGCAGAATAATTAAACAGTCTCAGCGTTTGGAGATTCATGGTAAGCAGTGATGAAGATACTGTCGTTCAACCACATCATTTCAGAAGACCACAGGATTTTCCAGGTCCAGACCCTAGCACACTGTGGGCTGTCTTGTCAGGTGCTGAACTACATGTGTATTCCAATGACCAAGGCAAGTTTTAGTGCTGAATGAGAACAAGGGTTTTTTCTTTGTTCTGTGATGATTTTGGTGCTCGGTCACTACGTATAGTACAGTCCTCAGCCTCTGACATTGAAGACTAGGAATCCTCAAAGCCTTTGCAGAGGCGGCTTTGGAAATTCAGGAAGTCCAGAAGAATGCTGCAGGCACAAACTAGGGTCATCTCAAAAGTGACTGAAGTTATGGGGTCTGATTAATCTATGCCATGAAATCCCACATATCTTCAAGGTAGGTAGCTCATCTTGTGCAAGGGACGCACCCAAGAAATGTTATGAAAATCTACAGGCAGGAGGTACATCCAGTTGAAGAAGCGGATAACAGCTCTAAGGTTGTTATTACCAACAGCAGTTTTTGTAAGAGATGTGGAGTATATGGGGCTGTTCTACACCCTTGGTTCATACTATTCTGTACTGCGCTGCCATCTGAGAGTGCCTCTAGAAATTGACTGATCCCTTCCTCCATGTGATTACAACAAGTTAAGGGTGTTTCAGGTGTGACAGGTCAGGTGTCTCCTCAAATATCCATGTTTGCCTGGTATATTTTCCCAGCTTTGTTTGGTAGCAACACTTCAATTTTCATTTGTGTCTACAGTTAGTGTCTTGGGGACCCCTAACGCAGACATGTACCATGGACCGTTCTCCAGCCACCTCCCATTCTAGGTGCCTCACCAAAATCTGAGCCACATCAACTTTGACACATTTAATGTCCTTCCAGCAAATTCAATGCAGAACAGACAATAACCCTAGAAGCTGAGTAAGTCATATCCCACCCTATCATCGCAAAAGAGAACACTCTGTTTCGAAAACATGACCTAATGAATCAGCTTATGCTTAGGTGCCAGGATTATACCTAACAACTCCGAAATATTATGTCACCTGCCACATTCCTATGAGACTTTATATTGAATATTGAACTAGTGTGCTGCTGCTATAAAGGCCCTTCATACATTTTACCTGCTCTAGAATGGGTACTCCAGGCAAGGGCCATAAAAGAAAATTGTCAAGTCATTACTCAGGTATCAATATTTCTATCACACATCATTCATCTGTAAGGAGTAACCTTACCCCAATTTCTATTCCTCAATCTTTCTGTTACTGAGAATTTCCATCCCTCAACATTTTTCAGGAGTCCTAAAAGGTGATGAATACCTTCACTGGTTTTTGGTGAAACATGCATGAACCCTGACAGCAAAAGTTAGATATGTTTTCAAGATAGGCAATACTTTATCATTAACATCATGGATGATGTTATTGATCTCTTAGTCATCAAGTAAAACCCTCCATCTTATATTCTTGGGAAACATACCTGCCACTGACAAGCCAGACATGCAGTTCTGTGGGCTATATTGAATCCCATATAAGAAATATCTTGCAGGTAGATTTTCTAGAGCTCTGTATTGCAGAAGAGCCACCCTAAATTTGCCTGTGTAGTCAACATGGAACGGCTGTAGCAAATCCTGTGTTTGCGCATCAGTGTAAAACTTTTGAGACTACCAATCTCGTGACTGTTTCAGTATCATGAGCATTTTTATCCAAGTTGAATGTTCACATAAGAAGCATGTACAGGCACTTGGCTTGCATCAGGTGTTCCGGTTCACTGGCAAACATGCATGAAAAATTCAAAGTGTTTAGTTTTGTCTGTTTGTTTTTTTACTACATCAGTTCTCAACCAGTGGTGCCTTAGAGCTCGTAAGCCATCAGCAACTCCATCTTCCTAAAAATAGTTTTAAAAAATGAGAATATCAAATCTCAGTTTTACCTAGTGTTGATGATGATATTGCTCGATTAAAAAATGTTACTTTAGGCCAGGCTTAATTGAAGACTGTTCTTTTCCTGTATTCTTTCACATAAACTGTAGGTGTTTGAAATAATATCCTTGATTAAATCTAATTCAGCTATGCTTCTGAAAAAGGAGTTTTTCTTTTTTCTTTTAATTTATAATCAGAACCTAGTTTTAGAAGTTCTAAAATAGGATCCTTCAGTAGTCAATGGACCTCCATAGGTCAGGTCATTCCAGTTCAAGACACATGTCCAAGAGAGATGGGATAAATAGCCCTCTGGACATGTATATCTCTTTCAACTATGTGCAGGCGGCTTAGTTTTTAGATAGATAAATTAAGGCAAGATTAAACTCACCCTAACATTTGATCAAGATATACCACGCACAACACTGACACAGGGTCTTTCTAAGTTGCCTGCTTGAGCAGTTTGTAGGTTGTATCTTTATTTGGTTTGTATATATGTTTTTTACACATTTTTGAAACAATTACACAATCTCAAGATCTTCTGTTTGGAATAATAAAAGTAAAAATTTTAAAAAGGTATACTTATAATTAAGCTTCAACTGAATACATGTCAAAGCATGTTGTATGAGTCCTTGTATGTTGTTATATGTATGCTTGACCTTAGGCAGCTGAGCAGGCTATTGATACTGAGAAGATGATGTAGGTCTATCTGTAAAGTTAAGGCTGCTCTTAAGAACTTTCTAGCTTTGGTCTAAACTTTTTGTAGTTTTATTGGGATATACAATCAGAGGCAGCTATAATACACACTTTCTAAATGGTTGGACAATGAATTCACCTTTTAATTGAGCTGGATTTTATGTATCTAAAAAGGAAAAAGAAGAACACATGTAAAGAAGTTTTACACAGTGCAATTGTTTTTTGGTAGTTCTAAGAGGGACCACAAGTCAGACATTTCTCAAGTTTCCAGCTGTACTGCAAGAAACATGTGCCTTTATGCCAGAGCTTTTAATGAAGCAAGTAAATCGTATTCAAATGGGCAGGCATCCTAACATATTTGAAAATACCTGCATGAGTGACAAATATTTCTGTAAGAAAACGGGCCCTTCTTTCAGAGTGCTTTTAATTTAAGAAGTAAAGTGTCTCTAAAAACTGGGGGAAAAAACAGGACTTCCATTTCTGTGAAACCATCTTTAATTTTGAAACATATAAAGATGTAAGAGTTCAAGAGAAAACGGTAGTTAGTTTAAATATGAATTGTATTAATGAGAAGAGGGCCAGAATCTTGTCTTCTAAGTGGTTATGACTCATACCTTCCAATTATAGCATGCATACATCATACTTCAGTAAAAAAGAATATCAAGCATCCTCTGGATGGAAGAAATTCAGATACTTGGTGAACCAGTAGCTGATTAACAGGCACCAGACCTCATCTTGTGAAAAAAACCCAAAAAACAGCGAGCCTGAGTCTTTTCTCATTTACCCTGCTGTAAACCACAAATAATTCTGCTGCTGCCAATGAAGTTATTTTATTGTTGAAACCGCTATGAGGGCAGAATCAATCAAAAAAATGTCTATGGAGTCCAGATTCTGACTTCATTCAGTTTTCAAAAAAACTAGGGTTTTAAATGTAAACATACACACAACTCTATATCCCTTAAAGAAAAGCAAAAAGCCTATTCCCAAAGACGTATACGAAAAAAAACCCCAATAAAATTAGAAGCTCCCAGATCACAAAGCTCTGAAGTGCAGTCACTTAAGTGCCAAAGCATAGTTTGCATTTGCTCAGCAGCAGTGGGGCAGAATGATGCAGCCTGCAATGGAGCATGTTTCTTCTCCTCCTCCTCCAGCCTGTTAGTGTGCACGGCTGCTGGGACCTTACACATCTCCTGTTTGTTGCAAGGGCTACCAGAGCTGCCCTGTGGGTCTTTTGGATTGTGCAAAAGCTTCTGGGAATTGCAGAGAAGGCTGGAAAGTGCAAACTGTGCTTCGCCAGGAAGCAGAGGACAGTTCAGATCAAATGCTGTGTTTCAGAGGACTTCTCAAGAATTTAGAGGAAATGGGAGGGCAGCTATCAGGCAACCTCTGAGTGTCATTAGGGGAAACAGATGGCCAGAAACCTTAAAAAAATAGCCTATAAAAGCATAAAGTAAGAGTCTCTTTTTCCTGGAGGACTTGTGCAGTTGAGGCAGGAGCAAAGATGGAACCTACACGGCTGAGGAAGCAAACTGCAATGGGTGAAGCGGGAAGGTTTCACCATGACTAAGACTACCATGGGAGGTTTCTTTTTTGTTGCTTTTTTGTTAAATAGCTGGGAATAATATTAGTCAGAATTTTGTTCTGCCTCAAATCTTATTTTTGCTACTTTGTTTCTTGCAGAACCTATAACTGCATCCATCTCTTTGCTTATATTGATGAGATTTTGCTTTCTTTTGTGCATGTTATCTACAACCTCTGTTTCTCTGGGTTTTATTACACACATATTTTGCAAGAAACTGGATCAGTGAAGCACAGGACAGAGAAATTTGCAATGAGAGTAGGATTTTGTATGCAAAGGCTGGTTGGATACAGGGCTGACAGAACACTGCCGACACCAACTCCAGCAAATCCCTGTTTACATACAGCACTGACTCCCAAACCTTGTGGACCCATGGATATTACCAGTCCTCAAACTTCCTTGTATAGTGATATCTAGCTGATAAATATCATGATCATGGTTACTCCTGAACATGCCTAGCTGTAGGTCACTTACCATCAATGATGTTAAAAAATGATTTTCCCTAAAACAAGCATACTTCTCACTTCCAAATACTGATATCACACACAGTGCAGCTGCACCACAGCTCTATGGGCTCCCAATGTGGGGATTTGCACTGCAGAGGAATTGTTTGCAGTGAATTTGGCCTGACAGGAACTGAAGATGGTTTTACTAATGGAAATGACATCCCACAACTGTTCCTCTCTGTGCTCAGAGAGACAAACATACGCACAGAGGAAACACTCACCAGTCTCAGGAGAAGTTGTCTTCACAGAAAGAAGTTTGACTCCTTCTTTATCTGACTGGGCCCTGTTGAAACCAGAAAACATTTAAGCAGACAGTCAGCATACAGCTCAGCATGAATGTCGGTAAGCCAAACAAGACTCCAAGATTATGATCCGAAGGAGGCAGCACCTATGCCAGTCTACACTCGAGGGCTTGAAATGGGCTTTGCATGGGATCATGCATAAGTCTTGGTGGTGGAAAACACCATATACCAATATCTCTGAAAAAAATGCCTTTCTCTTAAAATATGTAATAAATCAAGTTGCATGATTCCAGGTTCATTCTAGTGCTCTGCAGAAGAAGTACATCTGGGAGAAAAGAGCAAGTCATCTTTTTTCTCTGTCAATACAAGGTGTCTATCCATGCTGAATGGCAAGAAAGACCATTTCAGATGTCCAGGGAGTCAGGGCTAGCAAGTAAATCAGCAGCCCAGATATTGCTTTTGGTCATTCAAAACAGAGGCCACAGCCAGACCCAATGGTCTTTAGTATACATCTTCTAATGGATCCTCCTCAGTTTCATGCTCCTGAAACTCCTTATGCTGATGCTATTTTAACTGAGCCTCTGCAAATGGACTAGTGTAGAGAAGATGGGACAGAAAGAATTAAATAATGAGGGACAACGAAAGAGAAAAATAATCCAGAATAAAAAATCATTAAAAAGAGAAAACATGAACAAAAGAACNGAACAGGGATATGAAAGGATGGAGGGGGGGGGGGACCACAATCAATGGGGCAAAAATTGAAAAAAAGAGAAAAAAGACTGGACCAATTGGCCCTGTGGCACAGCTTAAGCCATTTATCCCTTTCAAAAGGATCCACTGCAAAACAGTTGAGAGCTATCACATTTCTGTCCATGCTGGAACAGCTGCTTATCATGCATACAGGTGTACAATAACTGCAAGTGCATCACTTTCATCAGGATACTTCTCTTTGGGGCGGTAACTGCTTATTATGTTTAAACAGAGAAAGACCAAAGAAAATCTCATGCAGAATCTGCTGCACTCACAAGTACCCCATGATAGATCTCAAAGCAATGAAAAGACAGGATTCAACGTACTGTTCAGTGCCGTTTTCTGGTCTCTCTGGAAGAAGGAACAAAGTTAATATCACTTTGACTGCTGGAACTCTGATAAGTAAACATTTAGACATAGCTATTGCAGTTGCTGTCAGAAGGCTTAGTTGTGATTTTGCAGTATTGCACTAAGTACATTAACATAGTCAACCAGCTTGAATGGCAATTGGTGTTTTTCTAGTTTGTCTTCCCAAAAGCTAACCATGTCCTCTGTGAAAGTGAACTGATATTGCTTGAATCGATACTTCTGAAAACTAGGGAGAATAATGTGACTTGCGCAAGAACACAACAGAAGCATATTTTTCTCTGCAGCTCCCAAATCCCCGGGTAGCTGGCACAGAGGAGGCGAGTGTGCAAAGGTTCTCGAGTAAAGAACAACTGAGCTAAAAGATACAGGGTGAGGGGAGTGAAGGAATAAGCTGCCAGGCTGTACGCTTTGGGGGGTTTAACCTGGCGTGACATCCGAGAACAGAGTCTGTCATCCCCACTGACAAGGAACGAGTTTCTCCCCCAAATGAATCATATATGGAACATATTTTACTCTTCTGTGCAAGTGCGGGCAGATGGATGGGGCCAAGGGGTTACAAGGGGCCAATTCTAGCCCCATAGCACTGGGCACAGGGCTCTCCATCCACAGGGGAAGCACACTGGATAGACCTGAACAAATCCTGCAGGAAGCACCACAGTTACTGATCTACTCTAGCTTCCAAGTGAATTTGCTAGTACTGTGCCTGCTGGCATTTGTGCATGGGGGAAGCTGGCAAGGAAATGTTCTTCACTTCACATCTTTACCACTCGACTCCAAATATTCAGTAATTTCCTAAGCAAGGATCACACTTCCTCTGCTTATCTGGGTCTGGTTTTCCATGTCATTGGCTAAATTGGTTACGACACACTATTTGCCTTGGTCTACAGCTTCAACACCCTGTTGTGAGCTTATATTTCCAAGGCCTGGTGATTTCACAGTTGAAGCTCTGCACAGGTCTCCTAACTCATGCCAGCTCGCAGGGAGAGAAAAACCACAGTCTGGATTCGGATCTGTGTTTTCACTCAATGGAGAATTACATTTGCTTGTGGCCCACTCAGAAAACTGTTTGAAACATTTGGCAAATGGAATTCAATGGAATTATACCCCATTATCTGAAGTATTTCATGGACAGCATCAAAACAGATACTGGCTTTAGCTGACCTGTCAAAATTACTGTTTCTGAAAATACTGTTTGCTCAGGGATTTTGTTCCTGTGTACGTTATACCGTAACTGGAAAATTTTACTTATATATAATGTATGTAACTGTGTGTACGTATGTATATATCAGGTACTTCCTACAAGAAAACACTGATATTTCTTTGCCTGCATTTAGAACGGAGACAAAATAAATATAGTGATTTTGTTAAACAATATCTCCAAACTTAGTTTTGACTGCATTTTTCTACCTGATTGACTGATTGTGTTAGCGCAGCTGCTTCTTAGCTCTTTGTAGCTGCAAAAATGTGAACAAAAAGCTTTATGGCATTATGTATTCTCCAAAAATCACAGACATTTTTGCTCCCTCTGTTCTTCCTACTGATTTTGAAAATGAAGTGTTACTTTCCTACTTTAAGTGAAATACTTTAAAATACAAGAAGGTTCCCTATCAGACTACTGCAACATCTATGGTTAAGGTAATCTAATAAGACCCCAGAGATCTTTTAATACTAAAANCCCCCCCCCCCCCCCCCAAAGAGAAATTAAACCAAATACCTGGAGTTTTCTTCTGGCACATTCTGTACAAAGCCACCAGTGAGAAGGCAGAAAGGGTAATGACTATCAAGGTGATCACAATTGGCAAGATAACGCCTGCAAAAGAGGGAGAACATCATTTTGCCTGCTGCCCCTGGCTTGCATTGGCTCTGTCTACAGGCACTCGTGTGCACAGAAGCAAGAGGCACCTCCAGCTCCACTTCACTAAACATTACCAATTTCTCTGGAGCAGGGTAACCTGATACTCCTCCTATTCCTCCTGCATCCACGAGCCTCAAGCTCGCAGCCTTCGTGGAGGTAAGATTTAGGCACCTTCCTTCCCCAGCCTTAGTCCTTCCCTGGCACCCGTGCTGCCCTATGGAGCCAGTTTCACCCATTTTTCTGTAGGACAGTGCCCCACTGAGACCACCATAATCTTGATCAAAATACTCACGATTGACCCCCAGTGTTGACGGCCCCCAAAGGTTTTGCAAAACAGTCGCGCTTCAGGAATAAATTTTTGATACATCCAAATTTTTTTTCCTCTTTTTTGAAAACAAGACTCATCTGAAAATCAGCAACTGAAGCGTTTATTTCTCTTTTAACATTGTATGCCCAGAAAGACACCAAGGAGTTACATAATTCAGTAACATTCCCCACAGCACTTACAACCAGGGATAGAAAATGCAAGATCTCCTTTTGAAATGAGGACATTTCTTTCCTTTTATTATTTCCCACCATCTGCCATTTCCTGACAGGTGTTTCCCAGCCAAGAAGCAAAAAGGAAAGAATTATGTAATGAAGAGAATCTTTCCCCGGAAAATATATAAGCCCAGTTTCTCCCCATTTATCTTTTTTTTTGGCAGCGATTGGCCACATTCAAATCAGGGGAAGCTGCGGCTGCATTCCCACAGCTTTCCTCTGCATCAGCCGTCACGACTGCCCAATATTTAGAAACAGCATCTTTGATGGCTCTTGGTGCAATTAATATTTAATATTCATATAGATGCGTGTGTGCATATCTGTGGAACTAGAGGGAGAACCCGGAGACAAGTTTACAGTGGAAAAACATCAAACATATTTTGCTAAGCCAGTACTTTGGGTGGGAAATAGCAGATCTGCAGCAACACTCTTGCCCTAGAGATGCATAATATTAAAATAAAAGATTAAGTAACATGCACCATGCAAATATCGAGGGCTTGAAGAGTTTCCAGAAGACTCCCTCCTAGTCCTTCTCTCCCATGACAATATGAACAATATATTCATATAATACATTCATAACAACATATTCATATAATATGTACTCATAATGGTATATGAACAACATTTTAACATGTTTTCTTGTGTCTTCTCCCACAGGGGATGACTGTTCATATTTTTTTCCAGTTTTATCACTTTGAGTTTAGTCCTTGGGAATAACTGTGCTGCTCTCCAGTGAGAGTGGTGTCAACTTATTAAGCTCTTATTCTCTTTGAGAGGAGTTTTACAACAGGCAGTTAAATTGGGTTTATAAGAGGGTCTACATCTGGTAAGGCTAGAAATGAAACTGCCAGGGTCATTTCTCTGCTACTCCAATCGCTCATCAAAAGTCAAACTGATCAACTGAAAACTCAAAAGCTGGACAATAAAGCAGGAACACTCACTAGAATAGTGGATAGCACTCTCTGGCACTTTCTTGTTTCCAGAACTGCTTCCAGGACTGACAAAAGCTAGATTTGCAAAAGAAATATTGCCTTTCAGGTTAACATGTAATTGCTGGTACTCCCCAAACAACTGCCCCTGAAAAATTACCCTCCCAAAACAACTTCTGTGTCCCCAGTTCTGGAGCCATTTGGTGCTCCACAGCTATAGTTCTTCTCAATAATACCTGGATAACTTGGCAAGAGGGGTGGAAAAGTTTATCTAGTATGGACTAGAAGAAACACACACTTCACATGGGTGCAGTGCGTAGGATCATCTGCTTGTCCACTTGCAGGTTATGAGCTACAAACTTTTTCACTTTTAGGAACGGTTCAACATTAGAAGAGATACCTTGACATGCAAATAAATAAGCAAGAGAGTGAAAATTAGACTTGCTTCCAAAAGAAGACAGACTAAAATTTTTCACTGCTAATTATAAAAAAGTGCTAATAGCAGATAAAGAAGTCTAAAGATGTGCAACATTAATAGCTAGCAATTTTCTTGAGAGCTGAGTGTTATAAAGGGATGTGTGCGCTCTCTCTGCCACATTTGGGGACAGCGATGACTGTTGGGAGCCTCTGGGCATTTTTTTATGGCAGGGTTTAAAGGAATGCATTTCTACCTTCAGGTGCTAATCTGAATCTCAGTCAGGTATCAACAACCCAAGATATTAATTACTTGTTGCATACAGCCTGTGGAAAAACAATCACTGAATTCGAAAAGAGAAAAAAGAAAAAGCAAACATCGGTGCTTCCCTAGTTACATTATACAGCACACATGATTGTATATTCCATATTGGATGGAGGCTTGAGTGGATGTGTGCTTGCTAACACTGAAGAAGCTGATCAGCAGGACAAATGGACAGCTAGATGTCTAGCACTGAAGTTGTAATCCAAAGCTGTGCATTTCCATTGCTCATTTAAATATCAGAAATGGCTCTCAAATGCGCCTGGGGAAGGTAGTCTGTTAAGCAGTGGGGCCAGTAGAGAGTATGGCTCTGTATATAAGTAGTGAGAACATGGTAGCAGCCACTGAGAGTCTCATCCATTGCTCAGGTACCCATTCACACCCCATACACCTGTGGGGATGCACAGAAGAGGGCTCAACTTCATGGGCAGAAACTACAAAATTAGCTGCATCATTAAAACCAATTTCCCAGGGCCATTTTGAGGGCTAGAATACAATTTTGTTCTGCTCGGTCTCTGTATGACGGGTTCATCTTTTTTACAGATGGATTTTTTACTTTTTTGTATAGGCAGTACGTGTAATTCTAGTTTGCTGAATTAGAGTAACAAACAAGGTTTGTTTGTCCCAACCCTGTAGGGGTTCCTTGCTGTAATGATTTTAAAAACTCAGGCCCACTATTGATAAATGTTTTGGCGAGTGTTTTTTCTCCACTATTCTCCTTTTGCCCATATTCCCATTCTCACAACATATTGGTCTGTTCAGATATATAAGAATACGTTTTCTCCTGCCTGATGCAAGAGGAGGAAAGCAGAGAACAGCCAGGGGGCAGTTTCTCCGCAGCTTTGCTGGGTATGCCAGTATACTGGATTTTCCAGGTAACTAGGAGCCACATGGTTCTACTTAAAAATTTATGTGGATTGACTGGTAGCACAAAGGGAAAGATTTGAGAGAGCTGTGTTTTCATTTTTATTCTGATGTTGTGTAGCTGTGTGAATTTTGGGCAGATTATTTAGCTTCTCTGTTTCCTTTCTCCCCGCCTAACCCCTTTCATTTGTCTGACCAGAGACTGAAATCTCCTGGGGAAAAGTGATCATTTACTATGTGCTTGTGTGGTGCCTAAACAATACAGCCACAGCTGAGACATTCTGATGCTACAGTGTAGGAAGCAATCATTGTCTGAGATGCTTATCTCTGAAAAATCGCTGTTTCTTTAAAGCAGAAGTTCTCTCTCTGTGGTGCTTCTCTGCTGAGCGGTGATAATGCAAGGACGGAAACTGTGAGCCATCATCAAGTGACTGAAATAGTTCTTATGAATTTGTAATTCCATGTGATTGGTTTAGATTTCCCAGGGAAATACTACTGCCCTTTTCCCTACCTTACCTGATATTGCATGATATACAGGGCAAGCAGGCAATTATCACAGCAATGAGTTATCCTGGATACCGACTGAAAATGTCAACAGAAACAAATTACACTGAAAAACAGGAATGTGTGTGCCTGCATTTGTGCAGCATCTTCTCAGGAGAAAAACAGAAGATTCAAATTCTCTGGTTATTTTCCTAGTCCTCTATGAAATGACCAAGATGTGAGTAGTGCAGGAAAGACAAATCCATAGGTCAGGTCAACCCCTGGTATCAATACAGGCTAGGGGATGAAGGGATTCAGAGCAGCCCTGCTGAGAAGGACGTGGGGGTACAGGTGCATGAAAAGCTGGACATGAGCTGGCAATGTGCACTCGCAGCCCAGAAAGCCAACTGTATCCCGGGCTGCATCAAAAGAAGTGTGGCAGCAGGTTGAGGGAGGTGATTCTACTCCACACTGGTGAGACCCCACCTGGAGTACTGTGTCCAGCTCTGGAGCCCCCAACGTAAGGACATGGATCTGTTGGAGTGGGTCCAGAGGAAGGCTACACAAATGATCAGAGGGATGGGACACCTCTCCTGTGAGGACAGATTGAGAGAGTTGGGGTTGTTCAGCCTGGAGAAGAGAAGGTTCCAGGGAGACATTATTGTAGCCTTTTTCAGTACTTAAAGGGGCCTACAGGAAAGATGAGGACAAACTTTTTATCAGGGCCTGTTGCAATAGCACAAGGGTTAATGGTTTTAAACTGGAAGAGGGTAGATTTAGACTAGATACAAGGAAGAAATTTTTTACGAGTGTGGTGAAACACTGGCACAGGTTGCCCAGAGAGGTGGTAGATGCCCCATCCCCAGAAACATTCTAGGTCAGGTTGGATGGGGCTCTGAGCAACCTGATCTAGTTGAAGATGTCCCTGCTCATTGCAGGGGAGGTTGGATTAGATGACCTTTAAAGGTCCTTTCCAACCCAAACTATTCTATGATTGAAACTACTTGAGATCATAAATGAGAAGTACAATAGCTAAAAAGAGGCACTACTGAATGAATAAAATGGATTAAGCAATTGAAAACTTTAAGTCAGTTATCCACTTCATTCATTGAAGTTTCTCACAAGTCAGTCCATCCTGTCCACTTTCTCTGTATCTGGAAAGTGAATCTGAAGATATTTTCCAGCTATGGAATGACATGGGATCAGAATAACAGTCCATCATGGTAACAGGAGGGACAAGCAGGACTGCAGGGACCGGTACAGAAGAGACTGTTTCCTGACAAGCCCAGAGAAAGGAAAATAGGACAATACAAGTTCACTAGCACAGGAAACTCTTGCCTTACTCCGGGACCTGCTGCTTCTAACCACTGTTCGAGGAATGAGAGCCACTGACAAGAACAAGCTTCTTGGTAAACACTCTATTTATATCAATTTCCTATTGCATCATGCAACATGCCAGGCCTGATTTTTTTTTGTGCTCCCACCCTGTTTTCTTTTCAGTGTCTGTTAGTCCAACATGGCATTCAGCTGAAATCACAGCAAAGTTACTCATTGCTACGACTCAAGCACCAGTTCTCTGCTTCTCTGTACTACGCTTCAGGTTCATTCTTCCCCCCAGAGCCTCCTTGTTCCCTGAATATTTCCTTTCCTCAGGCTGTGCCCCCTCCCACCCCATGCCAGCCCTTTTCACCAGCGTGCACAGAGCTCTTACTTGTCGAGTCTGTTGGGGAGCTCACGTGAAGGCCTGCAATAAAACAGAAGGAACAGGTTTATTAGTAACTGTTTTAAGGTTAGATGTCCAGAGTCTTCACATACAAACTGGCAGACTCTAGGAACGTGCTCAGTAACCCCACAAGAAATGCTGACCCAGAACTGACACTATGACACTGTTCTCAAGCCCAGAAAGTTTGAGATGTGAAAGCCTACAGACATCCCTTATAGATGGGAGCAGAATCCAAAGCACAGCCTACGCTGGGTTGTTATTCTGCTAAAGAGAAGAAAATCCTGAATTAATTGATACATTCCTAAAAAAACCCTCCTGCCAAAACCAAATAAGTGCCTGGGAGTGAATAGCTGGCATTTAACTGACAAATAAGTGTTTTAATAAAAGAACCTTAAATGCCTAATTGAGACACGTCTTCAAGTGTCACAAAACCCTTTAAAAATGAATCTTCATTAATTATCTTGGTGCTTTTGGCTAGCAGACTGCCGAGCAGCAGGAGTTAAAAGGCATTGGTAATGAAGAAGAAATGGACCTCGCAGAGCACTGTGAACAATGCTTACTGGCCTGCTACTGTCAGCTTCCCCCGGCCACTTCACAAGTTTTTGGAGCAGAAGACTAATTTTTCGTTAGCTTTTTGTTAGTATACTGCTGCTTTTGTGTATCTAGACTGTAGCATGCTTGGAAATTAAGGTGGCTGTGAATGTTTCACATTTGGAGGCTAGCCACAGGCAACCGTCACTCCCACAGTAATTTTTACTATGTCTCATTAAATCTCTTCTGCAATCACTTTAAAGTCAAAGGGAACTGGGCACCTAACTCGTCTGTATCTTTTGAGAATATCCACCTGTATGAACTGGCAGCAAAACACGTGTCTGTACAAGACAGACTGTCTCTTGCCAGGGGCTAGTGACTGGCACTTTGCCTGCCTGGTGAGGCCTCTCACACTGCATTACTGGACCGACCATGGAAAAAAATCCCTCAGGCAATATATCCTTAGCAGTTGCTTATTATTTCGAGGTATAAGTCACAGCATTTGGTCACCTTCCTCTAGGCTGGAGGGCACCATAAAAGCCCCCTCATTGGGTCTCATCAGGGTTCACTGCTGCCACAGCATCTGTGGGGAATGTTGTGGATCTGACCCTGTCCCAAGAGCTCCCTGGGGGGATGTAATCCACCAGGAGCAGCGTGAAGGCAGCCATAACTCCAGGCAGGCACTGAGCCTCTCCACTGAGTTCCTGAGCTTGCAGCACTCCTCTTCTGACCAGGGTCCCTGGGGAGTACAAATCCACTCTTATGCCCTCGCTGTACGTTCTGTGCTCTGGACAAATACTTTGCACAAAGACAGCTCCTACCACTGGAGCTGTAACACGAGTAAAGCACATTATTCCACTGCTGTGAATGTACTTTGAAAACCAGAATGGCTGCTCATGTTTTTCCTCCTCTCTGCACCCAATTAAAACCATGGATCGCTTGAGCCACTGGGGTGCAAATAACCACTTTTGCTACTGATATATGTGACAGAGCTTTAACTGCATTTTAAGCACAAACACGCATGAAAAGAACATTCAGGTTGAAAAGCCAAGTACTTAAAAGTCAGCAATAAGAGCTCTTCTTGAGCATACTAAATATTAGTAATGCTAAGTACTCTGAAGGTATCTCACCCTGGCTTCCTAGGATCCAGAGGAGACTTTTTTCCTAAGCCTTTTTATCATCTCATCAATCCATCTGAAAAAAGCAGTGTCAACCTTGCTCAGAGAGGATCTCTGTGATGATTCATTAAGCGATGTTTATAGCATGTTTGGGCAACATTAATGACAAGAGCCAAGGAAAAGCTTTCGGGAAGTTAATAACTCGCCTGTCAAAGGAGGTTTGGAATGACACACAGTACAGAATGCAGCAGGACACATACCTGGCATTAAGGAAACATGCAAATATGATAAGATTGTTTGCTACCCAAATACTGCCTTTTCTTCAGCCTATAAGGAGTGGGATCCCATGGAAAAAATACCATGTGATCACACAGCAATGGTTGAACAGGCAAACGGTAAAGCCCTGTGCATGTATATTTTTGGAGAAAAGCAGAAGACCTTGTCAAGTCTTACAAACAGGTCACTTCTCTATGAAATTTCAAGTCTTGTCCCCCAAGCCTGAGGAGAGTTGAGCTTTCCTAAGAAAACCCCCCAAGATTATAACAGAATTATATGTTTTCCCTTAACTTCACTTATGCAAAAAATGTGAACCATCTTGGCTCAAATTAGAGCAAATAATAAATAAAAAAAGCATGTCAAGCCTGAGACTGATATCCAGGTTCACCCCAAAGACTTAAGGTTTGTCAAAGCTGTATGCAGGTGACATAAGGCTCTGCAAACAAGAAGGGTCAGGCAACCTGCGGTTCAGTACTCACAGACACAACTAAAATCCATGCTGCTGTCCCGGCCAGACCTCATCACTTCAGTAAACCCAGACAGCAGAAATGATCCCAGGTAGGAAACATGACAGCAGCCCCCTGCCCTTCCTTCAAGGACTGTAGGAGCCTCCTGAGCCTTTGTTATTTTTTAACTGCACACATCTATACACAATAAAACTACAAGCACCTTTCCCAAAGATATCTCATCCAGATTCTGCTAGAGCATGACAAATTAAATAGGAAAAATATTGTGCCCTTCTCCCTCTCCCCGTCACCAGTCTGCAAGCAAGGCGCCAGCTCACCCTCTGTTCAGAGATTGCTCAGCCCTGCCACACAAACAAAGCTGTGCTTATGGAGCAGCTCAGCAGGTGATTTCAGTTTGCATTTTCTAAATAACCATCCAGTGCCCTTTTTGGTGGTGGGGTCATGCGCTGCTGTTCTGCAGAAACAGAAGGACAGAAGGAAAGGCAGCATTTTGCTTGCTAACATAGTTACTAGAGTTGTTCTATTTGCCTATTCAGAGCTTACCACATCCTTTGGTGCGGTGAGTTAGGGGGCAGATGCTCTGCATAAATAATCTGGGAAGATTTCCATATTCGTCATGAAAAGTGAGCCGTGCAACGCTGGCTGTGCTGAGTCCTCATTGTGCAGTAAGGAGGACAAGGATAAAAAATTTGGCACATGACAGTGGTTTGACTTCAAAATACCTGTCTGAGTCAGTTCAGCGCTGGTTAGAAGCTTGACAGTTGGAGAAAGAGACCAACAACTAACCTGTCCCCACTCTGTTCTCCAACAACTGCTACCTAAGCAGCCTGGATACCCTGCAGTTTGCTGCTTCTGTTTTTGGAGGGCAGCCACAAGAAACTGTGTTCACTGGCAAAACAAATGAATAAATTTGGCTGATTACTCAGAGGGGATACCACAATATAAACCAAAGCAACATTAAGAACTTTAAAAAACCCTCCTTGCCCTGACCATGCTATAGCTCTGTTAACTGTGTTAACTGAGGCTTTACTATATTTTCTATCTCCCAGGCACTTTGATTTTTTTCTCTCTCTCTCTCTCTCTTTGTGAAGAAGCTGAAGACATGGTGGGTAATTTTTACCTAATATCACTATCCAGAATTCCTACACAGTTTGCGTACAGAAAGAGTCAAACCCTCCTTGTCTTAGTCATAAGAATTTTTCTTAGGGAGATGCCTCCTGTGAATCAAGCGAGTAGGATTTATAATTGGAGGAGTGCAATAAAGATATCAATAGATGCAGCAGGTTGATTCATCTGACAGTTTATTGTAATAGATCATTTGATCTTACCACCCTGCTGGGTGAATTTAAGCTCATATTGCTTTACAGATTTTTTGTTGTTTAGGTCACAGAATAAAAAGCTACAATGCTTGCAGATTCTCAAATGTATTTAGGTTCTAGACTGATCCATTAAATCTCCATTTTTTCACTAATTAAACAAAAGGAGAAAATTAAATATTAGCAAGCAATCCTCTGTGGAGGTGGAGAATGAGTAGGAGGTATATTATACCTGACAGCCAAAGTTAAAGTTGAAGTGTATGTGTCAACGGCACAAATGCAGGTTTCTCTCTTTGCTACAAACAGTCCCTTCTCTAACCTGGGTGAGCACTACACAGCCCTTCCTCCATAGCTGGTGGTTTCCATCTTCTTTAATACAGCAATACTGTTCTCTGATGTTTCTCCAAGTTCTTTCCTAGGCTCCCCCACTCATTTCAGTCTCTCTCCAGCTCTCTGTGGCACTCCTCCCACACCCTGATCTTTTGATATGGCTGATTGGAAATTTCTCTTCAAGATGTGCTTTTTTCTTTTTCGGCAGCAAGAAAGGAAATTTTCACCAAAATGGCATTTTTTTTTTTTCTAATGGCAAATGGTCTCAAACCTAAATATATTCTTTTGCATTGAGGTTAGCCAGATGAATTATTTTGGTTGAGCACACCAAGTAGAAATGTTCTGTTTTGGATCAATTTCACATTAATTTGTCTTCCCCTGAGCTCCCACGCAGAAACTGTGGCTTGGGTGCCTTCAGCTTGCAAGCTCTGCTGTCCCCTGTGGGATGCAGCGTGGGATGCCCCATTGCGCATACCAGCCTCTACTCTGGTGAACAAAAGATATCCAGCCCCTATAGAAGCCCCTGAATGTGAAATTTCAAAGAGCCAGGAATAAATAACCTAATGGCAGTGAGAGAAATCAGCATTTCTTCTAGTCTCAGCACAGAATAAAACAACTGGCTTCACACTTGCATTGCTTTTAAGATTATTCGAGTGCAGCACGTGGCTTCCCTTGGCCCTGAGCGATTGCACATCGGAGAAGAATTCTGTGTAGAGGGAACCAAAACATTTTTTCTTAAAGTCTTTAATGTATACAGAGAATAAGTGAGCAAGGGTGGTTTAAAGGTGGACCCATTTGGGATAAGCTACCTAGCTGATCAGCGTGAGTAATGGGATTTCTTGCATATCTAAGCTGCAAGAAAGAAGAGAGGAGCTGGTGCTGTGAGGAGACAGGAAAGGTATAAGTGTGGAAATCCTGCTGCAGGAGGAAGTGAGTTTGAAATGGCAGTTTTATGGGAACTCAGAGTACTGGCTGTGCCAAGCACCTAGACTGACTCCCCTGGGCCCTTTCTTTCTCAGCCAGGCAATTATAGTCCTGGTGTCTTGGGTTGTCCCCGAGCTCAAGAAGATTTATTGGTTTTACAGCAAAGTGAGCTAAGGTGTTGACTTTCACAAACAGACACAAGGAAGGTTGTAAAACTTTCTGGGCAAATTTTTAACGTAAAGTGTAATTGTACAAATAATGCAGTAGGTAATTCAATACATGTGATCCACAGCCAGATATGTATTACAATTACATTTTAACCTGGAGAATTTACTAGTGTGAGGGAACCTTTAATAAAGACATTGCGATTTACTGCTTTATTGCAGTGTAACAATGGTAAGGTTTCCATACCATGCACACACCTGCCAAAAGACACAAAACCTAACAGGATAATCAAGTAACTACAGCTCACAATATATGCATTACAGGGCATAGCTTTATTGAAATAACTGCAAAGAATCCCCCCTAAATTATTGGCCTTGGCTTAAAAATGAAAAAATCTTAACTTCCTTAAAATGCTTATTGTTATCTTTTTGCATGCTTCTAAGAATTCCAGTGCGTACTGAGCATATGATAGTACTCCACTTTTATATCCAATCCTATCTTCTACAAGGAAAAATCACAGTACATGCACATGATTATCTCTCACAAAAACAATCCAGAGGTTGTAAAATGAGTCTTGTATCCCCTGGGGGATGTTAAACATTAATAATAATTGGCATATGCAAACAAAGTCAGTGTCCTTATTGGAGTTACACACATGTAGATGAAAGTAAGTACAGAGTGAAGTGAGGGCTCAAGAAACCTTAAGAAAACCTGAATAAGTGGTTCTTCACAATCTAGGAAAGTTAAGCCAGCTCAAAGCATAATAAATGATCACTCGTATGACCTGGCATCTATGTTCACCTCAGTGTTGCTTAGTGGATAAATACATCCAAACACACCCTAAACCCAATAAAACTAGACTGGAGTTGGGAAGGATTAATTTCTTTTTGACCCTGCATGTGACCATGTTGTACTTTGAACAATGTCATTCAATTGGTAATATGCATTAACTTGCCCTCCAGATATATTAACAATTGAAAAATTATAGCTGTTTTCTCCTTTGTCTCCTTTGCTTTACAGCCAGAAAATTTATCTCAATAACCTCCTCTGGCAGTCAGTGCTACACAGTGACCACATACAGCATATATATAAAGATTGCTATTATCTTTTGTAATTTATATCCTCCTGTAACAACACTGAGTATCCCAAATGAATGTTTTGAAGTTCACCTATCACTCATCATAACGTCATAGCTAGATGACATGGACACAGCATAACCTGCATGAATAAGGAGGTGGCCCTCATTCCAGGACAATGCATAAGTGAAGAAGGGACTCGAAATTATTTGCATCTTTTTAACTGTTTGTATAGGAAAATAGAGCGTATGTTTTCAAGACTTACCTGAGGTTCCAGGAGCAGAAGTGGTTTTTTGTAGAGAGGTTATAGAAGAAAAAGACCATCCCTGAGTAGATGAAGCATCCAAACTCCCATTTTGTGCCAACTGTGTTCCACTTTCTTGCATAGCTGGAAATGAGACAGACATTCAGGTAAGATACACCTGTATAAGCATTGTCTTAGATCCTGCACCATCCCCCAGACAAATGTTCCTGACATCATAGAAGAGACTTAAGGTCAGAAAGCACTAGAGCTTCTGGTAACGTCTTGTCAAGCAACGAACCATCCCTACGAAGTTGTTACTACTGGCATAGTTAAGGCATCTTTAAAATGCATCCTAGCATCAGAAACAGCCTCACATCTGTGCCAGAAGACAGCCCAGAGCTCTGACTTGGGAGCGCAGAATAACTAGACAGTCTTGCACCAAGAACAACATAAGCAGAAGACAGAAACTTGCTTACTGCCCTCTACCTTTAACTTTCATTTAACTAAAAATGAGGGGAAAAAAAAAAAAAAAGGCAAGCTTCAGCCACAACTGTCACATAATGCGATACTGTAAACAGTTTTAGGGATTGTAATTAAGAGCAGAGTTAATTATTTCATTCTGTGCTGTTAAGGCCTAGGAAATAATATATCCCTGAAAATTAATGCATGAAAAACTAACGTGTCTTATTTCTGCTCTCACAGAGTCAATAGAGGATCAAGGCCACCTGTGTCACAAGATTTGCAGCTTAGGGTGAGTCCAAGGTGGTGGTGCAGGGCACCGCCTGAGCCTGTGGAACTGAAGGTCACTGAATGACAACAAGAAAGAATTTAAGCTGTTCCAGCACAGCTGATAATTCCTACGCCTACGCTTAAACTTCAGCATAACAACAGGCGAGAGAGTGCCTACTGAATAAAACATAGGGGTGGCCCAAGAGTAACCTTATACTTCCTTTCTGATATAAATCAGAGATGTGACTGAGCTGTAAACTGTTTTCAGTGCCTCTTCATATGAATTTCAAACACCAGAACTAAAACAACTTTAAGACAAATTTTAGTCAAACAAGTGCAACATGATGGGCATGCAACATGTGAATGTTAAGGAATGCTTGATCACATGCTTTATTCAGAAACTCCGATTACCAGTTTGGCCCCTCAAAGAGCCCTTTTCTCAGGAAAAGACCCCCAACACCCAAAGCTCCCCATTGTACCACCACACACCTTTAACTTGGACCTTCCCTTCCCCTTTTGTTTCTTAAGTGCAATACCTTGGAGAGACAACCTTCAAAAATCAGTGAGCTAAGAAAGACTGAGCAGAAGCCACCGGAGTCCAGGGATTCATATAGCTTTGGGAACTGACAGGAGGTGGACAGCCAGGGATGGTATCTTTGAAGATCAAGGCATGGAAGGAAACCAAACTGAAAATTATGCTAAACAAGCTTAAACGCCTAAAAGTTTCACTGGAATTCTAGTGAATGAAAAGCATAATTTCACTGTCAGCTCCCTCCAGAAACCTCAGCATTGTACCCGTGCAATACGCAAGCCCAAACCACAGTAGAGATGACTGCAAAAAGACCCTCTACATCATTTTTTACTATGTTATAATGCAAGGATCTCAGAACTTTAATCATTCCTGCATTCTCATCATAGAAGCTTTGAATGAAGCTTTAAAAGCTAATCTTTTCCACTTTTGGTTCTTACTGTGGTTGTTTCAGACTCCAATTTTAAATGTTGAATTTTAATCTGACATCAATTTAAAAGAAAAAGCAAAAACCCCAGAGAACCTGCTTCTCTCTTTAAGACGCACGGGCTTGTAACAGTAACAGCAACCGTCTTGTGTCTCCCTTATCATAAGTTAGTAAAAGCTTGCATGGAAGAATGAAAAGTACGGCAGAATAACAGTAAGCCTTCATGTGCAGAGGCATTTGAACATAAATACGCTTTGCAAACGCTGCAAAACAATTGGGTGTGTGGGAGAGACGAGGAGGGAGGCATCCAGTTGCCTTGTAACCCTGTGGAGAGCTGTTTTCCCAAGGGGATCATATGTTCCAGGCGTCCTATCAGTCCTGGCAGCAGCCCAGCCCTGGGTGCTCCTCTTGTGTTTGGGAGCTGCGAGAACAGATTGTTCTCGGGAACACAGGCTGCGCGCTGGATATGCCTCAGCAGGGGATCACAGCGTTTCCATTTCATTTTTTTTTTAATTCAGCCTGGATGAAATTCTTCCTGCGACTCAGGGGTAGCACCAGGTATGACTCATGCCTTTACCTATGGCTTGGTGTGAAGCTTGTTGCATTTATTTCAGCAGACTGCAAAAGAGGCTCCCTGCTCCGGTGTCAAGGGGTGAAGTAGAGGTGCTATGGTGCAAAAGTCCATGTGCCGGTTTTTACCACTTCCAAGATGAAAAACGCAACCTTGTGGGGAAGGTTCCCTTAATTCCACTGTAAGATTAAATCCTAGCAACCCAATTCTCTGCTGACTTGTGGATTTGAAGTGGCTTTTAAGCAGCATCCAAGCCTTACTCCTCATACACAGCATAGGCTGTACCATTAACACATTTAGCAGATCGAATAGCTTCTGTGCCAAAAGCCTATGGGAACAGAAGCATCTCTATCCAGCCACTGCTCATATAACACAACGGCAGCACTGACAGCACAGTACGCCTGCTAGAAATCTGCCTTTTTGGTAAATCACATAACTCATATCTATGCAAGGTTTAATTTGATCTCAACAGGAGGAGACAGTGCAAGTCCTTACTGCGGTGCCCGTGCTCTGCGCGGGAACAGGCGGGGGACTCTGCGCGGGCACACAGTGACTCAGTTCTGCCGTCCCCACTGACACATCGCTGCAGTAATTTATCACGCTTCGGCTCAGCCAGCTGCAGCAAAGATTTCTGCCTGCCTGGCAGGGGGAGGCCTGGGCTTACAGAAAAGCAGCACAGCAGAGGAGGGTGGCTGCTGCCGCTGCTGCAATAGCACTCACATCATCGGTTAGTGGGTTTATTGTCAACAGCTGATTATGAATAAAAATAGTAAAGCAGTAAAATTGTAAAATAGCTGTCCAAATGGGGCTGATTTCTGCAGCAGCATAACACCCTGGTGGTGATGCAGCCCTGCCTGCTGATATTTTGATAAGATAAATGACAGTGTGTTAACGCGTATTTGTCAAAGGGATAATCGACAACAGGGAACCTGAAGCTGCTCTGCAAAGCTGCTCTCTGAGCCTCAGGTATTACCTTATTCTTTGTGCTCTGAAAACCCTTCATTTTCTTTAACCAAGCTGAAATTAGACACATATCCTCACTTGATCTTAGCGTGATTTTCTACTTAACCTACGTATAATCCACATATATTTTGGCATTTCCCAACAGTACTTTAAATTTTCTTTAGAGCGGGCAGTTACCTAACTATCTTAGACATCATAAGATGCTTGAAGTAAGTGGCAAATACTCTGCATATACTCAGTGCAATGCAAAGAATATAGGCATCTCTACATGTGTTAAAACCTTACTTGGCCTATCAATGAATCAAGGGAACACCTTTACAGGACAGAAGGAACTACACCCAAACAATATTAAAATGTCAGCACGAGGGCCTTCCATGATGGAAGACTAAACCTTGGCCCTTGAGCTTATACTTTAGCATAAATACACATATAGGCCTCACCCCTGTAATCAATAGCCTGAGAAACCGTTCACATTAACAAGTGCATTCATGAAAGCTTTGAAAAATCCCAGTGTAGCAAAACCAATGCAACTTCATGCCCGTTCAGAGGAATGGAAATTGGCTGGGGAGGTAACCAAGCAGATCTCAACTTTAATGTTTACACTCATAGCTGATTGCATCTGCTGTCTGCCAGCTTTACATTTTCTGGTAAGCAAAAAACCCCAAGTATTTCAAAATATATGTTTTAAAACATCTCTCTGCCTAATATGTTTCAGCAGCCACCTATATGCAGTGTTTACCTATAGCATGTGGTAATGACCTGAAGATAATTGAGCAATCCATGTAGCCACAACTCTCTTCCGGTAGTTTTAGGGAAGTAAATCTTCCTTCTTAATTACTAGTAGTTTGATAAAAAGAGAAAGAGTATCTTCTCCACTCGTTCCTTTTCTCACTTTTTAATACTTCATATTTTATTGTATCATGATGTATCATCATCCAGGAGAGTGGCATGAGATAAATTAGAAACACAACAGCCAAAAATCCACTCTTACTTGTAATTTCATACCTTGAGCACTGACCTTGCATAAAATGCTTGCTCTGTATCCAAGGGAGGAAGAACATAATCATAGAATCATAGAACCATGGGGTTGGAAAGGACCTCTGGAGATCATCTAGTCCAACCCCCCTGCCAGAGCAGGGTCACCAAGAGCGGGTTGCACAGGAACGCGTCCAGGCGGGTTTTGAATGTCTCCAGAGACGGAGACACCACCACCTCTCTGGGCAGCCTGTTCCAGTGCTCTGCCACCCTCAAAGTAAAGAAGTTCCTCCTCATGTTTAGGTGGAACTTCCGATGCTCAAGTTTGTGCCTCTTGTCCTGTCGCTGGGCACCACTGAAAAGAGCCTGGCCCCATCCTCCTGACTTTTGTTGCATTTCATTTCATTTCATATTCTCTTTGATGACTGCAAGTGTCCCAGGATACGAAATCCAGATTGCAGATGCAACTTGCTGTAGTGTGGCACCATATATATTCTTGTTTTGGGGCCAGGACTGCACAAGAGAGGTCACTCTTTTGCCTAAATGTGAGCTATTGGATTTGACCCCTTATATTAATAAATATGAAGGTCAAGGAGACAAGTCTAATTGCTGGCTTCCAGTATAATAAACAGGGCAGGAGGGAAAAGAGGGAGAAATTGTACTTACGGCCTGCAGAGGAAAAGAATTCTGAAGACTTTAAAAAAAAAAAAGAAGACAAACTTGTTTGCATGATTTCACAGCATGTGGAGCACTGGGCGCTTTTTCTGAATTTATAATAAAAGGTGACAGCAGCCACAGAAATTGCAGTGGAGACAGGAAGCCCTGTCAAATCTCTGCTGTGTGAATGCAATCATTCACTGAAGCTTTTAGCAGGGATTGAAGCAGAGAAAGCAATGGCCTCCATTACAAAACAAAAGAGGCGCCTGCTTTTTATTAAAAATCAGGTGTAGTAAAGGTAAAATTTGAAGTGTCATAAAGGTACTGCCTCCATCCCATACAGCCAGCCCAAAAAGGGGGAGAAGTGAATGCTAGTGGAACAGAGAAAGAAAGAATAGACAACTTTCATCTCCTGTCTATGTTGAGAGCAGAAATTTTGCTATCCTGTGCTCGCTTCAGGGAGTGCAACTACCCCAGCCCTGCGCTCCTGCTGGGGATGCTGACAAGGGCTGGGAGGGTGCAGTGAAGCAAATGGCACCTCACTGTGCCAATGTGTGGGGTCGAAACAGAGACATGGCTGCAGCCAGCAGTCAGATGGTGGTTGAGGGGTCTGTGGGTTTCCTGCAAGGGCTGGCCATGCATTTGTACAGTCCCTGTGCCCTGTCCCAAAGCCGCTACCTTGTGTCCTGTCCCACCCTTTTGGGCTGAAGCCAAGGCTGTGACTTTCTTGAAAGGTACACCAGAATTTTGTTGAAAAAACCACTAAAATTGGTTTTCACATACACAGTTTTTCCAAATACTACTTAGCATTGAAAGAAAATATAGTCTTTTGATGCAGGGCAGCTCCCAATGTCTTCTTTACTTTTCCTGCTTACAAAGCGGAGTGAGAGGCAGGGAAGTCCTCATTGTAATGTTCATTTATCAACCATTTTTATCACAAGTTTTTGGGTATATTTTTTAGCTTAAATGAGGATTTTTAAAAACAAATCACAACCCAAGCAACTAGGGACTGAACTCTAGCTGGTGGGAAGAGAACACAAGAGGAACAGAATGGAGGCACGTTGGTGAAAACGTCATGCTCAGGTCCATCGTACCTCCAGCACCATCATATGTCCAGCACTAGTTTTAGTTTTCTGGGGCATCAGTGCAGAGCAGTGTCTGAAGCTAGGCTGCACTGGCAGGTATGCCTTTCCTTGTTAGATTTCCTTTCCCTGCTGGGAGCTCTACCTGTCACCAGTGTTTAGGTTTAGGTGCCTGTGCTGCTCCGGTACCCGCAAGCCAGGAGCCTTCGCCAAACCAAAAGGACTAGGAATCATACCCATGATGTGATGCACCGTGCCATGCACTTTGGACAGGCCCACAGGGTCAGAAACGCAAGCTTAAAAAGATTCTTTGTGGCCTTCAGTATCACTTCAGCAGCTTGTGCATTGGCCAGACGGTATTCTGTGACTCACCGATACTGGTGATAAAAGCCAAGCCAAAACACAAAAGACTTGGGGCTGACAATCAGAATACTCCCTACGCCAAGCACAGCCGGAAAGCTGCATCAGTAGGAGATGTAACCACTAAGTGAAAGGGTAATTGCTCTCCAGGCAGCTTAGCAGGCTCGGGTCCGTGAGGGGTAGCTTTAAAATAGAATTTGCACAGAGAAAGCATGCAGACCATTTCATAGGAGTCCCTTTTTAGGCAAGGAAACCAAGGGAAGAGAAGTCAAGTTCTAACCATTTGTCACAGTTCAGTATGCTCTAAATATCAACTTGGAGAACACTGGTGTACCACTGACTGCTGAGTTAGATATCTGGAGTATTTCCTTTTAATTTTTTGAATTAATTAAGTATAAAAAATGGAGTATTTCAAAGCTCCAGTTCAGCAAAAGACTTGAGCAAACATTTACAGTGCAGTTCATAGACAAAAAAGGGAGACTGAATTTCATCTTAAGTTTACTGAGCTCCTTTTGGATGTTATTCTACTTTAAATTAATCCAACTACTTGGTGGATACATGGAATTTGTTTTTAAATTGTCTTTTTCTAGACTCCAATCTGAGACA
Organism: Stercorarius parasiticus; assembly: GCA_013396915.1. NCBI lineage: Eukaryota > Metazoa > Chordata > Aves > Charadriiformes > Stercorariidae > Stercorarius > Stercorarius parasiticus. The sequence continues at coordinate 530,339 of VWZL01000556.1, read as the reverse complement.
CTGGGCCAACACACGTTATTCTGAAGATTTATGGGGAACAAAAGTATTTCCTAAGATTGATGCAGGGTAATTAGTACCACCTCTCTGCTTTCAGTACTGTGACTCATAATAATATAGAACATAATTAACTACAGCATTGTAACATATATAAAATAAAAAACAAAGGGGGGCTGTTCTGACACCACTCTGATCACCAAGAATCATTTGTTTTTTATGAAATACTTATTAAAAAAAAAAACAAACACAGAAGAAAATAAAAAAATGAAAACCCTTCCAAATACATCTCTCCCAATTACAGGGAGATTCAAATCCTGTGTAATGGCTTCAGATCACGTCCACTATAAATTAAAAGAACAATATTCTTTGTGTAAGATTCTAGGGCAAGATTCATTAAAGATGTTTAATACAGTAGGATGAATAGCCCTGCTTTGCTAAACCTCCAAATCCATAACCCAAAGTGCTCTTTTTGATCTCTCCTTATTGCTCCACGCTGTTTTACAGAATACATACAATAAATCAGAAATCTCTCAATGAAATTATCACTTACTGTTTGTTGTGCTGACACTTTTATCTGCTGCTGTAGTGGTCACTTTTACTGCTGGTTGTGTTGTTGTACCTTGTGTTATTTGTTGTGTAGTTCTAGGTGAAGACGGCGTGGAGTCTAATAAAGGAACAACATTCAAATTATTTTCTCTATTTTGTATACACGCATATGCACTCACACAAACCACACCTGTTGCCCTGCTTGCAGCCTAGTTTTAAATTATCAAAAGAATACTTCAATTAAATTGAAGGCCAACAGGGACAGAGGTCCCTTTGATGCAGAGAAAGCCACTCCCTGTCTCATAGGTGGGTCACTCCACTGACAGCAGGCCTCTGATAATGCAGTTACAAGGCCTGGCTTGGAGCTGCCTTGAGCCTGACCAGGAGGAAGCTCCTGCGCACACCTTCAAGATTCCACCAAAGTGTTTTCTATCGGTAAAGCAAATTCCCAAGCCAAGAGGCACTCCTGCTTAATTTCCTGAACAATCACTGCAACAGCATCAACAATTAGCTCAAAGAAACTTTCACTTACTGCTTGTGATGGATTCATTTGTAGCTCTGATTGCAGTTGTTGTCAGCACTGATGCCTGCAATGTTGTCGCTGGTGAATTTAATGCGTTCACAGCTTCCGTTACTGCAAGAAAGGCATTCACATCTTTATTGATTTATTTTATCATGCCTAAATAAACATCACATACCTTTAGCTGCCTTCTCTCTCAAAGACAGTGAATTTCTGTTTAAAGTCTGGCCCTTAGAGATCTTTATTACCCACACATTTTTAAAGAGGATTCCAAGTGCTTATGTTTGCTATCAGAGGGAAGGGTTGGCCTGCGGACAATCTACAAGTTGCCCACTGAAAGTTAGCAGCTGTATCTTCAAGCCGTCCCCCAAGGGAGAGGTGTATGCTCTTTGGGAGTTATCCAGAGGTGCCTGGGAAGACTGCCAATGGCATAGGTGAGGGGAAAGGAGCCTGGTGTGTGTGGATAGATTCACTCTGCTGCCAGACTGGACTGCCGACTAGCACTTTGCTGCATACCTGTTTCACAGGAGAAGGGATGTAAACTCACCAGAAAGAAGTGCAAGTGACAGACAGGAACACAGCTTATATATTACAGGTAAAAAACTGAAGGGGAAGAGACTCTAGTAGTCTTTGTGCAACTTTTTTCTCTTCTCTCTGCTGACCACCTCGAGCCCCAGTTGAGTCATCTTCTCTGGCTAGCTTTCCCAGACCCTCTTCCTCTGCACCCAGATTTCTGGGTCAGCACCTGGCAGGCCTTCCTCCGAGGTGTGCAGCAAAGCTTAGGACATCTTGGATGAGACGAATAAGTGCTATTCCCCATGGACAACTTAGTGCCCTTTGTAAGGTGGCTCCTGGTAGTTCTCTGCTCCAGACGGATGGAGACTGAGGGGAGGGGAAAGGGCTCCCTTGGTCAGCAGGGATCACTTCCAGCTGCTGCTCGTATAGAAAGAGGGGAGCAGAGTTGCCCAAACATCACTAAGGCAATAGAAAGGTTTAAATCACTGTATCTTGCTGTGTGGCGATAGCATACTGCAGGTCCTATGTGCCCCGAGCACATGCTCAAGGGAACAGACTGGCCAAATTGCTGCCAAGGGATCTGGGATAGAAAAAACGTAACTAATCATTTTAAGAGCCCAGTTTTCAATTCTGTAATCCAATACAAACAGAAAGTGCTACTGTCAACTACAGAGGCTCATTTTAATCCCTGACAACAACCTAACGTGTCCTACTACCTCTTCTAGCACTTTTCATGGATGGGAAACATGATAGAATAGGAACAAATCTTGACATGACATGTCATTTTCCCTCATGTGACTTGAGTACTTCTAAATGCAATGTTCACATCAGAACTTTTAAAATATAGCTTTTACTTTCTTCCTCTGCTCTCAGTTTGCTGGCTTTTCACCTGGAATAGCAGTGCCTCAAAGAACGGACCTTGATGGGAGCTTGCTCCACACCCACAAAATGCTTTAATCTCATAGTGGGCTTCTGATGCTTTTCTCATAGGCATAAATAACAATACTGCTTTCCCTTCTGTGACAATAAGCTGCAAGAGAAATTCAGTGAAACATCTGAAGAGGTCATTCACTGTGAGGTGTTGAGCCTTTATTAAATGTCTTTGAAACAAACATGAACATAGGGGTTTTTGAAACATAAAAGAACTGCAACACAATTTGAAAGGGACTAATCCCTCTGCTGTAATAAACATAATATATGCATACTTCACCTAGCTGCGTCTTATTTACCTCCATTACTAGCACTTCAAGTGTATACATCATTGTCATTTCAGTGCTTTCAGCTCCAAAACAGACTCATTAATATCTCGTTATCAAAAAAATATAATCCTGTGTCCAAGTTTTCTTCTCTCATCATTTATTAAATGCAGCAGTCTTCAATATTAAAACTAAAAGAGGAGTTGATATTCAACTCACATGAATGAAATATGGTCAATATTGATTTTTCATAACTACAAAGATACAAAATAAAGAGAACTGAATGTGTCAGTTGAAAATGTAAACCAGAAACACAGACTTTTACCATATGAAGCAGATACTTTCTGTGTTAAGTGTTCATAGTTTTAGGACTTTATGTTTGATCTAGTCAAAGCAATCACAAACAAAAGAGAAAGAAAATGCAGCTTTTGAAACTGAAGGCCCTGGTGCTACCCCCCTACCCCCAAAAGTGAATCTTGACATCAATAGTTTCAAGAAGTTACCAATAGCATTTTTGCAGATGACAGCTTTATGCACATGTGTTCTTTCCTATTAACTGAGGCCCAACGTTTCTGTGAAAGTCTGTGCTCTCTTCTGTCCCTCTATACCCATCAAATCAGCTACTCCCTGCTGCCCGATCCCTTAACTGATGCTGTTTCCCAAATTATTCTCAATCTGATGACCTCTTGAACTATGTCTCAGCTAATATTTTAATATCTGATCCCACTTGAACCTCTCCTTGAGAGCACAGGAACTCACAAGGATTTCAGCCTTTTTCACCTGAAAAAAAATGCAGCCTGCTCAAATTAACCTTCTCCTTACTAAGATCCCTCAATCCTTTCTTCTCAACAGACTTTTATAAGAGGCCCAGGGAAATACATTGCTCTACAATCACCTTACATGAAATAATTCGCCTAATTTCTCCCAGAACTTGCAAAAGCTGAAAGCTAAAAAGGCAATGGGAGCTTCAGAAGAGCAGATAACAGTGAATATGAACTCTTACCAGATTTTGATGTTGATGCAGGAACGGTTGTACTGACAGTACTGTTTGTAATACCATCTTCTGAAATAAACACAGAGAGAATCATATTACTTCAGCTGCCTTCCAGATCTATTTGGCACTGCATAGGCATATAAGGCATAGAGCAGCAAAGATCTTCCTGGAAAATCAAGTTCAGAAGCCCATTAGCAGAAGCAACTAGATCATACAACTCTGCTAGCAACCTTTTCAAGCTGTATCCTAAATCTCTTAACCTTGCCCTCACTGCTGTAATGGGGACCATCTGCTATGGCCTCCTCCCTTGGTCTGCGGGTTGTTTTCCAACAGGAAAAGAGTCTCTAAGTCTCTAAGACTAGTTTGGAAAAAAACCTGAAGCAATTAAAGTTTTTTTGCTAGCTTCCCCTCTCCTTGAGTACAACCACAGTTGCACCAGGTCTTCAGGGTGGAGGATTAACTAAAATACTTGGCTGCAGGAGTAAGAACCCATTCTCCTGCCCTGGAGGAATAAAATTGTACTAGCTCCCTAGTGTGTGCAGGCGCTTCAGGAGGGGTTTTCGGCATCACCCTGATCCCTATATCTGAGCGGAAAAGGAGAATTCACAGACCATTGGCTTGGGAAGCACTAAATTGAGTAATGACTGACTCCTCACTGCCCTCAAGGCAGTGCTCCAGCTGTTGGGAGTTTACTGCAGTAAATGATGCCAGTCTTAAAAATCCTAGATCAAGTTATTAGGTGAAAGTCTCCAATATTACAAAACAAACAAGCCAGCCAAAAAAACCCAACCAACCCCACAAAACCAAAAGCAAAATAATTTCTGTATCTTCTTGGCTGTGCTGAAAAGTAGTAACAGTATAACTCAACTAGAGTTTTGGCTTCAAATAAAATTTTCAGTCTTATTTCTTGGATGTCCATATTTTTCTACTAAAAAAAGTTAAGGGTGTGATGAAGAGGATGAAAAACTACATTGAGTCAGAAACAGTGGCATTTCACAACCATTTTACTCCACTGTGAAACAAGGATGGGTACACTTGGGGAGGAAGAGATCAGCTCTGCAACCGGATGGGAGAGCAAAAGAGCACGGACTAATCCCCCCCGTGCTTTCAGGTTCGGAGCATCACATACTGTCACGCTGCGTTAGCATGCTGTAATATAGACATTACAAAACTGAGTCAGGACAGCATGTCACTATTCCTGTGTGACTCCGTTCATCGTAATATCTGCCGGCATTCTCTCTTTTTTTGGCTACAGGGCAGAACAGTCAGCTTTGTTCCCTTTGCTCAGCATGCTGTGTGCCGATTAACATTTCACGAGCACCACCCAAGGCCTGCCAGAGTCACAGATCTAACCTGGAAAAAAAAAAATACATAATACAATTGCAGGAGATCTGCAGGCACATATTAAGGCCTAGTCATGAGCCCTTACAACTACTCTTCAAGCAGTGTAAGATGTCATCGGCCCTCTTGGCACCTGTGCACTTCTAATGGGCCTCAGCTGGGTTGTTGCCCCTTCCCAGTGAGCACTGTTCTCTTGGGCATCTCTTCTAGTACACTGCTGCCTTCGCAATGCCTCCTCACAGCATGTGCTGGCCCAGCTTATCCCATATCCAATTAAATCAGTTCCCTGTGGGCCTGCTGCTGCCCCAGCCCTACTGCCCAGGACACATGAACATAGCCAGGCTATACACAGCCCTTTGCCCAGTGCATTTAGAATACTGTTTTTCCTGACATTTAGTTACCCAGTTAGAGTAATGCTTCGTAACCCACACTTGAAATACTTTGAAAATAAATTCCATCCAAATAGACCAAAAAGCAATCTTGTTTCCCTAAACAACAAACATTTTTCCATCTTTTCATTCTTGTTACGAGATGCTGACAAAGCTCCTGTAAATCCTCACGCCACAAGGCCACAGCACTAAAACAGAATGTTTTTCCAACAGTGCCTACATTTCATATGGTTTGTTAGAACATTTCTCAGTAACTACTGTGTCTGTAATACCAGCTAAATGCACTAGCTGGCCAATTAGTTCACTCCCTAACTCTTCCTTTAACTCAACATGACTTTGTGGATTAGATCATTCATCCTTTAAAGATGTTCCGTTTAATAACCATGTTGATAGGCCAAGATTTCCTCGAAACTAAAGAAATTGAGGATTTAAGTCACAGTTTTGTTATGATTCACAATTTGCTGATTTTATCACAGGCTAGAGATAAACTAAGGTAAATTTGATTAGCAGAGTAGAATGAAGTAGAGTTTTATGAATTAATTGTTTTCTTAAAATGGTGGATAATTAAGTATACTTGAAAAACAAGTTGAAAGCAACATGCAAAAATGCTTAAAACAAGCCAGGATTTTTGGGGGAGTTGGCTGATTAAAAGACGCGATAGAACTTGTGGCTTATTATGCTCTTATTTGCAATGTTAAGTTGTGGCTAAGGAGAATCCTATGGGGGATAAAAGCAAGAGATCAAAAATGATTGAGAAAAGAACTTTGGCACATTAGAAACTGTTGCTAGACAAAGAGAGACACAGAAAGATTCATTTTTCTGGTCATGTCAGGTTGGTTGCAGCCTCAGATGACTGACAATGAATTAAGTTACAATTGCATGATTTTCAGCAAATTCAGATGCAATGACCCCTTTGATATGAGAGCACCTCGATGTACTCTGATGTCGGAGTAGCCAAAACCTACTCGGCAACTGCTCCCACACACAAACCTCGCCCATTTGCTGTGCTCCCTGGCAATAAACTCGGACAAAAGAGTGCAGGTGACCTGTGATGTAGCACTCTTGCGCCTGGACAGCACATGCAGAGCTAAAACGTGCTCAGATGGGACACAGGGCTGAATAAAGGGATGATGGTGGTGGTGGTAAGATCCAAAAAGAAAAAAAAAATGCCTAAAAGTAGACAACAAGCTGAGAAGAAATCACAACTGGGACAAAGATAACAGGACAGGAAGAAGATGAGAAGGGAAGGACAGGAAGGCCCAGAGACAGTAAGACAATAAGGGCGGCATGGAAAAATAAGAAGGAATTAAGAGCTCGAAAAACATTTGACCAATGTCCACAAGGCCAAAATGAAAAAACAGAAAACTGTTGGGTTTCGGTTGGTTTTTTTTCCTTTCAGGTTCACAGAATTTCCCTTTGTTGTCCTTTCTGGCTTGGATTTAAATTATACATTTGTTCTAAAATTAAAGCAACAGTTAAATCACTTGTATCTGGTCTTCAGACATGATCCTGAAATGAATGAACTGAAACACTGAACCTTCTTTTTTAAAATTCAGAAGGAGTCCCTGAATTTAGCCAGGGATAACCAACAGCCACAGTTGTCCTCAAACTGCAGCTTTTGATGTAGGCTTCAGTCTCCAAGGTCTGAGCTTGGAGCTCTCATCATTTCTTCCCTCTGTCTCACTCATTATTTTTACCTTTACAATGGGAAGACTAAAATAAGCAGGTTTTGACCTTGTGTTAATTAAGTGCCTGTCACTGCTATAATCAAGACAGAAAAAAAGCAGAAATGACTGCATGATACTACATCAGTAGTTCTGTTTATACACTACGGGATACTACAGGGCACAAACCACTAAGTTTTAAAACACCACATGAAACAGCTCATACAAAAGTGAATGCCAAAAAGTCAAAACAAAAATATTTTTGAAGATTAATAGATTGTTCAAAATATATATTGATCATATTCATTACATGAATTACTGAATTTAAATGCTGTCTGTTTTGTCATCAATATCTGGTTTTGAAAAGAAATCATTTTTACGGAAAAGTCACTATCACTACAGAAATAGTGAGTGAAATGGCCTGTTTGACATTTTTTCACTTGACCTTGCACTAGGTAGACAGGAGCATATATTCATATTAAATTCCCTCCATTCAGATGAGGCCACAGCTGAAGTAATTGGTCCAGCTTCAGAAAGGTGTTGAGAAGGTTGTGGATGCCTGGAGTGGGGCTTAATGGAGAACCATAAAAATCATCAGGAGTGTAGAAAAAAATGACCTCTCAAGAAGGATTGCAAAAGTTGTGTTTGTTTAGCCCAGAGAGGGAACGATTAATAGAAGTCGTGGTAACAGCACTCAAGTAGGTGAGGAGCTGCAATGAAGACACAGGAATAAACTTCTCATTATATCTGCTGCAGGTGAAACTAGAGGCAATGGATGAGGGAAAATTCGACTAGAAACTTCGCAGGTTTTTCAATGCCTGTATCAAGCTGATGGCATAACGGCCAGAAGCTAGTGTTTTAACAATTTTCTTGATGAAGATGTAAGATATTCCCACTCAAAAACCAGACCAATACCCAAAAGGTTGTAGCTGGGAGCAATTACCAAAGGGGTGTCTTGAGGAAACCTGTACGTGTTAATATCCTGCTTCAAGGCTATAAAGCGGAACCTACAGATGGCATTGTTAAGGTTTTTTATTGTATATTATATTATGTTTGTTTGTGTGACCGTGGGCCTTTGGAATTATACACAAGTCATGGAGAAGTCAAAGTTGTTTTCTTGCTTTCTGTCTTTCCACACCATCAGAAATAAATAGTGATCTTTTTCCAGGAAGAAAATGATAATTCTGCCAACCCCCACGACCATAATAAAGCCTCCTGTAACAGCTGCTCCAGCAGTATCCGTGGGAAGACTGTACGCTTCATGTGACATTTTGTCCTTTCTGGAGAAAGTTACAGCTGTCCTTGTGAGAAAAGCTGGTACTGATATTCTCAGAGTTCCCAAAAAATAGCTGCTGCCTGACAACATACACAACCTGTTTACTTTTACCTTGGCGCTCTGTTGTCTATTATGTTTTCTCTTTCATTTTCATTTATTGCTGCTTCATCTCTTCATTCTCTTATCTGACCTTTCCCCAGACCCAGTGTAGTTCTCGCAATTCTCTTATTTCTGTTTTTACTCCTCACCTATCTTTCTTTCCTGGTTCATGATGTTCTACCTTAAACCTTGAGATACTTTCTTCTTTTATAATGCATTTTTGTGTAAAGGGTCTGGCATCCTCCAAAGAAAAAAAATTTGCCTAGATGAGTAGTTCATCTCCCGTCAACCAGTCATTGCACAAACACCACTCCCATGTGCAGAGAGCAAAAACAAGTTTTGGACACTGCTCAAACCCTACTCAAGCCCTCCAAACAGAACTCAAGTGCACCTGAATACATTAATTTAGGGATCAAACTTAAGGTTTAATTCCTGATATAGAGATAAGCCTTCTAGATGGGCCTTCTACCTGATGAGGTTTAGCGTTCAGGTGGGTTTTGGCTTTCCTCCTCACTAATGTTTTGCCGAGGCCTAGGTTGCATTTCCAGCTGAGAGGGAGGAAGGCAGAGTGCTATAAGCAGTGGTTGGGAAACCCAGGTCCAGTTTCCTGCACAGCTTCAGGATAATATTCTACCAAGACACATATAAAGTAGCTTTAAAGTAGATGCCACCAGTGCTTATGGCTGGTTTGTAAACAATACAGTGCTGGCTAGTTCTCCTATCCGACTTCCTGCACATCCATGTCTGTGGCATCCATGCTGCAGTGCTGGACTACCATAAATAGTTTGTGAGCTTGCCAGTTTACAGCTCTCCTGGATATATTATCACAAATAAGATAAATGGCTATGACTGTGGAGTAGAGATTACTCCATCCTCACCGGTATGTCTATGTAGGACAATGCAGTTTAATTAGTTTAGATGGAGCTTCTGGAACTTAATCTGCCTCATTCAGATCATCTTGGGTATTCCTATGTATTTTGCCACACAGACACTCCCTGTGTCCCATTTTCCAATTGATAAAAGAGGAATAACAGTATGTTCTTATTTTGTAGAGACTACAAACTGCAATGCAGAATGGCACCACACTCTAGCATTACTGGAGTTACGCAAGAAACAGAGAGATTTGCAGGTCAAGATCTCAACTGCATCTTCAGTTTTTATTATTTGGATCTTCCATAATAATAATACGGATACAAGCTGCAACGTTTGCATTTGCAACTGATCTCAGCTTTCTCAATATTTTGCTTTGTCTGGAGCATGTGTTCAGTGCAGTTCAGTGCAGAATTTCCTTCACATTCTAATTGCACAAATAAGAGCTACCTAATACCAAGAGAAATGCATTGCCGGGAAATCTGCCAGGCTCAAGGCAGGCATGTTCCTAAGAGCAGAGGGGTCTATCTCCAGTGTTCTGATAAATCTTAAGAACAGTTGTCCCTGTAGTACTTTCATCTGGAGTATTTTGTTCAGACTGCAATCATGACATGAAACTTCCCCAAAATCAAACAACAGTGTTGAATTGTGGTCATAGGTTAGTCGCTGGTTGGCTAAAAATGACTAACCCATACTACGCAAATTATTTAGAAAACCAGCAAGCGCTGCAAAAATTCTTAGAGGAAGCATACATGCTTCCAGATTGCAAAAACTTCCATTTGGGATGTATTGTTAGAAGAGCCTTAAGTGCAATTTTAACAGCGTTGCTCAAAACCATCCTTTCTTCCTATTCAAAGCCTCTAAGATCACAAATACAAAATCTATGAATTTAACATTCAAGAATTAAAAAAAAACCATAACAAAATATTAAAAACCTGCAGATATCGTATTCTAAAATAATTAATTTGATAGAAGTAACAGTCTTTCTAGTACATTTAATCCTTAAGGACTCAAACTTTAAATCTTTCCTGTATAGTCATATCGGCTAGATTTTAAGTGTAAATGAAGGTTCTGTTGTAATCCAGTGAATGGCTGGAGCTGATAACAGTGTGTGGTAAAGGATGTTAAATTAAACAAAGCCATTTGCAAACTTCATGAATTTGAAGCAAACTCAAAGCACAACCTTCATGTCTTCATATTTCTTCAGTATGCTAAAGCAGTACACAAAGCATGTCATGCCTCACATATACACTCAGATGTGTTTGTAATAATACCTGCACACACTATTAGCACTGGGATAGTATAAGGTATACTTGGTATAAGGAAAGCTGCCTCCCTAATAAGAGCCCCATGCTGGATCACCACCACTGCAATATCATCATGAGTCAGAATTAAAAAGTGTTTTTGCAGCCTGGTGTCACAATGCTTTTGCACTTCTGCAAGTGCTCTTAGCACAGCCTTCTGCAACACAAGACATTTTTCTCCTTAGGATTTTCTCTGTGTGAATATCTTACCAACAGCAACTGGAAGGACTACATGGACCCTGAACAATTTAAGATGAACCCCTGTGAGATGTAGTCAGACACTACAGGCAATACTAAAAACCCTAAGGCAGGGAGAGAGGCTGTGTTCTTTGCTGCTGATGCCAACCAGCTGGAAGCCTGTAACTCCTGCTGCCTGGGGAGGGAGGAAACCACCTCCTGTTTGCCAAGCTGTTACCTTCCTTTCAGTCACGCCTCTCTTCAGCGGCAAACTGAAAACATACTATACAAACCCTACATGTTGAGATGTTACATTTAAGTTCAACTTCCTACTTCTCCACTGTAGCTCCTGGTCCTGGTTAGCAGGCTGGTCTCACAGGACAGAGACGACTTGCTACAAAAGAGTGGGAAGAAACACGGGCAGGAGCCTGGGGGAAGACACCAAGGCAGAAAGGAGAAGCTCCTGGGCCAGAATGGCACAGCACCCTGCCTGCAGAAAGCAAAAGCACCTGAAAACAGGAGAGAGAGAGGAAGATGTTAGGGAAGGGAGAGCATAAATGCAAAGCCCCATAGCTGGAAAGGGAGATAGGTCAGGGCTGCTCCTGCATGGCCTGGGAAGAGACAGCAGCAACTGGCGCAATGTGGGACTTGGGCTCTGCAGAGGACTTGGGCTGGAGGCACCCATCAGCAAGAGCTGAGGAGAGGAAGGAAAGGGAGGGAGCTGCCGCAATTTCTCCATCAGGGAACAGGGAGAAGGCAGGAAACGCAGTTTTGGTGCCAGCACTGCCCCAGTGCTCCTCCTGCTTGCCCAGGCGTGTGGCTAGCATGACCCAACACCAAGTACTAGCAGACAGCTGCTGGGAACTACTAATTCCCCAAGCAAACAGCGCTGTTTCCACAAAGCCTGCTCAGAGCACCCAGCAAACAGCTTCTGCACAGGGAGCAGAGAAATACTGAAAAAGCAGCTGCTGAGGACCGGCCTCAGCTAACATGGCTGTAGGTTGTTGAGGGCTCCCACTCAATGGAAACAGTATTAAGAAGGGGCTGGACGAGTGCCCCCATGTTTTATTGAGTATTAGAAACAAACCAAGCACGGCATGCTTTGCCTCTCTGCACGCGTGGACATAGAAATCTGAGCACTTACCAGCCAGTTTCATGGTTTCTTTTATTGACTCAGAAGAAATGTAAACTCCCTATCATGGGCTTTTAATCACAAACTTTCTCAGTGCACTTTCTGCTCTTACGTGAAGCTTAGTGGATATCTTTATTACTGTGTACTGCAGCAGGATGAGCACATTGTTTTCACTCTATAAAATAATAAATGTGCTCAGCATGCTCATCAGCACTCCAGCCTGCCTCGGTCAAAGGATCCAAGCTCTGTGCTTCTCTTTATTTAAACCTGTTAAATCTATTTAATAGGTTTTAATTAAACCCTTTAAAGCTATTTAAACCACCAGATTGTCACTCTTTGATGGTGATATATTTGTCTGTCCATGTGTAAGATAAAAGGTAGGAGTTACTAAGGGTTATTTTATAGTATGAAAACTAAACCGCCACCTCCCCATTGTGTTAGTCATGCTAAATCAATTTGAAAATGTCTTTAATGGGTGCAATTTTTTTATAGAAAGAGCTTTTTACATACTGTGCATTGCTGAGTATAACAAGAAAAAGAAAGGAGAACACCTTCCCCTGCAACAGGAAAGAACAGGAGCGTTGGTGTAAGTCAACCCCCCCCCAGAAAGCAGAGAGAAAACTATGTCCTTCTTTGGGTAACGCTTACAATGCTTTTTCCTTACCATGCTATTTGCAAGCCTATTTTTGATTTCCCAGGAAAGAGTGTGTTTGGGTAGGGCAGATATGAAACAGCCAGAGGGGAAGCTGAGCCCAGGTCAATCGGTAGTTCTTCTTTGCAACATGCTGCACCAGTTAGTAAAATCATAGTTCTGCTCTGTGTTTGTCATCCAAATGCATCTGCAGCAACATGACTAATTGTATAATTCAGGAAAGGGTCACTTCAGTGTCTGCTATGATCTATTTATTTTTAGCACATCCTGGATCAGCCTAGACACCCATTTCAGCCACACCCGCCCATGCCACTCTGTTCCTGACAGAACTCTGGAGCATCAAAAACCTGTCCCCATCAGAAATTTTCTGTGGAAACACTGTGAACTGCTTCTATAATTAATGCAATTCCATGCTCAATTGAGTCCTTCTTCATCTTTTCCACATTGCCTAGAACAAAGGTTAAATGGTACAGAATATCCCAAAGGGAAAGCCCAAAATGAGCTTTGCGAGCCCAAAGTGGAGTACAGTCTCACTGGAGTTAGGTTATATGCAAGGATGAAGGATATACCTTGAAAATACCCGATTTCTGTAATTGGCACATATAGCTAATGAAGACCACCTTGTCTGTGAGTATCTTGCAAAGTTGATTGGTCGAAATTCAAAGTAACATGAGTATTCAATCTGATGGAACTGCTAAGCTCAGATGCGAAACTGAAATGCTTTTCTCACATGCTTTATGTTCCAAAGTAGGAATTAAAAAAACAGTTGGAGAGAGGAGAGCAGTTGAAGCAGAGGGTTAGCACTAAGGACCTACACTATCAAAAAGCACCCATGCCAATAACCAGCTTCCTAGTGGAGCAGAATGTGGACCATACTCAGAATGCGCAGGTTTGTCCAAACCCTGGGTCCCAGTCAGTGCACTGGGAAGTCATGGTGAGCTGGGAGATGATCATCTCATGTTGGTGAACAGCTATAGACATCACTTGTATTGTTATTGGCAATTCATGGAATTTTATTCCCCGTGACAATTACAACTGTTGTGAATGAAGTATTCCATTCCTACTCAAACCCTTCTGCTCTTCTTCTCCCTTGACCATTTCATCCATAAATGACCAATCCTCATTTTCCAATTTTTGCCAGTTCTTGAAAATGCAATGTGAATGCAATTTAGGGAGGAAGCAGTGAGTGCTCTACAAGAAAGCGTCACTAAGCCAGTAAGATAAATTGTGCACTAGGTCACCTAGATGCACTAGCCACATGACGCCATTGCCACAGGAGATGGCTTGAAAAGGGAAATAACAGATTCCTCTGAAGCCATTTGAGCTGGACGGGATAAAACGTGCAGAGAACCAAAAAACAGTCCTGCACTGGGAGATATTTTGCCTCTAATACCTGCGCTGCGTCCTTCCCTTGACGTCATCAGCACATCTCAGGGACTGGGTTATTTGGCATATATCTTTAGTGAGTTCTTCCTCTTGTTACATGTTAGAAACTACTCTATCGAGTTGTTGCAAGTGAAGCCCAACAGTTTGGTAAATACATTTGCTGCCTTCTGAACCACAGCAAATATATTAATAAACTACTCTTGTAAGAAAGAACCTTCCTAAAGATAACCTAAAGCTGCTCTACTGTAATAGCCTTTCTGGGCAGCCAACTTTTGGTGCTGGCTATAATTTCCAGGATATGTATGTTTTGTGGCAAAGCAGACTTTAAATTCCATAGGCTGTCCAGAAAGCTCCATAATTCAAAGAATTCAGTAGTTTTCAGAAAGAGATTTTAACAGTCCTGTGAAGAAATGAGTAACTACAATTGAATTACATGCTGGCCCCAAACATTTCTTTCACTATGCCACAGACTTTGGCCTTTTTGACCATTCATAGGAGTCAAGGGGAAATGAGGCTTGGACAACTTGATAGGAGTTTCAGAGAGCTGTAATTCCTGGGGGGGGAAAAAAAAAAAAAAAGCCCAAAGTTTGGCTTTTGGGGACTTTAAATGTCAGTGGAAGCATTAGCCACGTGTCATGTCCAAATTCGCCCTTCTCTGCTGGATGCGACACAGGGAATTTGGAGGTGAAAACATTTGAATTGCTCATTTCTTGCCAGACCAAAACTCAACCTTTTCACCATTTCACCTAACAGCATTTGGTGATATTTTTGCTTCCATAGCCATTGAATGAGTTTGCAAACACTGATATTTACATTATCTATATTGCTGTGATATATAACCCATGCTAAGACAAGGAGGGATAATTCATCTGTTAAAGAAAGATGATTTCAGACTGTCCTTACACTGGGATAGATAGCACCACAGGTATTAACATTTAGAAGGTTATCAACACTGTATTTCAAATAAAAGCCTAGACTCAATGTCAAACATGCAAAGAAGTGGGAAAACTAGTAAAAAATGAAGAAATATATGCGTCTCTGGTCACTTCAAATAATTATCAGGCAATGGAATAATGCCTCAACAAATAAGGTATTTTACAGAGGAAAATAATGTGAATCCTTGGCCAGGCACGGTAAATTAATCTCCTGGCACTGTTTTCCTCAGATTAACTAAAATCCAAAGCTTTTGCCATTCTGATCAGTTGTTGCATCAATAGCCAAACCTGTCAAGCCCAAATATGATATTAATCTCCTGCTAAAGATTATGAAAGAAGTAATCTTCAGGAAGCATCTCATTAATATAATCAGGGCTTTAACTGATTTAACCCTAAAGTTTTGATTACACTGACACTTCTCAAACCAAGTACCACACTGAGAAATCATGACGTTAAGACAAACTGAATGCACTTTTTAGAACAAGTACATATCTTGTAGAATTCTTCAGACAGCAAGGCTGGTGTAGTGCTCCCATCCTGGCAAAACATCTAATTTCATTAGAGTGATAAGGCAGAAAGGTTACAGCAGATAAATATGATGCAAAACTATGTGCCACTTGCTCTGTGGTTTCAGCAACCCGAGATACGTTGCTATCTACAACATGCAGCTAACACCCAGGAGCATGTTAGTGCCATTGGAAAAGAGAGATTAAAAATTGTTGTAAAAATACTCTATTGATAAATCAGCTACGATTTTCACCTGTACCAAAGTCAAGCAAGGATCCAGTTTCCACATAAAAGCAATCAGAAAATCCTTGCCCTGTTACTAGTTTGAAACATGACTTTTGGAGTATTAGCTAGTTAGTCTGGCCTGAAAGGGGGCACTGTCTAGCCTGGCTGCTGAGAAGAAACATCATAGAATCATAGAATGGTTTGGGTTGGAAGGGACCTTAAAGACCATCTAGTTCCAACCCCCCTGCCATGGGCGGGGACACCTCCCACTAGACCAGGCTGCTCAAAGCCCCATCCAGCCTCATCTTGAACACTTCCAGGGATGGGGCATCCACAACTTCCCTGGGCAACCTGTTCCAGTGTCTCACCACCCTCAGAGTGAAATTATTTGGAATTAATTTGGACCTCTCCAGACCAGCCTCTACTACATGTGTGGATGGCATCAGAGGGCTTCCTACCCCCTTTCTACCTCTCCTGGAGGGGGACGATACCCCAGCAGATCACTCCTGCTAATTTTGTTCCCTCAGAGCCATTATATCAGCAAGTAATCATCAGAGCACAGCTTTCTCACATGGGGAGGTAGTTTCAGAAGGCACAGCATAGAGATAGCATCATATTAAATTGTGCCAAAACACTTTTCCTATTGCAGGTAGGTCTGGCTGATACAGCATGCTGCTGTTAGGGTACCCAAGGATCCACTTTCACAAGATGAATGCCTATCAGCCTGTATTACTACCTGGTAGCTCAGGTGCTGGGACAATAACAGTGGCTTGCATGGCAGGACATGGTGTGACTCAGGGTCTCAATTCTTCTGTTTAAATCTGAGACACCTATTTTTAGAGTGCTAGCTGAAACCAAAAGTAAACGTTTGTCTTCTAGGGGAGCCAGGTCTTTAATTGTTGATTTGTATCTGGAAATAACAGCTGCTACACACACAAATCCAACATTATCTGTTTACAGAATTGCAAAAGAAAACCATCAAAGGGTCTTCCTTGAGTTGTCTCAGCAAACAATACAAACAGACACCGCACCCCCCCTCCCTTCGTGAAGAACACAAGTAATAAGGATGTCTTTCCCATGTGATTTTACTGTGGGGCCTTGCTCATCTTTAGACTGTTACATTAGCCTGGCTACCAAATGGTACCAGTTAAAAACACTCCTTTTCCTAGGTTAAGAGTTTCTTAAAGATTATTTTTAATTCCTATTTTTGCAGGTTTTCCACACAGGACTCAGATGCGTAAACAATTGGAGACCAAATTCAAGGCCCTTTCCTATTTAGAAAAAAAAAAACACAAAACCAAACCAAAACATATGCCTTAGCAGAAGTTTTTCCTAATTTATAAAGGACTAAAGATTAATATGAACTCTACATTTTAATCCAGATAAAAGAGACAACTAAATAAAAGAGAAAACATTCTGGTAAATTTTCAGAAGAGACAACCATTTGTTGGGCACATTGTATGGCACTATGTGTTTTCAGGTTTGGAGTTGAATGCTGCAGGCAACTTGCCCTTCAAATTCAGTTTCTGTTTATTTTGGCTACAAATCATAATCTCCTTATCAAGCAGGTATCAAGCCATCTGCTTCTATCCTCAGTAAATGCAGTAAACTTGCATTTAGGTTTAGGGCTAGAACAAGGAATCTTCTTCTGTCCAGTAATAAATACACCTTTAAAATCCACTAGGCAAAACTGGCCCTAGATGAGAAAGATGCAATGAATGAAAGGAATGTGTCAGCAAGGGGAAAAAAAAGAAAAAAAAAACCCGATAGAATGAACGAAAAAATCTGTACAGAAACAAAAACTCAATTAAAGGCTCTTGTAAGCTCCAGCAGTACAATTTGATTTTTGAGTAAGCTAGTCTTGCAAACTGCTAGGAACAGTGGAAACACCCAAAACATTTTTTTTTTCTCCCAACAGGCGAACTCTCAAGACATTCAAAGTTTGGGTTCAAGCAAGCTAAAGGTGTGAAAAAGCAGCTGATTATCTAAAGCCTATTCACATTTCTCAAATTTTCAGAGATGACAGTCTGTGCCTTGCTGCTCTATCACAGAGCACAGCCACGATTAAGAACGCAGCATGAGGGGAGACCATCCTCAAAAGCTTTAACTGCTCAAAACAGTTTAGTTAGTATTTAATTTTAAAAATGGATTTTTTAAAAGACTTGAAGGCTTGTGAGCTGAGAGCAGAGAAGATGGAAAAGACTATTCATCTCCTCTAGTTAACAGTGACAAGAGCAGAATTCAAATGTCTGTAATCGCTACAGGAGCCCTCTTTTAGTGGAACTTCTCTCAAGCTATCAGCCTGGGAGCTGGGATTAATCCACTGTGTCGTAGGGTTGGGGTGATGTCCCAAGCTCCACAGCATCCCTTTAAGGGGGAAGGGGTTTGGGAAGCATGTCACTTAGGGTTGATCCACAATGTAATGGAAGAGCTCCAAATTGCTTTAGTGGCCTTTGGGCTAGGCTCTCAATGCCGAGATTTGCTCCTACCTTTCCAAAATGAAAAAGCACCCTTGTTTTTTTTGTAGCACCATCAATTTTGACAAGAGCACTCTTGGAGAAAGGTACTGCTAGTTGTCAACAGGGGTCACTAATCAGATGTTAATAAACCCACCTGCTGTACCACTACAACACAAGACAGTAAGTTCCAGCTCCCTCATTTGAGCGGATAACCTAAATGCATCCAGACTGATGCTAAGAGGAGCACAGCCCCACTCTTCTCTGCTGTCTTTCCTGCAAGAAAGAGACCTGGGTGCAAGAGAGGTGAGACCTGACAAGGAAGGTGTGGTGTGCTATGAGCACTTTGTGGAGGACATTTGCTATGCCGTGTAGCCATAGCCATGTTGTATTACAAGGCCAAGGCATGGGAAGACATAACCTTTAAACACTTACATTATAAGTACACACCAGTTCCTCTCCCCTCATAATTTAGAAGACTAAACTTCACCTTTACATATTTCAAAAGTAATTACATCTTAATACAGACTCAAGAGCATTTCTATTTGATTACTATTCTTTGGTAATATATTCTTTGACCCCTTCCAGTGCTGTCTGTTGTTTAAAGCTGGAAATGCTATGAAACAACCCAGAAAACATTGACATATGTTTTGGACCAGGTAAGAATAAAGGGCAATATGCCAGGAGGACTGAACACCTTGAGATAAGCATTAAGGAACTCCTGCTTTAAGCATGTTATTTAGCTCTCAAAGATTTGAGAAAAGCCTTAAGAGGACGGACAAGTTGTCAGGAGGCTATCGGCCTCCACATCTGTACATAACTGAGCCTCTAGTAATTTGCTGACAGAGGGTAGATGCCATCAAAACATCAGGCACTTCTGAGGATGCAAGATCCCAAGATGAATTAGAAATTTACCAAGAAAGCACGGCCAGCACACAGGCTGAAGGCAAGGCATGAAATTTGGAAGCCCCACAGGAGACTTGGTACGTTCTTTACTAACCACAATGGAAACATCCTTGTCCACTTCTGCTTGATTTACAAAAGATACAAAGACAAGCAGCTTGTGTGTATTATCTGAAGAGGCTGCAAGCCCACACATTGCTTGTCTTGGTAAGTTTTGAAGATAAACTACCCCAAAACCTGTGGGAGGGAGTATTAAAATGCCGGGGTGTGATTTGACCTTCTCTAAATTTTACTGAGCATAATTTTAAAATACAAAAAGTGTTTCTAAGCAACTGGAGAAATGTCTTGCTGCTGTCTCCAATGCTCAAAAAAGGGAGATAGAGCACGAGGGAGACTGGCGTCAGCCTCCTTACCATCCATGCCTCTCTTCAGATTATAAGGTCCTGCTGTTACAGCCCAGATGTCCAGGACACTCTAGCGATCACAAACAGTGGAAATCCAAAGACTTTGGTTTAACCTTATATAATGGACAATAAAACTGCTTCTGTCTGAACAGGTGATGCATGGATTACCCTGACAGAAACTTGACCAGATTATGTTCTTTTACTTTCACAAGGTAGAGACATACTCCAATTTCCCAGCAAGGGGTCTTAATTTTCTAATGTGAATTTACAAACAGAATTTCATTACTATGTGTACCTGGCAATAAAGCATTTAAAAAAAAATACTTTTACAGAACCAAAATTCTTCAGAGCAAATGTATCCTATATAAAATTTGCTTATTCACTGTCATCAGTTCTGCCCTGTTCATATCACGCAGCGGAGGGAAAATCCTTTTTAAAGAAAAGATTGTATAAAATTGACAGAATTCCTCCCACCTTTGCATGTTGCTTTCTGATAAGCTTTATGGACTGTTGTGTTAAATATGCTCCTTTTGATCCAACTCCACTTTGCATTTCAGAAGTTGTGAAATTAAAGGTTTAACAATGACAGGAAGGCTATTTTTACTAGGAGTAGCAGACAGCAGACAGAGAATAAATAGTACCTCAACACAGATTTTTGGGGCTTGTACTTACTTAACATAGTTTTAAAAGCAGTTCTTTCTGTGGCACAGTGGTATTTTTAATCTCCTTTATTGATTTTTTTTTTTTACTAACAGCAGTGAGACCAAGCAATAGTGTAAGCTACACCACAAAAGACATTTCTGGATTTTAACACAATTTGAGCAGAAGTTGACTAACTTTTTTTAGATCAGTTAATGTAGTATTATCAATTTTGTAACTTTTGATTGATAAAATCCCTTACAGGCAATCTATGGGGATTTGTGGAAGCTTTGGTTATTAGTGTTCACAGTAGCAGGCCAGCAAATGAAAGTACAGATAAAAAGCAGATTTGACTTCAAATGTCTCTTTTGACAAAGGTGATGATAGACTCTGGCCCTTGTTACAGCCCTCTCACCCTTTCAGGTTTTACTAATTAATTTCACTGTAAAATCATGATCTTTCAAACTAAAGAATAATGAAAACAGCAGTTCAGTGACCATATAAACACCACAAAGTTTTATTAAAATCAAAGTTTGATTTGAGGATCACTTTTAAGAGATATTGCACTCAGTAGCTAATATTGCACTCCTAGGCTTGCATCCCTCATTATTTTACACTCGATAAATGCTGTAAGCACCTATATCTTTGAGGGCAAAACTAAGATGATTTCTGAGAGCTACCCCTGGCCAAATTTACTGCTGGCATAGTGCCAAGGAAATACATCAGGATAGGTTTGATTTGCAAGAGCATTATTTGCAAAAACTGACAGACATTTCAGTTCCCCCTTAAAGCCATCTCTACAGAAGATGCTTTATTTCAAAGAAGAAAAACAGAACAGAAAAACTTTGTAAATATACCTCTGCTTTTACCTCCTCTCAGATTGAGGAGCTTCATGACACCTAGAAAGAGAGCTGTCAGAAAAATACGACAGGAAAGGTTTTCACAGAACACATATAACTCAACTACCAGTTAGTACCTTCTTCTCCTCCAACACACAGTCTTTCAATCACTGCACTAAAAAAAAAAGCATCCAGCTATTGACAGCTAAGCTTTTGCTCACAAAACACCCCACAAATGTGACAAGTCTATCCAAAAACGCCAAAGAACTTACCTCCCACAACGCAAACACGGAGTGCAGTTAGGAAAAAGAAGGCAATCCCCAGGAGCTTCATGCTTGGTGGTGGTGGTGCTGCCAGCTCTCCCTTGCACAGCTGGGCAGGGAGTGTTCTCTCACTCTGAGGCAGGCCTTAATTACTCCATGGAAAAAGGTGTGTAGAGACTGTGCCTAGTCACTGCCCATTCCTGCTTATTTTGGGGACTTTGATAAAGAACAGGAGGAAACACAACATACTCCCTCTGGGAGTTCAGTACGGAGGAGATTTATTGTTTCAGTCCTTACAGGAACTCCTTTTCTTTGGCAGTGAACTGTGTTTTTGTTAATACATTATTTTGTTCTTCTTCGGCCACAAGGTCAGGAAGGTTTTTGAACAGAGGCAGATCTTTCTTTAGAATATGCTATACATCACCAACTTACACGCTGTAGCTGGGGATACTTTTAAAGGGAACATTTATGAGCAGTGGGGGAACCCAGGTAGTGGGGGATAACACAGCCAAGAACAGAGGAGCAAAACAAGCAGCAGGAGCCTTCACCGGGCTCTTCTTTGTGTTGTGTAAAGTGGCTTTGGTGAAAATCACAGCTGCTTCGCATTAAAGGCAGAGAGAGTGCCTCCCTGAGAGAGCTACCATCCTGCAACTGAGAGAGGTGAAGGGCCACCAGCAGAGGGCAAGGAAGTGACTCCCATAAGGTGCCCCAGCAGGGAGAAGCTCTGGACTCTGCAGAATTAGAGCTGGAGGGTGTGGGTTTTTTTTCTTTAAATGAAAACTGGGCTTGTTTGTTTTTTTTTAATTTAAAATTTGCAACTAGCCTTGACTGTGCCTGCTCATTTAGTAATGGAAAGGTATTTTTATTCTTGTGTGTAGGTACTTGCTGTGCCATGGGATGAGAATACAGTCCCCAAACAGTCTCTTACCTGGGCTGTCTAATAAGCTAGCACAGAATTGCTCGCTTCTCCTCAGGGCCTGCTGGTCTGGGAAACTTTGGTATCCCTCCTTCTCACAGTCATTTCTCTGACTTCTGTGCAAGAAACCTGAGCGGACCTTTAGAGTTAAAGGCTATCAAAACACAATCTTGTTAACACTCTTGTGCTCTGTGCCTTAATGATTCAAAGCAGCTGATGGCAATTAATCACAAAACTTCAACCAGTATGAGAATGTGGTGCAGAATGTTTGCTCATCTCCCTCTCTGTCAAATCTCAGGAAAATTTGGTGGAAAAACTGACCTCACAAACAGCCTACTTATTGCAGTAATTAAGATATTGTTTTCCCTCATGACTGTTTCTCGCTATAAGGGGAAGTGTTGGAACAGCTTTGCATGCAGGAACTCCTAGGAGCTAAGCCACAGTGCTTCCAACAACAATACTGTTTTATTCATGGGATGAGGAAAACGGTAACAGCTCAGCATCGCGTGTGGAATAACTTTTGTTTACTTAAAGAAATTACATTTTTACATCTTAAAGGCTATGACACATCCTCTGCCTATTGTAGGTGACAGAAGCTGGTGCTCAATAGAAATCTGATGATAGACAAGGATTCCTGGCACTTTGGCAAACTTAGGTATTTGCATCCATGCGAGGTGCAAACATGTGAGTTCTCCTTAGTGAGACTGTGTTTTCACTATCATTGGAAAGGATCACACAGTAATACAAACTTGACTCAAAGTAGAGGTTGGCCAAACAATGACACTTTTGTCAAGTTGATCAGAGCATATGGCAGGGAGTTAGTGCCAGTGCTGTTTTTATGCTAGTTCTGTGCTGACATAGGACCTAAAGTTAGAATGGGCTAAAAAAGCAGTAACTAGTGCAGCAGAAAGCCCTCAGGCAAAAAGATAAATCTGAACATGGAGAGTGAATTCATCCCAGGTTAGTGCTGTTTCTGATGTGATAAGAGGGACCTTTTATTTACTGCATTGCCAAACCACCACCTGAAATGTTAATTCTGAAGAAGGATACAGAAAGGAACATTCTTTTATTGACTGAAATGAAACCTCTGCAAAATCTAAGAGGCCTGAGGACAGGATCCTTTTCCTTGGGTTTTGAGACCCAGAGGAACTATCTGAATGCCTAAGAGAATATTGATTCGGTTCAGTTCTGTTCATCTGAGTAGTAGCTTCTCAAGGAGCCCTCAGTGTGCTGCTGCTGCTACTTGAGATGATGACGGTGGTGGGTTATACCTGCAACTCACTGAAGGCAGAAAGGGCACGAGGTGTTGCAGCCCTGCCATAGCTACCCATATCGCAGGTACAAGTGTGGAAGAGGCTCCTCAACCTCATGCAAGGTGTTGGGAGGGAAAGAAAGAGAAAGGGCCAAGTGTCTTTGCCTTACACCATGTCATACAACTCAAGTTGTACCTCAGAGTGTCCTAAGGCAACTCACTGCCTCCCTGAAGCATCGGGAGAACTGTGCCCCTCTAAGATACTCGCTAACGTCAACATCAAAGGCAGTTAACTTTTGCTAGATCAAACTTGGTATGGATAGCAGCAGCATGCACAGTAAGGAATAATAGGAACAGAAGGGGAGAAGCTCAAATAAGTCACTGAAAGAAGAACTGAGTTGCAGCTTCTGGCTTGCAGTGTCGGAGCTGTAGAAGAGAGATTCACAACTCTTGTCAATGGAAACAATTTTTTTTCCTTTAAAAAGAAATCATTTAAGATTTTAAAAACTTCCAGCAATCTTTGTAGCAAAAGATTATTCCTCTCTGTGTTCACTGAACAAAAATCTTCTGTTTTTCTCCCTACCAGCAAGTAAGTTTTCCTTCATTGAATAAATGTTTTTCTTTCTTTCCTCAAACCAAGAAACTTAGCTTCAGTGCCAACTTGTGCTTTGTTTTATAAAGAGAAATTTGGTCATCGGTACTGCTGCCAACTGGGGTATTACTGCCAGTGCTGGAATATCTGGAGTTTCACTTTGAGCCACAGAACAAGTGACTGTGTGACAGTCTCACTTTCCACATTTTTTCAAGTAAGCTTTTTGCCCTCCTGGTCGCAGAAGAAAACTTGAAACATGACCAAAGAGCACTCTAGAGAATGAAAGGACTCTCTGTTTTAAAATACCATTATTTTGTAGTCCAATAATGGTTGGGGTAGCCTGAATTATATATTTATTTTTGCCAGTGTGGTATTTCATTATTAAAGGGAAACCATTTACTGCCACAGTGGATTTGCAGTTACAGATTTATTGGTCTCAGGCTGTATTTATATATTCTTAGTTCACATTGCTTGGAGCAAAACATTGCCTTTTTATGCACAGTTCTCCTATGAGGTTGAAATAATCCCCTTCAGATTTAGAGAATGTAAAAATTTTACATATCATTCAATATTCTTGAAGCACCACTGCATAAAACAGGAAATAATATGGACAGCCATGCTGCCTTGCTGCGAGCTACTGGCAATTTCCATTGTGGGTGCGAAGAGTAAATTCGTCAAAGTCTTTACAAAAGGAAAAACAAAAAGATACAAAAATACACAGTCTTTGATGATTTACTAAAGTGAAGAAACAAACACACTGACTACATTTGCTGGCCTTTCCCATCGATGCTTGCTATCCCTTCCACTGATGGTTATTTTAACTCTCATAGCATAGCAGAATGATAGAAAAAGAGCAAGTTAATCTCAAACTCCTGTTTTGCTACATTTGTATTTCAGAAAATATATCTAAAGTGATATTTTATCAGAAATTACCTATGACTTACCTGTGTATTTGGTTATACTCCCATAAGCAGGGTAAATTTACATTGAAAAATGCAGTTGTAACAATGTAGAAATACATTGTTTAGTCATGCTTTCTGTTCTTTCTAAAAAAAATTTTAAGTACTTGTTTTAGTCTATTATGTATATTAAAATTTTACTATAAAGTAGAACTTCAAGGAACTTGAATATAGCAGTATGAAACCAAGATACTTTGATAGTCATGTATTAAAGTTACTCTGAAAATTCATGCTGAGGGACATTTTAAAATGTAGATATTTTGTTCTGAATTTTTTATGGAAGCATTGGAACATCTCAGGGAATAGAAATGTCAGTGCCCAAATTCCTCTGCACACAATAATAGTAAAAATATGAAAGATCAGACTCGCAAATGTATTTAAGTGCTTAAAAAAACAAGATAGACACCTTTTCTTTGTAGCACAGAAATGCTTAAATGTCATTGATTTGATTCAGAGCCAGCTGCTAATATAAAAAATTCCACTAAACCTCTAAGTGCCTAGATGCCTTTGTGTAGGCACTAAAGACCAAAATGCATTTAGTCTGTATTCAGTACTCTTTTTATAAAAGATATTTTCAAGGCCAGACCTAATAGAATTACTGCAACTCTAGCTATCAGGCTTGACTATCGTTTATTTGCAATACCAACAGACTCTGTAAGGATACCTGTTACTGCAGAGCATGTTTTTCCTACTCTTTCATACCTGGAACTCTATTGATGTACTACAGGGAGTGAGAATATATTTGAAGGAACTGGTTCGATGTTTATTCACTTGCAATTGATACAAGTCAGGACCACATTTGTAGAAGTGTAGTTGCCACTCTGCTAGAGTGCCAGATTTCAAAGGATATTGTATGTTTGAGGTATTCAGTAGACCCATGTCACTGTCAAAAGAGTGCAGCACATTTACACTCCCAAACTATCTCTGTCCATCTCTCTCTTACTGTATGGTCTTATTGCTACTGCTAGCAAAACATGAGATAGAAAGAGTGCTCTGCACTTAAGCATTTCACGTTCCTGTTCCCAAAACCGTATTTCCATCCTAAGCCATATTTATTCCACTGTCTCATGAGTCTTGGGTATCAATAAAGACAGTCTCATTTTTGTACTTGGTCCTTATTTCCTAATCCAGTAGACAATATCCTTTAATAGAAGGACACCAATTTACCCTGTACCTGATGACCTGGTTCATTGGCTTCAGGAGTGACTCAGATCTAGATTATGTACTTGAAAAGCTGTGTACTTGCTTGGTTTTGTTCAGTAGTCACCCTGTGGATGTCCCTTGGCTTTGTGAGCTCCTCTCTTGGAGTTGCAATGTGACACTTAGCAGCCAAGGTCCTTCTAAGGACACTATTCTAGGTCCATTCTTTCTCTCTTGGTGAGTTACTGATGTATAGATATTTTGATCTTGCTGGCCAGAGAGAAGCTTAAGCATAACTACGGTGGCAGAGAGAAGCAAGCTATGGAGGGAAAGGTACTGCTGCCCCAAGTCGTATTTCATGCTTACATATGGGGAGTCAGGAGAGCTGTAAGACAGAGACCATAAACAGTCATTCTAGGGATTTAAAAAAAAATGTGGGCTTGCAAACTTAAAGCAAGGAACTTCATGTCATGTAAAGACTCACACAGAATGTGTTTATAGGCTTTGCATCCTGTCCTGAGCTAATGAAATGGGAAACAGTGAGTCAGTCTCAGTTTCTCATGTTATTTGAAACGCATGGAATGATTATACCATTGGCTGTCTCAGAGGAAACAAAACAGAAGTATGTGTTTGAACCGTGCCTTAATTTTCCAAAAGGCTGAAAAAATCCATCCACTATCTATCCAGACATATATCTCATCTTTGTTGTGGTAAACTGCAATGAGCTCTTTCTTCTTGTGCCTGGTTAAAAAATAGGCATCAGGATGAGACTGCAGTGGACTTCAATACTGAAAAGCGAGATGTACTTTCTGTTCCAACCGTACTTGTCAGTCTTCCTGGGCAAGTTGTTGTTGGACATTAAGCTTCTGCCGGGCTGAGTTTCTGTGGCTTCTCTTTTCCATTTGGTTTCCTCTGCACAAGCAGTGGAAAAATGTATCAGGTTTCTCGTCAGTCCCTTAAGGGGATGGATACTCTGGGTGTTTGTCTGTCTAAGCTATAGTTTTTAAGTGTCAGCTTTCTTTTCAGACCACTAGTGCCAGAAGAGAACATCTTAGAACATTATAAAATATCTGATTGTAAAGAGCCTATTGTACCTAAGTACAACACAATATTATAGCTTTCTCAGCAGCCAACACTATGGCTATGCTAGTGTCCCAGCATCTATTATAAACGTATGTTTTCATCCACTCATAAAAGGAGTCACTGAAAAAAATGTGTCCAGATCTCTCATTGCCCAGTTTTATTTCCGTTTGTCGATGTTGTGAGATTTGAGGGGCTCGGTCTACTTCTTAGAGGACCCTGGGAGCTTCTGAGCTGCAGGACATGGGGCTGGAAAAAGGGAGAGTTACAGAAGATTTGACAGCTGCACAGAATTTAGTGTTGGGCAGATAGAGTATGCAGGAACTGCTGGGCCAGCATACTCATTTCCTGCATCTCTTACTCCGTCACAGAAGTGAGGTAAAGAGACAATTCATAACGAACAGCTTTTTCTGAAACTCATTACAAGAAGCCAGAATTCACATATTATGAATTTGAGACTAAGTTATGCTCCAAGACAATGTTTAGGTGACATTTTGTTGCACGGAGCTGCACTTGAACTTAAGACAGCTCCTCTCTGCTTGACATTTGTCCTCGTGATTTTTTTAAATTTTTTTTTTGCAGCTATCTATCATCTCCTCCAATCCAACTTCCAGCATTGATAGGCCTGAACTCTTTGTGGCTTAACCTCCTTATCCAGAACGGCTATTACTGCTGCTCCTCAGCATTTGGCTTCCCAAGCCTTCATTCCTTTGGTGTATTTCAGACTTCCTGTTGTCGCTATCAGAATGAGTCCTGCTGGCAAGCACTTTTTGACACATGCAAAATACAATGCATGTCCAGTCTGATAAGGAAACAACGTCGCCAAGAGAAGTGGGTAAAATCTCTGTGCCAAAATATACCCCCAGCATTTCAGCTTCCTAGCAGACTGTGTATCTGCCCCTTTAAAGATATCATAAAGATTTTCCTGTTCTCTGTATTTCTGCTCTCCAATTTATTCAGCAATACAGAATGGGCTAAATGCTTTCCACAGCATGTAATAGCTAGGCAGTAAGTAGCCAACTGAAAATAACAGCATCTTGGGCATCCGCTAAAAGCTGGTATTTCAGATCATCCAGATAGTTGGAAAACGCACAAAAATTTTCACACATACCTGCTTTTGGTAATTTGTTATATTGCTGGACAGTTTGTCATCAAAGAATGCACCTATTCACATTCATCTCTGCTTACACTCATTTAAATCTTTGTTCCAGACAGCTGGGATAATAAAACTTTTTTAAGGGGAAAAAACCCCACCAAACAAGAGACAAAAATGGACTACTAGCATTCTGTGCTGCCACGTGCTGTACTTAGGACTGTTCAGTAGCTGTTAATAAACTATTACTTATTATGCCAATCACCTTTATTAATTAACTTTATAGTATCTGCTGTTATATCTTTGGAGTTACAAAACTATGCTCAGGGATTTTAACACCATGGGTGTTTGCAGCAACACCACCATATCTCAATTTAACATTAAAAAGTGCTGATTTGGAGTCAAAGTCTACACAAATAAGTTTGGTGTACCATGAGAAGATGGCTAGGCAAAGAATAGTTTTAAAAAATTGCTTGTCTCCTACACTCTCCATGAAGAACAGGACCACGTACAACATACATATTATGCTCCAACAAGTTAAGACAACATATTTTCCTTTACAGTTGGACTAGGTTAGGAGACAGTTAATCCCTGTGGCTCAACTGAAAAGCAAAACCCCAGTTAGCTCCAGTGAATCAACTGGAGTTACGCTCTGAAGTTCATCACTTCAGACACTGAAGTTAATACTTTGCTTTCATTTTTGTTCAGTGCTGGGAATAGCAGGTGGACATCAATTACTTCTACAGACTAGTTATTTTTGTTTCTTGAGGGATGGGAAAAGAAAGAAGGAACAATGGCAAGGCTGGAACAATGCAGTCCGCACAACTATAGTTTCAGACCAAGTACCCTAATCACGTTCATGAAGGAAGTAAGCTCTCAATAAAACTACGGCATATTGTTCTCACATGACTTTCTACTGTCTGAATAGTTTGGCTGAAGACAGGGAGTATCGCCATCAACAGGAGCGTGTAAAAACAGGTAAAATATCTGTCAGAGATAATGCACCATGGTTTGTGGCAGAGATCTGACTCCCATTTCTGTAGGGCCCTTGCTATCTTGAGAGTCTATGAGGTAGAATTTCAGTTTGGAAAATGTGTCATTTCGGGGAAAAAACATCCACTGGTTATCTAACTTTTGTCATCACCACAGATATGGAGGCCCATTTTCAGCCTGCATGTGTGAACCACAGCTGAGTAGCATAGGGTTTAGTCTATTAGAGAAACAAGATGAAATGCAAAGTCTTTCAAGGGCTAGCTGAGGTGTCAATTCCTCAAACACGCACTATCAAATCCATGTGTTAATAAAAGATGGGTAGAAATAGCCAAAACCTGTGAAGTGACATGTTGT
Source organism: Stercorarius parasiticus (assembly GCA_013396915.1). Classification (NCBI taxonomy): domain Eukaryota; kingdom Metazoa; phylum Chordata; class Aves; order Charadriiformes; family Stercorariidae; genus Stercorarius; species Stercorarius parasiticus. The sequence continues at coordinate 500,730 of VWZL01000556.1, read as the reverse complement.
ATCATCACATTTACTGAAGTAGATGTAATGATAGCACAAAACTCCTCCTTTGCAGGGGTATTACTGTATGACAGAAAGTTCAATTTTGTAGAATAGCTTCAACTGCATTAGGAGAAATGTAAAGTGTTGGCAATTGTTCAAGTACTCATTGAGGAAACCTAAAATTTTTATTTAATTTAATTGGCGTAACCCTTTTCTGTCACCTTCATTGCACAACAGAGCTTTAGAGGAGGACACTGTTTCAACATAGTTTACAGCTGCTGGAGATCACTATATAACCTGATGCTTGGATCTGCTGTACAACTAAAGACTGCATCAGCTCAGTACTTGAAAGAAAAAAGCATTGGAAAGTACATATATTTAAAGAGGTAATACCTAGACATTAGTACTGTTCCAGCAGAATATCAATGAGCAAGGGGCGAGAGGAGCAATACCTGACTGACAACCCACAGCCAGCCCCTCCTCTGCGGTCTCCTTACTTTGATCGAGCAGTTTATAGCAATAACTCCTTGCTTTTGGAGGGGGCGAAGGGGGAGCCCTGCACTTCAGTCCTTTGGTAGCAATTGGTGTTAGAAAGACTTTCATTTCCCCAGGATCCTGCTTGGCGGGGAGGCCCTGGGGTGAGTCACTGAGCCACCCACCGAAAAACAACAGGAAGAGTCACAAAATCCTTCAAGAATAACAATGACTGGGAGGTGTCTTCATCCAGGCTAGATTGCTGTTTACTGACAACATTTGCAATTGCATTGGAAATATGCTTCTTTCAGGCCGTATTTTTATTTTATTCCTTCTTCTAAAATGATTTTTTTTTCACAAAATCTTGCAAACAGTAGAGTTGATGGAATACTATTTATCAAGCTGACTATTTAGTAAGTTTTTCTACTTTTTGTTGAAAGATTTATTTGATAAAGAATTTTTTAAACATTTGGTCATTTTCAGAGCCGGCGAGATATATATCCTTCCAGTACACATTTTGGAGATCAAATAGCAATATTTGCTGAGGAATTTAACTGAAAATAACATTTTCTTGTGTTCAGCCAGACCAGATCTGCACTCAAGCCAGGCCAGATCTGCTCTCTAGCCAAAGTTACAGGGCAGATTCTTCAAACCCTCCCAGACTGGCCTAACTATGCTCCCAGTGAAGTCAATTAAAAAGCCCAAAACCAACCTTTCACCAATTTCAGTGAGCAGCGTTAGGGCTGATCACTTTGGAGAATTCTGCTCACATCTATTCTGCACTTATTTTAGTGACAGGTTAACAAATCCGTACTTTGTGTAATGATTATTCCTATTAAATTCAGCTGGACATCTTAACTTACAAAGTAACACATGGAATTGTTCATAGAATCAGGCCCTGGAGAAGGAACTGTGGTACGTGAATAGAAGTCCTGTATTTCTATTTTCTGCAAATCTCCTGCATCCTACTCCAGCCTCATATATTCCCATTGTATTAGTATGTTGGCCTCACTCAGAGTGGGAACTACATGGAATAGGGATTATCTTTATTTCCATTGGGCATTAGCCCAATTTATGGGACAGAAGAGAACCTGCCAGTTAGAAGCAATACCACCACCAACAGGAGTTTTCCATCACATCAAATCTGGGATTGAGTTAGTTGTGAACTCACTGAACCATTGGCTTGTGACATTCACTGTGCATGAAAACGAGTGAGTATAGGCAATACCAAGTAGCAGGTCATGGAACAAGAAGCACACGTCACTTTTGATTTAAAGGGTGAGCCAGATGTGACGTACATATCAACCAAAGCACTCAATAATTGCCCTTCTGCAACTCATCTGCTCCTTATACAGGAATCAGCTGTCACCAATAACCACACATGACCTTGCTAATGTGACCTGCAGATACCCGAGTGCCCAACTGTTAGAGTGACAAAAGAGTACCCCATTGCATCTAGACTTGTCACTGTAATTAACACCTCCCATAACACCATGGAGCTAAAGACTCGGCTGAACGCTTCTTGTTGTCTTGCTTTCAGTATTGCGAGACTTAACATTTTGTTTCCCAGTTCTTAACAGTTTTGACATGCCTTCCATTTCCCTGCAATGAGCATTGCTTCTGTTTGGTTTTTTCCTTCCTCTGTTGCATCTTCATACAGTCAGATTTCACTTCTCCCCTTTGTACCTGCACTGATAACAAGTAACATTTTTCCTTGTTTATACAACAGGCAATGCAGTATATACTCAGCTGGAGTGGGTTCTGACCATATGACTACCTGGCAAACCTACACAACTAAGGTCTCACTAGCCAAATTATTCTCTTGGAGATCATAAAAACGAGAGAAATGATTGGCCAGGAGAGAAAAATGAAGATAGTGTTCACACTTCTGTAGCTGGCAGATATTCCTTCTCAAGTTACTATGGAAAATTACTTCAGATGTGGAAAAGCTGGGGCTATTTTACTGCTAAAGTCCTCCTTCGGTTTAATGCGGTTATCACCTTTTGCCAAATGCATTTCCTTGGTCAGTAAAAGCAGGGAGAGCTCCTGGCAGCCTTCAGCTAATGTGTCTGAACTCCTATAATGTTCGATGATGAGCTGTGGCGTGAGTGAGGGCAAACGTTTCGCAAACACTATCTATTTACACAAGACATCAAGAGAACCTAGGAGTCTCAAGCTTGCATTTGGAAAAAACTTCACAAAAATAAAAATATGTAAATCAGAAATGGGCTGAAACTCAACATCAGCATGCTTCAAAAGTGGGTGTCTAATGTTAGGCTCCTAAATCCTGTTTAGCCACCAAGATTAGTAGCTTGATCTTTGCTACTGGTAATCACCCAGAAGGTTCTGGAAAAGTAGCTTATTTAGGCACCTAAATGGGGGGTTTAGGAGCCAAATTTAGTCTCTCAAGTCTGAAATCTCGGCTGTGCATTCTCAGCCAAGGACAAATAAGAGCACCAGGATTTTCAGTTACTATTAGAGTTCTACTTCCAGGTCAAACACAAAACCAGAAGGGCTCTAATTTTCTAGTTCTATTTTAGATGCAACCTCAAATCTCACCATTGCTGTAGTTATTCTGTAGGTGGAGGAGAGGAAGCATGGCAGGGTGCATGGCAGCACCAGAACAACCCGAGGACCACAGATTTGCTTCCTTTCCTCCCTCCAGCTGCTTGTGAAGTTGTCTCAGGTCTTGCTGCATTTCCCCCAGTTGCTTCCTTCCTTCCATCTCATTATCTACGTAAAAGCCACTCGTGTCCTATCTGTCTGCTTAGCCTCTAGTACAGCTCCAGAAGCTCTCATGTAGCTTTCAGCCCATGCAGTGGTATCATTCCCACCTCGCACAAGACAAGGGACCCCTGAGGCCCCAGGGATCACGTACACTCCAGCAGCCAAAACTACCTGCCTTTTGTCTGCTGAAGAAGCGGGTTTGTGTTTGCTACGTAACTGGTAACAGGATTCCTACAGGGAATTGGAAGATAAAAATAAAAATAAGCTATTTTGATTGGCTACTTTTAAAAAGGCTCTGTTTTCCTTGTCAAGACCCTCTGGAACACAGAAAGCATAACTCCAGGGTACGGCTACGCTTGAAACCAAAACCTAGGCTAAATCTTAAGCAGAAGCCGAAGCCAAAGCCAAACCAGAAGCACAAATCAAAACCAAATGTGTAACTCTATTCCTAGAAAGTCCTCTTTTCAAATAAAAATGTAATTATGCTCTTATTTTCTCAAGCCTCGCCTATACACAAAAGCTGTAACCATTTTACTAACCCCTTTTAGAAGATGATTTTTATTTTAATTAGGGCAGCCTTTTTATGTCCTTTTAGGTCATCCTCAGAACACCTTGCACTGATTTGTCTTAATTCATTCCTTACAGTTCAGGACAGCTTTTGTCTCTGGAGTCCTTAGGATGAACACACTATATATTTTACTGTCTGGATTTTTTTTAGTGACTACATTTGAATAATATTATGAAGAGTAAGAGTCTTTCTGAATTCCTTAATTGAATTTAGTGTAAGACTTGTATTTTTAAAAAAATTCATGTAAGTCACCCTCTGCAGGATTGCAGTGTGGACTGTGGGATAATAGTAGTGACTGGTCATAGAGAGGTAGGGAATTAATCCAAAGGGACACTAAAAATAGCGTGAGGAAGAAGCTTGCTTGGGGCTGTAGCCACCCTATTCAGTGAGTAGAGCAAGGTGGCAAACAGTTTTGCTGAAAGGTCTTAGAAAGATTGCAAAACAAAAACTAAAAGACAACTGATGTGAGTTTAAACCCTTAAATATCCCTTAGATAAAAGGAGAAAACATTTTCACAGGACAGTGGTGCTCCTACTTTTTAGAATGGCTTTGGGTTTATCTCCTAGAACTGCTGACCCTCTGAAATCCACTGCAATCCACGACAATGTGAGAAAACATAGATTAAGTGAACAAATGCAGCGGGACATTGAAGTTGTATTTTCAAGAGCTCACCCATACACAACTGATCCACAGATTTTAGTGGACACTTGTGACCAAGCACGGAGTTAAGAAACTTTGCAAATCAATTTTCAAGGGCTTGCCCTTGGAGCATTGACAGGTATGCAAGACTCATATTGTGAATCCAGGGATGGCCACATCCTGGCTTTAGTTTCACCATCCTTGTTGGTAAAATAAAGTTAGTAAACTGATAAGAACTAATGTGGCTGATTTGGTGGAGATTAAAGAGCAGTTTAATATTGCAGCAAAGGAAGCTATATGAGCAAACGTTATTACAATTGTGAAAACACACCACTTCTTGCTTAAAGCAGAGCCCCACAGTAATTACCAGGGCCTTATGTGTATTTTCAGTTCTTTCCTTAGTCAAAAGAAAGCAGGAGGGGCTGTGCGCTGATTCTTGGTGATTCATTGATTTCCTTCCTTCCATCCCTAGCTAGAGCTTTACTGGACGAGTCTGCACTTATCGAGTAGTGAGTATAGCACTGCAGTGAAGTAATGCCCAGCGCAAGATAGACCCACCAGCCCATTACTCATCTTCCATGGGAGGGCAGTGGCAACAGCAGCACTGTTCTCCACAAACACTCCCAGTGCCTCCTGGCAAACCATAGGGCGCTCTGAGGAATACCTCTCATTTTAAGTGGTACCCTGCTTTCCCCTCCAATGAACCCTGCAGCAGACAAGCATGCCACAACCGTGTCATCACCAGCCTTGTCTTGCTTTGATGGCCTGACAGACCTCTCTATTCTGTGTGCCTGAGAAACAAGGTGATGGATTACCAGCTCAGAATACCTACTACAAAAGCAAGTTGTAAAATAAGAAAATGTAAGTTTTCAATACACCTGGAGGTGTTCTCTTCTCTGAGATGTCATACAGCATTTCTCCAAGGCGTCTCTTAGGGGCACTAGTTCAGATAAACTCAGTAAAACCCTCCCACCAAACCCTGGCTTCCAAAGAGTTTTCCCCTATTCCAGTTAGATTAGATACCTGTTAGGGTGTTACTATGTGAAAGCTCATCTTCCAAGTAGCTCTTGAGTCCTGATTTCTCCTTTTTTAAAAAAAAAACCAAATATGCAAATAAATCAGTCTAGGGGAACTCAAATGTGTATGTGGCTTAAATGATCTTATGATGTCTGCAAGGCTATAAATGAAACAGCATTCCAAACTGTCCTGGAAAGATCCTACAATAAGCTGAATTCTCCAACTGTACCTTAAAACTGCCTGCTTAAAAAAATTTCAGGCAAGGGTATGTTCAAAACATATTTGATGACCATGAAACACACGAGGATCCTCATGTCCCAGATGAAGGGTTGCCTGATAGTCCAGCCATGCGCCTGGAATTTAATTGCGTTTTGACCTATGTCTTTGGAAGCCCTTGATTATTTATGCAATAATTTTAACAAACAAGATCAAGAAACGTTTGAGGTGGCTGGAATAACTTTTTCAAGCTTCTTGCACACTAAGCTCCAACTACCACTGTGTTTTTATTACTGGTCAGAGTAATATCAGTAATTAGATGTATCACTGCAGTCAGCCATAGAAAAATTCTAGAAATGGTGACCTTCTTTAAAATTTTTGTCTGAAGCAATTGACACGGGGTAAGAACTCCCACTGGACTGGGGGTTGTAAGTGGGCTTTGGTTTAGATTACTCTCTGTTTGTGCAGCACTTCCCTGACTGGCCAATGTGGAAATCCAATTGACTTGAGAAGGAACAGGGATAAATCCCTGCTGAAAATGCCAACTTTAGTCTTCTTTTTATCTTCAAACAACCCATGTAAGCTCAGTGAGACTATTTCAAAAGAAAATTTTAACATATGAATACTAAAAGCAGCTCCACGGTTTCCCTGAATTGCCTTTTCAACTCATTGCTTTTATATCTTGGCTCTTCTCTTGTAGCAGTTTTTACACAAAACAAACAGACTAAACATTATTTCTGTGTTACAAAAAGAGTGGCATAATTCCTCACTATCTAAAGTCAATTGGAATTTTCTCAATAATATGGAAAGGGGCAAAACCCGGCCTCTAATGGCTGTAGCACTTGCTAAGGGTCATGGCAAAACAGCTACTGAGTTTAATGGAAGCTAGAGCTGCCCTTAGGTTCCTACATCCTTTATTTGCATTGCAAGAATGATCTAACTGCCCTGTTATATTTTCTCTCTCTTGAACAGGATCCCATCACCTGTTCTTGTCCAGACTTTTCCCTGTATCCAAAGTTCTGTATATTCAATTTCAGAGTCTTATTGCCCAGTTTGCGGTGGCATTATGCTACCCTGTCTAGTAAAAGGACATGGCTCAGCTCTCGGCAAAATCAGTAAAACCAGTTCCACTGAGATCCCAGCAATGTGACCCGACACAGATCCATAACTGCGCCTTCCTCCATGGCTCCTCTGCTCTTTAGCCTTGAATTCCCCCAGCTTCTCAGGAATTCTCTCTGCTTTTTCTTCCAAAGCTTTCAAAACAAAACTGATAAAATGATTTTTCTCTCTGCAGCTCTTCAAGGTTCTTTAGACAGAGCAACAAAACGGTGAATGAAAAAAAACATTTGGCATAATGTTCTGTAAACAGAGGTTTCAGGATTGATGTTGTGAATAACACAGGAACTGCTAAGCCAGGATAGGCAAGTGGAGCCTCTGGTTCTCTGTAATTCTGTGGATTACAGATCACACATAGTTGACAGTCATTATTTCCACATATTTTCCTCCAAATCACTAGCTGAGATACTGGAATTAGCTATGCACAAGATTTTTTTTCTTTATGATTGTGAAAGTGAAGGGTAGCTATAGCCCTGTCCTGAACAGGAGGGCAGGACACGAGGAAGAATCATATACCCATGGGTTTTACACAGCTGTCAGAGGATATTGGAGCCACTGCTAAGATTCACAACTGACTTGTTGTCCATCGTAGGTCCAGTGGAGCAGCAGGGATTAAGACAATAGCACTGGAGTTGTTGAAGGGGACATATAGACGCAACTGCACCCTGTAACTGTGTGTGTCTTCGTATTTTGCAGCTCCTCACTCCTGGGAAGGAATGCCTTGCTCTATTCTTATTTCAGACTGACACAACTTGAATTAAATTACTTACTTAGTAAAATTTCTATCATCTGCTCCAATTCCACCACTTCAATATTTTGTAGAGAGGAGAAAATTGGCTACTTGTTCTTCTAAACAAAGTGAGGAGCTCCTCACTTATCTAAGACGGCTGCTTGATATCACCCTCCCAAAAACTTGTTAAAGGTACCAGTAGCAACATGTCTATCCCTACAGGTGAAAGCCCTGAGTCACACTTCAGTTCTTACTCATTTCCAAATCCCACTGACTTCTCTCACTGCAAGTGGCTCAGGAGGTGATATCACATGTATAAAGGATGTGCATTATTATTATGTTAATGTGTATGGTAATATCTTTTTAAGTAAACTATTGTTTCAGTACAAAATACCATCATTTTTCAGTTTCAAAGGCATTCTTTTTAGTTAAAATGGTGGTTAAGCTTCATTTTTTCCTTTTTTCTTTTCTTGTTGCAACCCTTCCATTCCAAAATCAGAGATGCCAAGCTTTGTCCTGAAGGATTTCTCCTAGCAGAATTGCGTCCCAAATACTAATAGTATTAGTATCATCCAAGCTGGATAATTGGCAATCCCAAAAGAACTGATAGGATCTGTTGCCTATATATTATTAGCTCAGGGCTATGTAATGGCCAGCTCTAATTGATTTTCTTTCTTTCCAGTCATACAAGTATAAATCATAGTTAATAATTCTCTCAAGTCATTTCTAAGATAATAAGTGTCTATAGTAAGCATGCTGCCACCACAAGTAATACCTTTGATATGCTAGGACAGACAGAAAAACATCATTCTTCATCCTCCCATTAAGCACAGATTGGAGATTCAAACATGTTAAGCCAAAGCTCAGACTACAGTGGTACATGATGTAGAGCAGAAGGGACTGCATATACGTGAGTTCCATAAAAAAAATAGCAGACACTATTAAAATGTAATGATCATAATGCAGCCTCCCTGGCTCCCACTGCACCCAACTACACTTAACAAGTCACACAATGCAGTAATAGCTACCCTCACAAAGCTCTGTATAGAAAGTGGAAAGTGGCATAACTGAGTTGTGGAGTTCCAGGACTTTTAAAGCTGGTTAATTGGACCTTTAAAATGTACTAAATGTCTATTGAAATGCAGGCCATAATAGCCCCCTAAGGAGAAGGGCTTTAATAGCTTTATGTGCTTATGTATATAAGTGTATATATCTATTAAATATATAATAGAAACATTGCTGTGTAAACATATTAAATAAGCATAGAATGAAAAACACTTTTTACAGAAACGTAAACGAGTATGTGAAAGCAAGGGCAAGACAGGTGAGTGCAAGATGTAAATGTTCAGCAGATAATTTTGCACAAAGACTTTAAAAAATACAAGGTCAAAGCTTTTTGTTTAAAGAACATTCTGCAACATCACCGAATAGGATATAAACAACCTGGCAGCCACAATGAAATGCTCTATTTCCTCAAATAAACAAACGATGTTAGGTAACAATTGTAAGAGACTGATAGAAACTGAAATAATGTCCCAGATCATTTAGACCAGTTGAGCTGTGTTGGGTGCATATAACAGTAGGAAAAGGAAGCAAATCTGGCACTAACCCAGTTTCCATCTCTCAGAGCTGGCTGGTAGTAGCTGGAATGATTCTGACATTACTCTGTACCACGCTGAATGCCCACTGTCCTCCTGGGCCAGAATGGCAGCGAGAAACCATCTGGACATAAGAAAGCCTCTTTCTCTTCACCAGATGCGAACATGGGACTCCTTGGCTATTACAGCCAGGATTGGGTCCATTTGGAGCAATGAACCGAATGCATCCCACAGCATCCACGTGGGTGTAATCATTACTCTGCATATAATCAGTATGTTTTTCTATACTAACCTCCTTCCGTACTTAAAGGGAAGTGTTTATGGCAATTGAGGCAGGTTGACCAAAGCCTGAGTAAATCTAGAATACATAGTCTCAGATTAGACATATGTACACCAAAGCTGTTATTTGTATAACTACAGAGTTGTATTACCTTCCACAACCTTTTTCTTTTTTCTGTTCTCATTCTTTACTCAGGCAAAGCTAGTGGGAGTTTCTCCCGGGGCAAGAACTGAGCTGAGTACTAAGTTACACATTTCTTTGTTTCAGGTAGTGTTCATTTTAAGAGATGTTATATCAAATGCATATTAATTGTATATTAATAACGTACTAGACTACATACACATACATACACATATGGATGTAAAAATTGCAAGCCATTTCATCACAGTTCATTAGGAGGAAAGCCAGAAAGACAGCCATTACTACTGCTTGAAGCAATGCGCGGGCTGCGGCATCAGTCCCTGTTTCCATGAAATCAGCACCTTTCATAAAAATTCATATGACATCGCAAAAAACATGAGAGTGGGGATTTTCGGGTGGTCAGCCCTGGCCTACATCAAATAGGTGGAATCAGAGTTAGGACAATGATGAAAATTGTCTCTCATTCAAATCAATCACTCCAAGATGGTTGCTAAATTGCATCACACTTCCAAATGAGGAACGAAATCTCTGGAAGGAGTTCCTGCCGCAGAGGGGTAGAGTCTCTGCCCATTGATTTCACGAGGACTCTGATCAGGCCCAAAGTCAAATGAGGAGAAAAGTGGTCTTGTGTACTTTTGAAACTGCCTTTTGCTTTCAGACATCAGGGTACAGAGGTTCAGATGGGTGAATAGGTGGACCATAAACAATGATCTCTGCTTCCATATTTACTCAGGAATGCTATACTTGGCAGAGCACGTTTCCAGTAGCAGAAAGCTCACTTCCTGATGTCAATATAATATTTGGCAGTTAACACATACTCCCTAAAGAAAACCATGGCACAGTTTGAATACAGTGTGCAAAGGTCTACAATGTTCAGGTGCACTGGCTGAGCTTTTATTTTTTGACAAATCTTACACCAAAATGTGCAATACAAAAGAGAGACAGCTTAGGCACACAACTCAAGCAGATTGCGAGCTGTTGTTCCGAAAACACTGAGAGCAACTATTGGAATATTTTCTTCGCATATGAATGAATTGCAATAATCCTGGAATAAAGACAGGCTTTTGGCTATTTTGTGAAATAAATATTTTCCTTGTTTAACATTGCCCAGTGGATTAAAAAGCAAATTAAGTACAAGCCTGTGTCTACATTATCTAAAGCTCCAGGATCCCAGGAACCACTGTCTTGTACAGCATCACATGTGCACAGCATCATTAAGAAATGTCAAGGCCATATTTTACTCCCTTCATATGCATAAGAGAAGCAGGATTTAAGTCATAAAAACATCTCCCTATTATACCCTAAAGTATGTAGCTTCCTTGGGAAAAATCATGAATTCTAATTTGTTTTTGAAGGAAGTAATCTTTTTTCTTGGCAGATCTGATAAAAACAGCCCACGATTATCTAATCTGAAGGTCATGTCACACTCAAATAACTAACCTATTTACACAGTGGATGGAAATTCTGCTGTCACCACCCATCGTGACAACTGTCGGTGCAGTAAAAGCAATGCCGCTGCCTGCCTTCCTGGTACATCCCAAATTGTCTGGATGGTAAAAATAAGTCCTAAGAACAAACAAACCAAAATCTGTAATATCTGGAAATGCCAGTAAACTTTCAGACAGGAGAGAAACAGAGGTCAAGAGGAAAAGGAGCTTCAGTAATAACCGTTTCTTTGCAACTGCAGGAATTTAGCCATGCTCTGTTTAGGAAAGCAAGAGGGGAGGGTGCTGTGTCTCTGAGGAGCCAACGCTCCGTGCTGTGAGCAGATCATTAGAGAAGCCTGGTCTTCCATGGGTTTGGGTCACTTCACTCTCTCCCTTTCCACATCCCATGCTCTTCCCCAACCCTTGCAACGCTTCATTTCCCCTACTCCAATCCCTCCCCATGTGCCCCCTCCACGTCCGACCCCTCTTACTGGTACTACCTCCTGCCTGGGCACCCCTCCTCGTCTCAGCTGCAGAACACATGTGCTGGCTGGGCACCAGAGGAGGCAAAGTGTGGGGTCAGCAGTGCCTATTTCCCTCACGAGGCACATGACTCAGGGGTCTCCATCCTTGTTCCATCTGCCAGTTTTCATGCGATTCTTCAGGGCTTCATCTCTTTGAGGCCTTTGCCCTTGCTGCCAGGTGAAGTTAATCCACGAACCCAGGAGCTGCTGGAGGGGAAAAAAATACACACATGAGGCTTTCTCTCCTGAGGAGAGGTGAAGGTTACGTATGCCCAAGTGGAAACTGTGCACAGGGTTTGCCAACGGGCCCTGCTGGGGGCCTTCCCAGAGCAAGCAGTCATCCGCCTCTGGCGCCATCGCCTTCAGGCTCTCCTCACAGAACAACACCATGAAATAATTATTATTGAATACGTCTCTTGTTAACAAATACCAGCAATGTTGAAGCACACCTTAACAGCGGTGGAAGCTGTGACCAACCAGATGTGCCCAGGCCTCGTCAACCTGGGCCTTGCTGGGGCCTGCTCCTCCCGGCCCTGTGCTGCCGGGGAAGGGAACAGGAGGAAAGATCAGGGTGCTCCCCATCTCGGGGGATAAAACAAGATGACTATCAATTTATAGGGTGTTACTTCTCAGAAAAAAATTTAAAAAAACCCCAACAGTTGGTTCCTCACAGTATTGCAGAGGAAAAGTGCTGCCAGAGGGAAGATCCCTGCTACCTCCCCGGCCCACAGCAGATGGCACCAACATTTAGTCAAGATTACAGCCTTTCTGTAGCTCTTTCTGCTTGTGGTGGGTAGGAGGTACTGGATGCTAAGCTGAATGGTGAGGCCTTTTTGCTGAAGTGAGTGTATCCTAAATAATAAAAAGTACCTTCCTTGTCAATACTTGAAAAAAACCCTCTGTTTTTTATGCTGCCTTCTCCCTTGCAATGTGCAGGGAGCCAAAACCAGCAGCAAGCTGTGGCTACCAGACTCTGATTGTAGGCTTCATTTTCTCTTAATCTATTGCTTAAATTGATTAGCTCCCTCTTGCTTAACGAGTGGTCATTACGTTATTAATTTGCTGAAAAAGGAAGGGGAAGATGTGATTCACTCAATTCTTTTCAGAGCAAACCCAAACAGTGTAATTGTTAATTAAATCACCTGAACTAATTAAACTATTTGGAAAAATTAAAGAAATTGAAAGCAAGTGAGAAAGAGAAAACTTCTCCCTTTGTTTTGCTCTACTGAAGTGCACACCTGAAATCATAGGTTTGTCTTCCTCTGCTGAGCTTTTGCTGGTTTAAACACAGTATTTCCCCAGATCTTTTGTCTTCGCACTTGCAAACCTGGCAAGGAAACGGCAAACAAGAAAGAAAAACTTCTCATTGTTAATGTTTACATAAACAGCAAGTGTTCGTCACACAGATGCAGCAGCATGGTTTTTGTGCAAGGGCTCAGTAAGTGCTACGTCCAGCGCTGGACTTGGAAGCGTGCTAGAAAGCCACTTTGTATTACAGCAAAGACTGTGTGGGAAGTAAAGAGAGGAATAAAGGTAGAAAATTCATCTAAAAAATATTACTTGATCCTCCCTTAGGTCTTTCTGCCAGGCTGCTCCTGGAGCTGAGGAACTTGAACCAGGGTCCCTGAGTGCAGACCTGGGGAGGGAAGGAGAGGAAGATGCTTCCCCCTCAGTGAGGACCCAAGTGGCTTCATCTCAGCTGAAATCTGCTGGTGTTCCCCAGGCCACTTTGTTGATCAAACTTTGTGTATTTGGTATCAAAGAGCAGTGGTTTACATTTAAGTGGTATCTTTAAACACAAAGGGCTCCACATGTCTTTACAGTTTTTGTATCTAAATTACATCACCTCCCACTGAAATTCAAACAGATATATTTGATATGCAAAATAGCTGTAGTCTAATTAAAAGCACTGCAGCTAGACTGCTCTGCATGCCATACTTGTATCCAAAGATGATTTTATCCTGTATATTTTTATGAGTTAAATAGCAGTTGTACAGGTGGATAACAGCATCACCAGGACACAGATGCAAGGAGAAATACAGTCCAATAATAATAAATATTACAGTTTTTGTGAATTTGTAATTAATTGTAATGTCCCTTTTCGATCGAGACCACAACAGTGCTATCACAGTCACGTGCCATTAAGAATTCAAGATACTCTGCTAAGGAAGATCACATTTGTCTTTGCTGAAAGGAGTGAGAGGTGACTTTGCACAGACCTGGTCAGAACAAGAACAACTGCCAAAGGTTTACTGTAGTCAGTGTAGAAATTTCTCTATTGCTCCTGATAACAGATTGTCGGGTATAAGACAGAATGCAAATGGAGAGGACCAAGGAAGTGATTTAAACATAGTGTTTCAGAACAAAACATTGTTGGAAATATTTTTCTTTCTAGGTAATGTGGAAAAAAACCCAGAAAACACCAAGGCAACTGCTGCAGAACTAATAAAGTGTTCCCAGTCCTACTCCTATGTCACCTTTGTAACAAGTTAAATGGTAGTTTCCAAGGGCTCATCTATAGCTAAAGAGATACCCTTAGTAGAAGAGGAAATGTATAGCTCGGTAATATCTTTGATCCCCCTTACAGTAAAGATTTGCTTGCAACAGCAAAGTATGCCATGCCATTAATGCCTGAATTCACGTGATTTTTTTTTTATTAGTGTATTACATATATTAAGTTAGTTAGTATATAACTGAAAGGGGAAAAATCCATTGGCAGCTTGGTTGCTTTGATGAAGAGCAAGTGAAATCACATTTAGAACGCTGGAAATTTTTGAAGTGCAATGCAACAAAAGTACAGTCATTTGCAGCTGATAATGTTAATGCTAACTTTAGTAACCACCAGTATGTCTCCAAATGAATGAGAAACAGGAATGAATATTTGCCGCCAGCTCATTCTCACTTCATACCTGTTGATATGTTTAGTTGGTCACAGATAAGTCATCTTTTGATCACAGAAATATGTAACAAAATCTTTTGAATATTTTCCCTTACTTCTCAAAGAAATTTTGGAACTACACTTGACATCCCATTCCATCTACTTGGAATACATGTTCCCACAAGCTGGTTAACTTTGCTTCCTTCTCTTGGAAGATCTACATTATGGTCCTGCTATTAGAAATTACCTTTTACATTAAATATAGATTGTGCAATTGCAGTTTCTAAGTAATTCAGAATGCAGAAGAGGGAACAATAAAAAAACATTTTTAGTGACTGAACATATCTAGTATTTCTTTCAAAATGTGCTTTAAGAGTTTTACAGTGTGGCTTTGAGAAACAGAACAATCTGGTTTCATACATGCTGAAGTTCATGCTAATAGATTGACTGAGGTAATAGCAATGAAGAATTAATGACTAATTACTTCTAAATAAACTCTTTCTTTGAAAAAAACAAAATCATAGTGAAGCAGGAAAACTAGAACAGATTTTTCTTTCAATGCAATTAACTCCTACTGTCTGGTTAGGGGAAAAGAAGTTACTTTAATAGAGATATTTTAAAAAAAAAAATCTTTTTGGGACATTGTAATGCTTTTTAAGAGTTCAGTATAGTTTGTGTGAAGACTATCATACAGTGTGTATGTGCTCATACTTGAGTCAGGAAATGGTCTGATACTCTGTAGTTTACAGATAACTATAAACCATAGTTTCTGCTTCTGGAGTTTTGCCATCATATACAATTTAAGGAATCTTTATGTCAACATACCTGAAGAGATCACAGAAATCTTCTAAATACCGATTCTTTGAGAGCAGAGTGGAAAACTGAAGCCAGCTCCAACCATTTCTGTAAAGAACACTATAAACTGGTTTCAGTGAACAGACGTATCTGAAACCTGAGCCAAGGAGGGAGGGAGGGAGGGAGGGAAACAGAACAGAAGAAGAAAAGACTGTAGCCCAGGGCACGCTTGATAATCTAAGATGTCGGAAGAGCAGTGTTAGGAATGTAGGAGAACCCAAAGCAGACTGAAGTCACTCTGTAGTGAGCTTTGAGATGCTCAGTGGAGCAGCCCACTGCTACCATGGACCATCCGTTCTTCACAAAGTTAGGAGCCACTCAAGGCAGATGAATACTATATTCAAGTACCGAAAAATATATAATTTGGTATGGGTAGGAAAAGAATTGTGGTTACTCTTTGTAAGGGCAGGATCACAGAAGAAATAGGATTTTGCATATAGCTAGGATTTTATTCTATTTGCAGCTTCTGTGAAAAGGCTTTTTCCACTTTAAGTTGCCAATGCATGAGCTAAATAAATATGTGGGCAATGGCAGTCCCTATCCTACAGGAAGCATGACGGAAAATATGTTTGTTCAAAAAACACTCAGTGGAATAAAAAATATATTTAACTCACAGTTAAGGGGCCACAGAGTTCAGCCCCATTTGACCAACTTACTGCATGCTGATTCAAGCCTGTCGAAGACAATTTGTTGAAGTTCAGTAAATACCTGACAAATGGCAGCAATGCAGTATCACTGCTATATGCGAGCCTCTTTCAGATGAACTCTTTTGTAAGCAAAAATTTCCCATTGTGAATGCACCCTAGCCACCAACATTTCTGCAATACTTTGTAGCCATCACACCTGGTGCTCTAAGCTCCATTTAAACTAATAGAGACTTGAGTGGTTTGAAAGTCTTCGTTCAGCTTTGGCTGACACCCAAAAGCCGTGGAGCGCAGGGGCCTGGAGTGCTGCCCTTCACAACACTGGGAACTCTCTGAAGCTGAGCAATGGTGTGGGTATGGCTCTAGTGAGCAGCTGCAAGATGCTGGTCTACGACAGGCAGTAGAAAAGGGGAGGTTTACAAACATCTCCCTATTGACACTTCCAAAAAAGAAGTCACCAGTGCCACAAAGACAGCAGAGACCAGTGAGTCTGGCAAAGAGAGTTACTCTTGTGCCCAGCCTAAAGCTGGAAAGAGCTGAAGAAAACTTCACACTGATTTTCAACCACCCCCATGAATCATCCTTGGATAGAAACTACACTGTGCGGGATAAAGGAAATAAGCACTTGGCATAAATGTAAAAAAAGAAGGAAAAACTCTCTTCTCTGTTTTTTCTTTCCCATTCTATTAATTTCTTGATGTTGTTACTTCACTATCCCCTGGTAGTCACTGCTTCCGTGCCATGGTCTTTTAATACGCAACTTCTTACCCCTCCTCAGAGGTCCTGGTTTTCACAATCTGCCTTCAGATTTTACCCGGTAAATTTCCCCTCCTCCTAAAATCTCCTCTGTCACCTTGGCTATCTTTTCTCCTTCTTTGGCTCTCCTTCTTTTCCCATCAAACAGATTGTTTCCCAAACCTCCCGCTCCAGGTTGCCTGGTGTAATGTACCGGCTGTGTCGCATCGTTTGCATTATGTCATCCCACCGGAGGCAGCCCCCAGCCCAGAGAAGACATTGCTCCTTAGCAGAGACCAGTGTTTTATTTTAGCACAGGTGGAGGTTGCCCGAGCCCCCAGCTCTGCTCCGTTGTCCACCCTCTAGCTATACGTCTGTGTATCATTGAGAGGTGCCTCCTACACCATGCCGAAGGCTCGGTGGATGGGTCCGTGGGATCCATACCCTACAGAGCTGCAAGGGGAGACCCTCAGGGCACATCTGGCAGGAGCAAATCCCTAAGCAACGCAGTCATGAGAACCAAAGTCTCTGCTGAATGCAAGCATGATCCCACTTGTACTTTAAGGACTTATTGTTACTATTTTTTTATTTTGGCTAAAAGTGCTTGGTTTGCCATATGTTCAGCAAACAGCACTGTGACCTAACTGCTACCACCATGCCAAATTTCAAAGCAAAGAGATTGCAGTCATCTTTTAATATAGACTAAAATACTCCCCCTGCTTGGCTTTGATCTGGGAAAAAATACATCACTTTATTTTTGCTCATATTTCGCAGGTGCTAGTCTGCACCTTCCCAGCATGGTCAGTCTCATCCTAAATGGTTAATGTTTGGCTAAACTGTAAGCATCTAAAAACAGGATATTACAGCAGAAAACCGGATAAGTGCAGTAACAGCGGGAGCTGCAAGGCCCTTCCCAGTTGTCCCCTCTCCCCGGCCCGTCAAAACAAGTAGAGATAACATCTGAATGCATGCGTGTCTAAGTTAAAACCCTGTGCAAGTTTATATACAAATTAAGTGCAGATTTCTGGCTTCTGGCAAGTTTTGTTTGTGATTGCCAGTGCTGCAAAAGTTGACACAGACATCCAGGACTGCAGTGAAAAGAGTGCTTCTTCAAGGCATTCACATCAACACAACAAAAACAGCGTTTCCCCCTCTTCCCACAAAATGGGGAATGGCTGTGGATGGCAACCAAGAGACTCCAGGCTTGATGTGTCACCTCCTTCCCCACCCGCATTTTTCTGCTGAGCTGGTGGGCTCACCTTCACTGTGCCCTGCGAGGCACAAGGTAACGGTGGGTCCCAGGAGAGGACAGGTCAAGGAAGGGAGATGGAGAGAACTGACGATTTCTGCCTTAATTCCTTTCCATGCCACTTTTTCCCCAAACAGATGAGGAGGGGACCACGTCTGCCACTGGCCTGCACAGACTACCTCACCTGGGTGAGTTGATTCACACCTGAGATGAAACCAGCCCAACATTTGCACAGCTGTGGAGGAAAGGACACGGTAGATTTAACACAAAAAAGTTAGAATTGTCTGTTGCCCCTGTGCAATGATGCATGTAGGAAAATGAAGCGGTCTGTGTTTCCCCCTGCCTCCTTTTCTCCCCTGCAAGGTAAGAGGCAATCTCATTTTCAGCCTTCACATCTTTCTGGACAGTAAGCTGTTTACTCTCACATGTTTAGAGCCAGAGACTTCTTTGGTGGCATAGGCACTGCTGGGACAGCAGCAGATGAGTGAATATAACCACCACACCAGAGCTAAACTTATTCTGCAGGGAAGAGTTTTCTTCTATGTGACTTAAGCCACATTTGCGTTTGCTGTTGAAATCCATTTGTTGTGTGTTCATTACAGCACCACAAGAAAGGGAGAAAACTTTTAATTTTCTAGAAATTTAATCTTTCTATGAGAATTCCTGAAGTTCTTCTCTTTATTAGATTTCCATTCAACTTTGTGTTTTGGGTCTTTTTAGTGTAGATGTGCCTAGAGCTGAGGCTGATCTGCTTTTCCATTGCATTCGGCTGCTTCTGTGCCAAGTTCCAACATGTCCAGAGTCATGCACACTTCTTCCCTCCTTTAAAATAAGCAAAAGAATCCATGTTTCCCAGAAGAGTCAGGAAAAAAAGGAAACCGCTACAATAAGCCACATTTCTTCCTGAAAGGGAGAAGTAGCAGAGAAGGGAAGAGGGAAAAATACTAATGTAGGATGTGTTCATCCTATTAGCCTAGCAACAAAACACACTGGAAGGCAACAGCGCTCTCGGCATTAAACATACCGAAAGTCCTCATGTCAACAAAACAAAACAAAGCCGCATTCGTGACAGTGAAATTTCACCTTAACTTGATGTGTGTCATTTTGCCAGTGCCACCACTAGGGAAATAAATCCTGCAATATCCATTTTATGTGAGGCTCTATTTACCATAACAAGATAGATTTGTTCTGGAAAATTTTTTGTCAATATATCCTTTGTTAGGCAGTACCTTCATCTCCTAGCAACAGTGTGGGGAAATCCATCAGAGACATGGAATTTAACTGCAAAATAGGATGGCTCGCTGTAGCTTGTACGCTTTTGGAAGTCTTCACTGACATGCAAATATTTTCATATACTTACAGTGTCTGTGTCCACTGACGGACTGATAATTCAAACTAGAGGACAGAAAAAAAAAACCACAAACCCACTCCCCCTCTCATTAAAAACAAATTGACCAAGGCACATGAAATGCTGAAATAACTGCTCTGCCCCTTGCACTTGAGAAGGCTCTTTCACACCCATACACATTGCCTGAACCTCGTGGGAAACTGGATACATACGTGCCACATTTGAAATGTTTAAATGTCATCACAAAACAGTTTTTCCAACCTCAGAGATTTGCAATGTCATATTTCAAACGGTACGACAGCAACAGTAAACCTCTTGTAAGCAACACAGAGTCACTAAGCAGACAGGGGTGCGTAAGATGGCAATGCTCCTCAGGTGCCCATGTTTTTCAAGGCATGTTCCAACCTCTGCTTTTATTTTATTTTTCTCTCTTCCCAGTGCTCCATTTTAAGGAAGTTAAGGGTGAGCTAAAATGCTTTAAAAAGTCTCTAAGGGATGTCTTTTAGTTGAGCTCTGCAATACCCCTTTGATCTGCACGCCATTCTGCCAGCTGTTTTTCAAGGTTGAATTTGTCCCTCAGGCTGGTCTCAGCTTCCCAGGAGGTGACCTGCCTGGGGTGAAGCTGCCACTGCTGCAGCTCAGCTTCTGCAAGCGCAGAAAAGGGAGGGACGGTACTGCAGCCTTGTGGTCTGTCTGTGGCATAAAGAAATGAGAATTCGCTGTCTGTCCAGTCCTGGCCACATTTGGAGCCTTGCAACTGATAAAACTTGGTGGTGTCTCGGGTCACTCCACAAGGGTACGAACCCCTCAGCTTCATCAGCTGCATGCTTCCAGAAACACACGGGCTGCAAGAAAAGGTCTGGCTTTTGTGGAAATAGGCTTTTCCAAAGAGACATTGCCAGAGACTTTGGGGAATGAGTTTGAGGCTTTCTGAACAAAGGTGTCCTCCAGGCACATGATCTTTGCCTCCCCAGCTCCTTGTGCACATTAGCACACACAAGAGCCTCCATGCAAGCACTGGTGGGTGATCCACCCCAGTGCTCCCTGTCGGACAGCACTGTCTTCTCAACCAGTCCCTCGCCTGCAGCAGGTTCTTATGGACACAATTAAAAGCCCAATAAAGAGTCCTGAAGTCTGTGTGGCCTCATACTCACACCCCATGAGAAACCTGATTTAAAAAGTAAATTGTACAGTTTAATCTCCCACATTAGTGTAAAAGCGATTTTTTATTTGCCAGATAAGAGGAATATTTCTGTGTCCCTCTACTGCATGTTCACAGAGGGGGCACAACAATAGGTGAAATTGCCTTTATATGTTCAGTAAAATTTCCCTCAGGATTGAACATCTTCCACCATACGTTGTGGAGGGGTTTCTTAATGAAAGAAGAGGTGGCCCAGAGGTACAGTCGAGCGCTGCTGAGGGACTGAGGTAGTGTCATGTTTTTCCCATAGATCCTTATTATTTCAGCTGGGGAAAGAGGGAGCCAGCTGAGGGGGGCACCACCGCACCACTGAGCCAGCCTGAGACTGGGGCTGTTCCCGGGAGGACGTTAACAGCATCATCAAATCAAAAAGAGTTTGTTTTTCAATTATGCCTTATAGACGTGCAAAGGCTGTAGGGGAGGGTTAATTGGCAACAAAGCAAATAAGTAGCTCCTGATACAAAAACAATTATTCAGATCTCTGATGAACTCTGAAAAGGCAGTTGGGGAGATGGGCGGGGAGAAAGCCAGTCTTCGGCAAAAGTCTGTGCTTCCAAGAGAAAATAGTACGAAATTACTGGGTATTGCTGTTGTATGGGGGAGATCTCAGCAGGGACCTGAACTCACTTCTGCCCATCCCTGGAATGAAAAGGCTTTTGCTGCAAGGAAATGCCAAGACCCTCTGTTCTCACTGCCTAACCCTCAGGCATTTGCGGAAGACATGGGAACCATTCCAAGTAAACCTCCTGCTTTAAAAAGGCATTTAAAAGGGTGTTTCGCTTGTCATCTACCCTTCAGTGAAATTAGCTTTCTGACTCGGGCATAATGATTTCAGTCACTGTGAATTTATTTCCACCTAAGCTGTGTTTGCTCTTGAACTTTTTGCTATTGACTCGCACACATGTTCGGTATATAGAGCAAACACTTTGGTGTGAAACAACATCATACACAATGAGTCATCCGTGCTCTGGTCCACAGCCATCCCACAGAGAGCTTGTGCTGTCAGTCACTCTGTCATTTGCAAACATAGCTATAAACACTCAAAACCAGACAGTTATCTTGTATAACACCTTATGGAGAATCTGCCTTAAGCAAACAGGAGCCATGTTAATGTATTTTTGGAAAAGCTAGAATTGAACGATAGATTTTTTTGGTAAGGAATCAGGTTTTGGACAAGTTCTGTCTAAACCAATGCATCTGAGTGAGATTATTTAAAAAATAATTATAAATTAACCTTTGACTTACAGCTGAACCTGTTCTGGTTTCTATGGCAATGTGCAGCTATCAACAAGCATTAGCTTCTAGTGTGGAGAAAAAAATGCATTTACTCATCCTGGGGAATTGCACTAAATAAATTATCAGTAGTAACTCCAGACATCCTGATGCCACTGTATTATTGACTGATAAACCTTAAATCCCTTCATCATGTACATACATTCATGCCAGAACTAACACCAGTCAAAAATGCAGCCCAATGTTTGAGAATTTGCTAAATTTGGGTGTTACCTTTTTGTCAATTATTTGACGAGTAGCAGCCATAGACTGGTAAAACAACGTCAGACAAAACGAACACATGCCTTTATAGAAAAAAACTAGCATAAGGCTTATATTTTCCTTTAGACTGTTTGGAGATTAAAGTAACACACTGTTTGCATGCCCTCAGCACCAGGGCAGACATCAGTCAGTGTCAGCAAATACTTTGCTTAGCACATCACTGCAAAATTTGGCATCTCTTATTCCCTGAATAAGCAGCTTGCCACTGGCACGATTCTGCATGAAAAATAGGCACAAGGATTATTACCACTAATTAGATTAATGATATACATTCTTTTATATTAAAATGTTTGCTAATACCTGGTTGCAGAGTGAAGATAATACAGTAGATAGCTCATTGCCACAAAATCCAGTCCAAAATGTTTCACTCCAGGATCATCCTGTGATGACAGAGTAATCCAAAATGCACAAACACAGAAGTACAGGCCTGCAGTTAGGTGCCTCTTCCTCCTGATGGGTGCAACCCACAAAAGTGTCAGAGGTTTGTTGGTTGATGTCTAGTATAAAAAGATGACACGAAAAACACTGATAGTTTTTACCTACCTGAGCCAAATGTGACCTTTGAGAGTTCCCTGACATTTTACAGTTACATTTCAGCAGATGCTGCGATTAAACAAGGTTAGAAATAGCCAAAGCAGTGCATAATCCTCTTTAAAAATGTGATTGCCCACACAGATATAAATACAGGCTGGTGTGCAATTATGCCATCCCCCGAGAAAGAGGGAGTCACGTTCAGAGCTGCTGCTTCTCCCTTTGCTCTAGGTGGCGAGGGAAGCGGTAGGAGGGATTTCCTACCCCAAATCCTGCCAAGCAAGGCTGGGATTTTTGCTGGCTGCCCTAGACTAAGGCACCCAGCCTTGGTTCCCTGCCCCAGAAACAGCTATTTTTCCCCACAGACACACTATCGGATGACTTAGGAAGCCAGAAGCACCATTCAGCCCTGGGTAATAAGCCCAAAATGTAGTTGTACACTACCCCAGTTATACTGAACGAGGCCATGGGCTGTCAATTTTAACCCATCATTGATTTTTTTTCAATCAGCACATACTCTGGCTCCGGGGATAAAATCTGAAATACTTCAAAGCGCAGATGGCCCAGCTTCTGCTCAGAAACATGGCTTTTCATTCCTGTGCAGCCAGAAACAAAAGCTTCGCATCTCTTTGGAGAACAGGCATTGCTTCACGACATTTACGGTTTTTCAACCAGTTCCTCCCTGGGGGACCTTTATGTCAGGAAAGACAGAGGGGAAATTGTTTAAAACTTCACACTTAAGTCCATATTGACATACAAAGCCCATCTGCAGAGCCTTGTGCTATCTCCGAGGGGAGAGAGCTGCTGCCTCCCCTGCAAATGAATTCATTTGAGTGCGTGAAGATTGGCTTAGAAGGAAAGAGAAATCCAAAATCACTGCCAGCAAGACTCTCAGACCTCTCTGCAAAGGAGGCAGCCTCAACTTCTGCCCACATGGGTCCAAATAAACAAAGTAGATCCAGTTACCCGATACCAGGATCTGAATCAATGCAATTTTTTAGGTCCAGACATTACACCCAGCTGTTGCTCATTTATCTCATTCAAAATTGCAACAATTAAACACTCAAAGATCATAAATTCACTTTCCCAGTATTGGCACTGAGGGTATACTAAGGAAATTCATCCTGCGATTGATCATAGTTGCTTCAGGATCTGCGATCAGCGCAGTGAAGCTCATTTCCCTCAATAATATATATACACACATATATGCATTTTTCAGTCTGAATGGGAAACGTGGGAGTTTTGCTCTCCTCTTTCCCTACCCCACCCCTTTTTGGTCTGGGAACAGAGAATTCAAATTCCACTCAGCCCTGTCACAGCAAACAATTTCCAAACCATCTGCTATCTAATAAAACAACCTGTCTAGACAAACCCCAAGCCAGGCAACAAATCTGATATTATACTTGAAGTCATCACAAGTATTAACAACCTGCCATTGCTAACCTGTCAAGCTTCTTCACTGGGAAAAGGACTCACATTTACAGTCTCAGGCACTGGAAATGGGAAAAAAATTTTCCATCATTACATACAGAAAAGCTGCTTAGAAGATGGGACAGGATCTGGTCAGCCCGGCTTGGGCACCATTTACACCCACACAGTGGGTGCCTAAGACAGCAGTGAGCAGCAGAGAGAGACGGGTGCCTTAAGGGACCTGTCTGCTCATGCTGGATCTCCCAAAGCAGGTTCAGTGTGAATTAAAGTCAGGTAGCTGGGGTCCCATCAGCCTTGCCTACACCAGTATGATAGGGAGCCCGGTATATTCAGGATTTGCTGGCAACCTCCTTTCGATTCTGTACCTCTGAGACAGTGAAAAGGGATCCCAGGTTTACTGAACTCAGAGTCACTTGTGAGAAATGGATTAAAAATATTGTCTGTCTCCAATGACATGAAAAATGAGCTTTGTGTTGTGTGAGCTGAGAACTTTTCCTTCCCCTTCCTCTTCGGTTCTATTTTTTTTCCTAAGCAAGTTGATTTGAAAAGAAAGCTGTCATCTCTCCTTGATGAAAGAGCTCCTAAATACCCAGAAGCACCGACAAAACAGGGCTCCAGTTTCTAGGTATTTCACTGTGCAATTCAGAGCCAAAGTCAGAGGGCAGCAGTCTTTCCAGGGAAGGGTCACAGGGCCAAGAAATAAGCTTAGTTCCAGCTGTTTCAGGGAAGAGGTTTTGAAGCTCCTTTTTTGTTAGGAAACCTGGGAAACCAAGTTATGGAAGTACGCAGGCTGTTAAAAGGCTTTCCTGAATCTCATTTTATTCTGTTCCGAATTCTGTTCAGAATTCTGTTCAATTATGGGATTACAAAAAGCAAGCAAATAATAAGCATAGTCCTGTAACACTTAGACGTGGGTTACCTGTCTGGAAACTCTTTCCCCAGTCTTTAGCGGTTTGGTCCACTGGAGCTACATCCAAAAAGAAAGTATCTCTGGCGGGGTCTGACCCATCACCTCCTTTAAAGCTTCCATTGATACAGAGCTGAGCGGCCACAGAAATAAGTCAATGGGAACTCAGGCATCTGTTTTCAGTGAGAGCTTTTGCCTAGCCTACAAAGTGCCAGTCCACATCAGAATGCCATAGTACATCTGATCAAGGGATCAGTATTTGTCTGTCTGAAGTTTTGCTCAAGTATGCAAGACCAAATTCCTTGTCGGGTGGGCTAGCGAGAGGGAGAGAAGTTGATCAAGACTCTTTTGGGTACATTTGAGTTGAGCAGTGCCTGAGTCCAAAGGTATGCCCAGAAAGTACCTGGTTGTTTAGATGAGCGACCTGTCCGAAAGAATGTCCTGGTCCCCTGCTGCTGAGTTTCCTTCCCACAAGAGGGGAAAAAGGGAGGGGTGGCGTGGGGACCGGTGCCCTCTGATACGGGAGCAGGGTGTGCCTGAGGCAGGCTTAGAAACACACTTGGGTCCTCAGCTGAAACACAGCCAAAACACTGACAAAAATAGTTATTCAAGGTGCAGACCATCTCACTGCAGTGCTTGCAAGTTCTCCAGACCCTCACCAGCTTCGTTAACCATATAGAATCATAGAATTGCCGAAGTTGGAAGGGACCTTTCAGATCATCTAGTCCAACCATCAACCTAACTCTGACAAAAACCATCACTAAACCATATCTCTAGGCACTATGTCCATCCGTCTTTTAAATACCTCCAGGGATGGTGCCTCAACCACTTCCCTGGGCAGCCTGTTCCAATGCTTAATAACCCTTTCAGTGTAAAAGATTTTCCTAATATCCAGTCCAAACCTCCCCTGGCGCAACTTGAGGCCATTTCCTCTCGTCCTATCGCCTGTCACTTGGGGGAAGAGACTGACCCCCAGCCTGAAATGGAGAAAAAATTCCTAAACTGTGAGCTCTGATTACAAGCACTGTTTAAGGCTTCTCAGATATGACCCATGAGGTCAGAGCGTCAACTTTGCCACTCTGAGAAAACTGTGATCTTTGTTTTCAGTGCTGAGCTGAGTTTGAGCCACAGCTGTTCCCAGTGAAATTGTGCTTGATTTTGAGGAAAACAATGGTGAACTGGTAAAGACAAATCTGCAACAGAGAAACATATTTGGGCAGTCAAGTAGAATGAGTAGTTGTACTCACCCAAATGGGATGATAAGATGGGATGATAAGAGAGTTAGTGACCCTCAGAGGCCACGAGTTAAAGGAGGAGTCAGCCAGCTGTACTCACCAGCACCTCCTCCTCTGCAGTAGGCATGGACGTGTTGTGATGACGGACTCAGTCATTAGGTGTTTCGAGATTTGCTTTCGTGATACAATGTCACTGGTCATTAAACCAAGTCCAGGTGAGGGAAAGGCAGTGGGAAATGGGAAAAAGAGCCTGTAATTAAATCTTGCTGGTTTTGGTAACTGGAAGTAGAATGAAACAATCGACTATTTGGAAATGGATTCTGCAGTAGCTGGATGATAAATTACAGGATAGCCATGTCACCTTTAGCAGCACAAGGCAAGACCACTTAAAAACCTATTTAAATTCTAAGAATTATAGCTATATTGATTAGGAATTACAGTCAATTTAGTGGTTTCCTTGTAGTGAAGTAGAAATAAGCTGTTAATCTAAACTGCAGTAAGTGTTATAAACACATTCAATTTTGATTGAACTGTTACCAATGTAAACATATCATTATAATGAAATTAAAGTAGTAGCAAGAACTGTGGTATGAAGTTCTAGCCAGATCTCAGTGACACTAAGATAATAGGTAGAAGTGCAGAAAGTATCGATCTTATGTGACTAATAGGCTGCTTAATAAAGGGAGAAAGACTTACACAGTGAAGAACTGAAGGTAGAAAATATTAATAGGAAACCTGAAGTGCTGCTTCAGTGCATGCTTGAAATATCACAAGATGTTAGAAAAGCTCATTTACAAGTTAATATTCCTTTCATATTTATGAAGTATGAGAACCTAGTGTAGTATAGCTGCTATTGGTACACAGAACATTGAAACAATATAAATTAGACATAACTATATCAGGAGGTTATACATTTATATCTGAATATAAAGGAAGAATGTAGTTCCATTTAGAGAGAGCAAAATATGTTTTTTCTTTCCTTCTCACTTAATGTCATAATTCATGTGCTTATGTCTCTCCATTTTTCCATAAGTTGGAGCTAATATTGCTGTGACATTTAAAAAGACTGTTCTGAGAAGAGGCTCATAAAGATAAGGGGGAATTCAGCTATTGGAGCGCTGATTACCATCTTAATTATTTCTTCTCATTACATCTGATAGGATGTGAATCCTTGCTGTTTATTTTCTGTCTGTGAAAGCTATGCCCAGTTCAAATCCTGATTCCTGCCCTGAGGATAACTCTGGGAGAAATGCTTCCAGTCTCCACATCCAGCAAGTGAGAGGTGAGGGGACCTTTGCCCACTCGTAAATACCGGCAAACGCTGCTCCACATTTCACGATGCCGAGTACGACCCAGCTGCAAGTCAGTCAGCCACAGCAAGACAATAACTGCACTCAGAGGATGCCATCAAAGACTTCCAAAAGAAACCTGCTCTGAGATGAAAGAGAAAATTATTATGGTAATCAACTTTGCTAAGAGAAAAGGAAAGCTGTTTCTCTTTGGGAAAATTTCCAGTGCTGAAGAAAGGCGGGGGGCAGGCGGGGAGGGAACATGATAAGGTCTCACACGTTCAATTGATTGTTCACATCTAACAAAAATAGCCCCAGCCTGTTCCCATTGTCCTGCAGCTGCTGGCTTCATCACGCTCATTGTGCATTTCCTTGTGCCTGAGCAATGTGGTTGCCCAGTTTCCTCTCCTTCATTTCCTAACAAGATCTGTGATGAACTGTAAGAAAAGCCAGCAGCACTTTGAAACAACACCTTGCAAGTTTCTCTGGGGCCATCCAAATACTCAGGCTAGCGTCTCATAGCAGAAAAAAGCAATTTCAGGCAAGCACCAGTGCAGGTAGCTGGGTCCTGTCCTGAAGCAGGATGCCATCGCTTGCATAATTTTTTTTTTTTTTTTTAATTCCAGGAGCACATTTGCATTTATGTGTACTTCAAGCTTGCTCATTAGGTGACAGGAGAAGCTTCCTGCACTCAAGGCCAAAAGATCTTAATCTTGGGAAAAGAATGCGCACAAAAATGTGAACATTGTATTTAAAAGTTCTCCCTCCCCTGTATGTACTTAACAGCAAGTGTTAATTCTCCAAGGAATCATTCCTCTATAGGCAAGCAGGTTTTGGATAAAGAGCAAGGTGTGGGGGGTGTTTCTCCATGTTCCTTCACTGGTCCTGGAGCCATTTAAGGTGAAATATCCACCTGCTGTGGCAGGATTGGTCATACAACGAACCTGCCCAGCCCTTGTGGAAATAAGCCATAGAAATCAAATCATCATTCCCAAGAGTGGTATTTTCTGCATACAGAAGGTAAACATCAGAGCATCGTAACTGAACACTGTAAGATGGTTGAAAAAATTCCTACAAATATTTTGGAGTCTATTAAACCTTCATTAGCTGAGTTTCTCTCTGTCTTTCATCCCATCTCCAGGAAATTACAGAACACTTTCATACAGAGAATTTACAAAGACCAGTATTTTGCATCTATGCCCTTCTTCCAGCATAGATTCAAGATGCAAGCTCCTTCTCACACCCCATGATGCTTCTTATTCTTTGAGAAATGTTTTCTTCATCAAGGAGTTCCATTTACACAGAAGTAATTTCAGATGTTTCAAATAAAACCAGCTGAGGGAAAGATTTGCTCTTTCAATTAGTGTTTTGTTGTTATTCTTTATCATTTGTCAATACCTTAACTGTCCCATTGGATCAAATCAGCTTGAACAAAATCCTCTAGGTGAAACAGAATTAACTTTTGGTGAGAGGTGCTGGATAAGAAGTCTAGACAGCTATGGACCAATCTCTAGGCTATTGTGAAGCTCCCTGCCCTGATACTTCATCAAAAAGTCACCTTTCCAGTGCAAACTGTTGGCACCCAGATGTAAGTGAGCCTTGAATGCAGATGAAGGAAAAAAGCTGTTTGGGAATAATCAGTGAAAGGGAAGAGCACCTGTGAAAGCATCCTCAGTAAAAAAATATTTTTCCAGCCCTGCTCCTCCCTCGGCAATCAGTCTGCTTCCTGGACGAGGGACTTGTTAGCCCTGGAAATCCAGCCAAACAGATAAGCTACACTTCGGTTCACCTTATTTGCTGCCAGATCTTCAGTCTCAAAAACACTTAGTGCTCAACAACTCTTAATCCAAATGTCAGCCTTCTCCTCTCTCCTCCACTCAAATATTTCACATAGCTTGGAGTGAGGAAAATCTTTGCTGACATTTTTGGAGCTGCTCACAGCCCTCGCCAACAGACCTTTCCTGCTCCGGGTCTTGACCGCAGGCACTCAACCCTTGAAACATTTATTTGGACTTTTAAACAGGCATTTAATGACACATCAAGCCTCTAAGAGAAATTGAGAGCATGAATAAGTGCTTTTTGCATTTTGAATAATAAAAAAGGAGAAGGGATAATATAACGACCAGTCTGTGAATTATCCATGACTTCAGGCAACATCTCACACAAAGCTCATTCAAGTACCCGGAACGCAAACTAATCAGGGTCTTAAAATTGCTGATAGGCTTTATTCAGTCTCTTTTTATTGTAGCTTGACATAAATTCTCCAATAGTCACCAAAAAACCTCATTTGACCGGAGGGAACATAAAATAAGCTTACTTCAAATGCTGCCACTCATGCTCTGGAATGTATTTTAGCAGCTTTTCTTCAACATCATAGCAATGTAGTCATTCTCCCTGTATCAAGTCCCTTGAATTTGTAATTCCAAAGTAAAGCTGAAATTAGAAAAAAACCTGCATTAATTAGATAACAACAGAGAAAAACAACAAAGTGATTGTCGTATCTACCTCATCAGCTATATGATTGTTTCAAACATGCAATACTTCATTAAGTTGAATTAAAAACAACAGAGATCAATTTATATTGATTAAATGTGAGAAAAAGATGGCATTAAATAAATGGCAGGTCAGTTCCTACTGCATAAAAAGTGAACTGTGATGAATGTTTAGGCAACTCATTTTCTTTTGAGTTTGTCAAAGCTGAGTTAAAAAAGAAAGCAAATTTGTTCAATAGGTAATCCCTGTTGATCTTGGGAGATGTGGATATAATGGATATATCAGGTGTGCAAATGATTAGGGCCTGTGGTTAAGTCGTGATGTGCATGGAGAGATACCATCCAGAGAAGCAATCCAGTGTGACCTCCTCCTAACCACTTCTTTCTTGGATACTCCTTGGACTAAATTGTGCATTTGTTGTCCCTAAAAATCTCTAAATCCTTGCAGATATTTTTCATTACTATGGTAACTGTTTTGAGAGGAGCTGGTGATACAGAGACAACCGCCACTAGACAAACTAAATCAATCATTGTTTTATTAGTTTTATTGTCTCCTTCATGCTCACACACAGAGCTAAAATAGGAAAACCGAGAGTCTGCTTACTCCCCAGCCTGAAGCAGTTTGCACCTCGAGTGCTTTGCGTAATGAGAGGGACTGGGCTGGGCTTTATATTCCACCAAAACTGGTCACATCAGCTGTCTAAAAATACTGAGTCCTCCAATAGACCACAATTTATTTAGTTTTCTTGCTACATCCTACTCCTCAGGCGTGCCAGGGTAAGCCTAAATAGGGCTGTGCTTGAGATTCCCAGCTAACCCTGCCTGAGCTAAGCCAAGCACCGGAAGCAGCTTTGTGCAGGAAAGATCCACATCTGTGCATGTGCACAGCTGCTGTATTTTGGCACCTTGTGCTTATGCCTCCATCAGGCTTAGGAAACAAAATCACAAAGCTCTGGAGTGAACTTTGAGGAAGACATCCCTTTTTCAAGCTCTTATGGCTTGGCAATTACAAAACTCTCTTTGGAGATCAAAAATGTGGCTTTAAAATTTCCTAGGCTCACGGGAGATTTGAACGACATACTCCCAGTATCTCCAAAATGCCTTCAAGCAAGAATTACCACAAGCACCCTTCACATTTTCCAAGAGAAGTCTGTAGCCCTGTCTGCTCTCCAAAAGACCAAGGGGAAAAAAGCCCTGTCGTCAGGAGAGCTGTGCAGCTGCTGTCCTTCCTCACAGCGCTGAGAGGACACCCTGGAAACAAGAGTGATTCCAGATCTTCAAAAAAAAAAACCACCACCAAACAATTGTTTTTCCCAGGGACTACAGTGCTCAGTGTTACTGTAATATTTTGCATCCAAACCAAAACTCAGGCAGGTTGACACCTGATTGTTCACTACTTTTACTGTTATTCTCCAATTTTGCTTCCTTCCTTGCTTGTATGCATGAGTATTTAAAAATAATTTCACAGTTCTTAGACAGGATATCTCCTGATATCTTACAGAGTACCACCAATGCATTGACCAAAGTTGATTTCCTACTCTGATGGCTATTAATTCACCCCGAGATGCAAAGCCCCTACCCTGTCCCAGGCATCTGGATTTCTCTCCCTGGGACGTAGGAGTCAAGTACTGCAAAGCCTGTAGACATTTAGGCCATTTCTTTGCTCCAGCTCTGTGGCCACCACAAAAGAATTTTCAGTCCAAACCCCATTCCAATATTGCTTACTTCTGCCTCCCCCAGGACTGCCAGAACTTTCTCAGGCTTATTTTGGAAGGATTAAGTACATCTTTCCTGATAACAGTTTGATGATGTTCTGAAATACTATTAATGCATTAGGGAACCATGCTACTGATGCCCTCCTTGCCAGCATCAGCTCACCTTTTTACACCCTATAATAACCCATAGAACTCCTGCACTGCCTTTTTGGGACTGAATTGAGAATTTTGGCTAAAGAGAGGCAGTCTCCCATTCTTCTGCAGGCTGCTAAATAAAGCCAAACCAGACATGCAGACCTTTGCAAAGACTCACACAGCTGTGGCCATACTTCTTATCAACTAAGAGGTTTTACCAAACGGTTTTCCGTTCAGGTCTGCTGCAGATCCCTGTGATTACCAGTGCCACCTCCTGGTACCAAAACGTACTGAGATCCAGCCCTGCAGGAACGGTAGGATGAAGAAACACAAAATATGCCTACCCTCACTTCTTGCTCAGTTTTTGTTGTTCTCTACAGACATTTATAAACAGCTATTTATTTTACAGATAATCAAAAAAGTTAAATATTCTTGTAGCTATAAATGAATGAAAGGACAGGGGAGCTGTCAAAGGCAAGAGGTTACAATGGATTTTCCTTTCCAGAATATCCATAACAAAGCTAAACCCAAACTAGATATATGCTCATCAAACCACCTGAAGCTGAACAAGAGAAAGCTTGGGAGTTTAAAGTTTTATTCAGAAACATCTGCATTCATCGCAAGACAGAAAATTCTTGAAGCATTTATGAACCTTGGACACAAAACCTGAGATTTTAATTGAAGATTTGAAACTGGTGGTTTTCCATTGTATACCACAGCTCGGGTATACAATTTACACCTATTTATCCGGGCAGATGAAAGGGACAGAGGCAAGGCTACAGGTTAAGACGCAGCTGCTGGCAGGAGGCAGAAGAACAGGTCTCTGCTCAGGGCTCTGCCAATTTTCTTTCTCAGAATGACCAAAGATGTGCTGTTTCTTCCCATAGCAAGTCAGGTGTTGTCCTCAGGTACTGTCTACTTCAGTATCCTTATCACCCTCAAGCAAAACCCCTCAGGACAGTTATTCCCAAGTCCCTCCAGGGGCACCGCTTGCCTCCTGGGCTCAGTCACATTTTTGCGAGCCTGTTTACAGAAACCAGTTCCTGAAAATGCAGGTGAGGGGGGAAATGGGCATATATCCGTGAAAGCAAACAATCTCAAAAGTTGAAGCACAAGATCTACTTTTCAGTGATGCTGTTCCATCTCCATCCGTCTCATGCAGAGCCTCACAGTAAGAGAAGTCACAGCCTCAGGTCTGAAAAAGCAGCGCTCCTCTCCTTGTGCCACCATATTAAATACATTTTTGCTAGTGCTGGAGTACCAAAAGGGCCTAAAAGGCAGCCAAGAAGGCAGCCTCTCGCCCCAGGAGAGGGCAGTGAAATGCGGCTCAACTTAGCCAGGAAAGGGCAAACGCACCTTGACCTGCTCAGCAACACCCACTTAGACAACCCAAATGTTGACCTTGGTGGCACAAACCCAGGCAGATCCAACAGGAGGAGCTGTGAGTGGAGTTTCACGTGTCGCAAGTGCCATAAATTGATTTCTGTCACTATTTCCTAGGGAAAAGATTATGCAACCACTAGCTTGCTCTCTGTCCATGGAGAGGAAAAAACGTCATTAGGAGGCGGTGTTCGCTTGCACTTAGGTTAATAGGTCTCATTTGTTCTGCCAGTGTGGAGGGAGGCAGAACCAATGGCATAACTTGTAATTCTCCTTTATAATTAAAATAATGTGATGCACTGGCCCTCAATCATATTTTTGGATGCTGCAGTGTCCATGACACATCTTGGAGAGACCGCATCTGTGATTAAACATTTTTGATAACCCATAAATATAACATTAGTTGCCTCGCTTAGGTTTCTGATAACATCATTCATTTCAGATCATTCAATTAGTGCAGACAAAGGGGCTCTTTCCAGGAGACATAATGTCATTGTCTCTGGAAAGGAACGTACCTCCCAATGACTGTTTATCACACTGTAATTGCAGTGCTATAGCAGCCATGCTCTATATTACAAGGAGTCCTTTTTGTGCCCAAGGATCCAGCAGTTCTTTGTTTTAATTTATTTTCCTCTTAAATACCTCCCGCTATTTAAGCAATAATTCCCTGTAAATCAATTGTTAGCAGCAGTTAATGACTGGTTGGTTAATTAATAGCTGAAAGCAAAGCTGAGGGTGTTCGCTGCTCTAACAAACCAGCAGACGTTAACTGTGGGGTTATTGCTAGCATACACTGTAATCAATGACTTCCCACAGCGACAGGGTAGCCCATGTATCATTTAAAGAAGGGACCGGCTGGGTTGCAATAGGTGGTGGCATTAGGAAAAATAGTCACCGACTTGTGTGTTGAGCCACATGCCCCTAAGCAGGCGGCAGGGAACAGTACTGGTGCAAACATGGCTCGGTTCTAGGGTCTGGGGCCAGGAGCCCCCATTGATTTTGGCGAGATGCTCGTGCAACCTTCTCTAAGAGCGGCGCAGCTTTGGGCACAGCCTGATGCCACCTGGGAGGGACGGTGTGCGGAAGCACATGTCAGGCGCTACAGGTGACGTTTGCACAGCCTGTGCTTTCCTCGCAGCGAAGAGAGTGCTCACACATGGGACAGACTGC
Source organism: Stercorarius parasiticus (assembly GCA_013396915.1). Lineage (NCBI taxonomy): Eukaryota > Metazoa > Chordata > Aves > Charadriiformes > Stercorariidae > Stercorarius > Stercorarius parasiticus. The sequence goes on along the minus strand of VWZL01000556.1, from coordinate 466,542 downwards.
ACCGGCACCATGAAACCCTGCATGGGATGGTTGCAGCAGAGACGGGGCTGTCCCTGCGCTCCCCCGGCTGCCTCTGCTGGAGCGGTTTCGGCTCAGAGTCCCGCAGACCCCTCAGACTCATGTGGGGGTCAGCAGGACCCCAGCTACTGAAATAAGGAGCTGCTCCCTTGCCAGCAACACAACAGAAAAGCCTCGGGTTTTTGCCTGTGTCTGGATCTGATTTATTCAGGGTATTTAGGGGTGTCTGTGTTCTGCTGGAGAGCTGCATTAAGATGTTTTTAATGCAACAGTCTGCTCTGCTGCTCTCTCCAAGGGACTGATTCTCAGATAATGTCTTTTCACAACATTCTCAATTAATATTTATATAAGCCTGTTTTGTCTCTTATCTTCCACGAAATAAGGTCTGGAGTGATGCTGCCATGGAGAAAGAAGGATAGTCTAAAGCAGGCAGTAATTGATGTTCACAAAGAGAGTATGTGTAATGGGCCAGCTGGCTTATTATGAACTAAAATACTGCAGTATCTTCAATATAGAGGATGGTAACAGAGAAGAAATGTTGACGTTTTTGTGGTAAGCAATGCAAGACCATCACATCAACCAATTTCTGGCATATAGTCAAAGCAATGTTAAAACGGAAACTCCAACGATAAGAACATTTTTGCATTTATTTTTTTTTCCTGAGTAGAAATGTGCGGCTGTAGGAAACCTCATGGCATGAGTTCCCTACGCTGACACGGAGCCAGGGGTTCCCAACAGGCACCATCTGACTTGTCTTAAAGAAAAAGAAAAAAAACCCAGCAAGGAGCATCTTTGCATGACTGCGCCAGCTCTTCTCACCCTGACATTAAGTGGTAAATCAAGATAATTTCTGCTTGTTATCCTCTCCATGGCCAAAAAGAACAATTGCTCACTGTCTCGTTCACAGCCACCACCTCTACACTAGATGTCTGGTGCTGTGTTATTCTCTCAGCCTTCTCTTTCCCGAAGGGAAAAAACCCAATTCCCTCTGCATCCCCTCGCAGTTTGTGCTTCCTGGCACCCTATGTTCTGACTGCTTTCCCTGGATTTTCTTCACGTTCTCTTCATCTGCAGGAAAAGGTGGCACCCACAACTGGATGCAGATCCTCAAGTCTTTTACAAACATGCTGCTGCCTGATTATTTTTTCCCCCAATATAAAGTCTCTGCTACTCTCCTTCCCAGGCACAGCACTTTGGACTGTTCCTGATGGAACTTCATTTGAATATTTGGGCGTTGTTTCTCCAAGCTGTGAAGATCGTTTCAAATTCAGATCCCGGCCTCACAGGACTTGCAGCATCTCCTAATTGCATCATCCACAGGTTGTGTTTGTTTACTTGTTGTTCAGTTGTTAATAAAAAATATTTAATAGAACCGGGTATAAGACAAGCTGCTGAATGACCTACTTGAAATATCCTCCCTGACAGTGATCCAGCACTAGCTGTTGCTGCGGAGCTATTTTTCAACAGGCTACGCACCTACCCCATTGTAATTATATCTATACCGTATTCCTTAGCCTGTCATATATGTCAAAAAGCGTTACTAAAAATCAAGCACTGTTGCATTTGCTGCTATCTCTTTATTCACTAGACATGCTACTGTGACAAAGAAGGAAATTAGATTGATTTGACATCAACTGTTCTTGACAAGCCTTTGTTTTCTTTTTTTTTTCATCACTATATCAGCTGGCTACTTGCAAATTGACTGTTTAATGATTTGTTCCTGAATCTTTTAAGGACCTAAGTTAGACTGACAGGTCTGTAATTCCCTGGGTCCTCCTTTTCCCCCTCCTTAAAATATAATACACTGTGTTTGCCCTTCTCTTGTCTTCAAGGACCTCCTCTCTCCTCTCTGAGTTCTTAAAGATAATCACTAATGGCTCAGCAATTGCTTCAGACAGCGCCTTAAGTAATCCAGGGTGAATTCCATCAGGTCCTGCTGACTGGAGTACATCCATCTTATCTAAATATTCTTTAATCTATTCCCCTCCCCTTCCAGTCTGTACTTTTGCCTCCTTGTAAAAATTAAGTTTAAACAACTGGTTGTGTCCCCTGGTGACGGATACAGTTCATAATTCAAAGCAATTAAAAATTATTCACTATGTCCTTTTACCAAGGTTTATATTTCTGTTCTCCACATTACAATGCTAAAAAAAATAAACTCATCAACCCCTGTTCACTGGCTGCTAAACTGAGACACCACTCTTAAAGAAAGATTCACAGCTGAGGGTGGAGCAGAAAGAGGAAACGTGGCTAAAACATTGCGTTTTTTCATTCAGAATTTCAACATCTACTGACAGACCTGTACTGATTGCAACAACAGAGGTTTCCATTTCTCCCCAGGCTATTCCTAAAATATAACTAGCACCTTCATATCTGAGACTGCACCTGTGGCAGTGTCCATGCACAAAGCACTCCTCGTAATGAACAGCTTGGTACTTTGAATTTGGGAAAGTGTTAGGGCTGTTCTCTAGACATGTGCTAAATTACAACATACTAAGTCCATGTGTTGTTTTTTGGGGTTTGGTTTGGATTTTTTGTAATAAAACATCAAGATCTGCCAAAAGTCATGGTGGGTTTTCCATGTCAGTACTATGTGGAGATCCACTTCCTTTGCTCTGTCAGACACCTGATGCTATAGTACCCTGTGGGAAGGTAACTTGGGTTTCTACCTGTGATAGCCGAATAGAACAATCCTTACTGCTGTCTTTAATACAGTCTTTTTTTGCCCACCTTTCTCCTCAGTAGTTCACAATCATTACAGAGCTGAGTGACAGTGAGTGCTTGCATACCAAGGCTTTCTCTAAAGTAGGGTGTTTGTTCATACAGCCAGCACTCTCGGGTTTTCATCATCAGTTCAAGGGCTTTCTGCCAGAATAAAAGATATTTCATAACAGCAATTAATTTTTAGAGGTCTCTAGGTTTAAACCCAACCCCATTCCTAACAAGTCAAAATGATTGCAAGAAATCAGCTTTTAAACGAAGACCATTTGGCTCAAGTAAGTTTGACAATAAGCTAGCAAGAAACAGGAGAAAGCTGGAGAGCCAGTGAAGACACTCTGCTGTCCTCCTTATCTCCTCCACATGCCCAGGTCTTACAATGCACACTGTCTGTTTGACCCTGCTAAGCCTGGATGACCAGGCAGCATTGTTTATAGCTTGAAACCCTGCTCACATCTCTCCTATTTACCCACAGTGACCCCAATATTTGTGGCTCATCTGCAAGCATCCTCTTTACCTGATGCTGTAGATAAAGAGTATGTTAGGGTATGAGTTAGGATACAGTGCGGGGTTGCTCGCTTCCTTGCCTTCTCTGCGTCTAGAGGAGTATTTGAGACTTGACCTCAAGCCCTCCCACTTCTCAGTTTCATGTGTGTTATCTTAAGGCTTTAAACTCAAAGTCTAGCTATGCCAAAGTCTGAATTTCAGTGTATCACTACCAGCAATTGCCGCATGTTTCTGAAACAAGGCAGACCAAAAACCTAAGATAAAGCTTGTAGTGGCTCAGAATAAGCCTTCTCATTTGAAGGGACCTGTCTCTGGAAATGCACATTCAGGGGACATTGTAAAACAAAAATTTAATCCTTCTCCAAAAAAGCTTTTCCTCTACAAAAAGAATGACATTTGAAATAAGAGCTGGATTGGGAATTTTCTAACCACCTTTTTCGTCAAAAAGTATGATGAGTCAAAACTGACTCTTTTTTGCAGTTAACATATTGGTTTTGATGAAATTCTCACTGGCAGCATTGCTGAGGTCTAGAACAGAAATTACATGAAATTCAAGAAGTGGAGAGGCACACCACAGAGCTGGCAATTGCCAGTTGGAAGGACGCTCACCCACGACACAAAATACTCCCATTTGCACGTATAATTATCCACATCCTATATGAATCCAATGATCATGAGACCTACCTTCTGACAGACAGAAGATTTTCAAAACCCCCACAACAGACTAACTCACTGCCACTTAAATCAAAATAGATTGGAAATTCTCATATCTGGGATATTGTCCTATGGAAAACTCAACGTATGAGCACTATTTGAAAGAATTAACGATCAGATATAACTTTCCCGTAAACTTACGTTCTCATTTCCTTCTTGGTCTGGAAGCAGCACTGTTGGGTTCCTCAGCTGGGACAGTTGGCTGACATCTGTTCTCTGCTGCTCGCATGGAACAATTACTATGTTCATCTGTGTTTTCTGAATTTGGAAAAATTATATAAAAGGAATAATTTTGGTCTCACGAATCTTCTATACCTCATCTGACCTACAAACATAAATGCTGCTTAAATGCCCCCTTTCTCTGAGCTTTACTGCCCATCCTCATTTTTTAACCTTTGTCTTTTTTTAACCCTTGTCTTCTTTAATCCTTGTCTTTCCACTCCTTTTTTTTCAGACATTTTACTTTGAAGGACTCTTATCAGTCTGAAAATGTTCTTTTTTTTTTAAATGCAAGAATTTGTCCAACCTACATTTAGGTTGTCATCTCTAGATTTTGCATTTTTATCATCTATTTGAGGATGACTGCATTTTCATGCCTAATTTAAAACTCCTACTTGCAATTTTGTCTTCTGTTATAAAACCCCCTTCATAACTACTCAAGTAAGAAGATAAACAATATGCTCTCCCATTGCCATTTTCCTCAAAGTTCGGTAACTCAGCAGGCCAACTTTAGCAGTTAGCTTCAACTTCTAAATTTTCCAGTTCTTGATGCAACAGAGGAGCCAAGACTATAAATCAGTTTAAGAACCAGTTGATAACGACCTATCAAACTGACAGGTTGGCCTTAACCAAACATTGAGTCAGTTTAGAAGCATTCATTATTTTTTCTCTTCTCTAGAATACCAGTAAACCTTTGAATTGAGGTTTTCATGGTAAGTATCAGTAACAAAGTCAAGTAAACCTCCTCAGCAAGAGGGTAAAATTTGACTGTTCTCATTGTCTTGGGTAAACAGTGCTGCTTTAGTGATTTTTAATGCTACACTTCCACTCCTTAGGAAAGGTAAATTTTCCAGTAGAATAAATTCCCTACTACTGCATGAAGGATTCAGAGCTTCCCACTGAGCTGCTCAATAACTGTTTAAAAAAAAAAAAAAAAAAGAGGAGGATTCACTGTTATCTTTATCAGGAGGGAGAAAGTATAGCTCTTGGATCAAGCAGCTGCCTGTGGCATCCAATTATTTGTTTTCATTGCACAAAAGAAAAGAAAAAAAAAGAGTAAAAGAAAATTAGCTACATTGATTCACGCATTGATTGCTGGCTAGGGTTTCATTTTGGGTTGCCCGTGGGACTGCAGCATCAGCAGGAGCGGTTACTTAGTCATGAACGTGCTACACAGCAAGTAACCCAATCGCTCTGTGTGAGGAGCACTGCTTTTTTCTGGTCTCTTGGTTGCGCAAGGAGGAAACCCAGCTCCCCCTAATCACAGGCTGCCACAGTGGAGGACCCATAACTCACTCCTATGGCACATGAGCTACTACAGCTTTTATTACATGGTTCCCCAAAATTAAAAGAGCCTGTAGATCTTGGCTGTGGGATGGCCTGGAAGGGGATGTGTGTCCCTGAAGAGAAGGCAGCCCGGTTTTCCAGACTCTTGCAATAGGTCTGGTGGTTTGACAGTTTTCAAAGAGGCACAAGCCAAAATATGCTATTATGAAATTAATATTATCCAAAATACAATTCTAGCAGATCACCTTAACACTGCTTTTTAAGCTTCTTTGAAACCAGGACATTTTGAACTGTATCTTGAAAAAAAATCAATCTATAATGGGCTCCTGATTACAAAACCCTTATTATAATATGAGCGCATATGAAAGCTGCAATCATGCTCAGCTTCCCCTTGTGCCAGAAGCCCTATAATAGAGGGATAGTGCCCTTTCTCAAGTAGTAGTTATACAAAAACATAATAAAAAAGTACAGTCTAGTAAGTCATCAGGAGGAAAGGAACAATTCTGGGTCAAGCCAGAAGAAAACACTAGAGCAGGCCAGAAATCCGCAGTAAGCTTGTATGCTGGTCACGGTTTTCAGCCAGAAGATAACACGAAACAATCTCTCCTTATTTAAAAGTTATCTCCCTGAAAGTGAGTTTGTAAAACATAACCGTAACTTGCCTTACAAGATAGGCATACATTCTCCATACTCCAAACAATAAATTCCTGTTGTTTGTGAGCAATTAGAGGAGTCTGTAGCTACACGCTGCGCTTAGTATATATCTCATGAATTGATGTTTATGAAGCTGAATAGTTAAAAATGTCAAGGGCATTAACTTCAGGTTTCCTTCCACCGATAGTAACAAATTATTTCAAAGATACTGTATCCTTTAATATGCTGAGGTATAACAACTAAGGTTTCAGTAGAATTAGAAAGTGTTATGGTTCTGAATGTATTTTTTTTCTATTGGAAAAAATTTTAGAGCCATTGGTGGAAAAAATTATACTATAAGAACAAATTTCTAATGGTAAAATAGCATTCCCTGAAAAAAATAGAGCTGTAATTAGCCACTGATACTACATTATGACAATCACTATTTTTCTGTACCTCAAACTAATCATCAATTATTAGTCACACCTGAGCAAAAATCTGAATTCCTACACAAAAAGGAATTTCAGTATGTTTGATTAAAATGACTTTAAAATACAAATTCTAAAGCAAAGTTGACATTTTTTCAACATGTTAATTTTGACTGAAACAAAATGTTTCAGTTGTGTATGTTGAGGCAAATCAAAATATGTTGCTTTGGCTCTCTTCAAAGTGAAACAGTATTTCTACATGGCCTCACAGTGCCTCCATTAGTTATGGTTTCCATGTTCTCCGCATCCTCTCCCACAGCTGACCTTCCCATGCAAAATGTATTTCCTTTGTTGTAGTTTAAGCCTCAGATAAAGAAATTTATGGTAGGTTAGTTCTCACCAAGAGGCTGCCCAGTCCCCCAAAAAATGAGGGCAAGATACAGCTAAACCGGCGTGCTACGTGCACCTTCTTTCAAGATGGACAGATACAGCCCAGTATCTGCAGTAGGGAGAAACTGGGGACACAACATGCGTCGCCCAGAGAGCATTTTGGGGGTGGTAAAGGTCAGTTCTGAACTCACTGAAAACACAGTATTTTGTTGCTATGCTACAAACACGAAGATTTCAATCTGTACTAACCCCACAGCCAATGAAAGATTTCCTTTGCATTTTCCTTTGTAAAAGTTTGATTGTGGAATAACTACATTTCAACATGAAATTCCTAACTGTGCTGGTTTTGACTGGACTAGAGTTAATTTTCTTCATCGTAGCTATTATGGGGCTATGTTTTGGATTTGTGCTGGAAACAGTGGGTTTTCCAGGGAAACATCCCCTGGAAATACAGGGATGTTTTTGTTATTGCTGAGCAGTGCTTGCACACAGTCAATGCCTCTTCTGCTCCTCACACCGCCCCACCAGCAAGTATGCTGGGGGTGCACAAAAAGCTGGGAGGGGATACAGCCAGGACAGCTGACCCAAACTGACCAAAGGGATGTTCCATACCATGTGACGTCATCCTCAGCATATAAAGCTGGGGGAAGAAGAAGGAAGAAGAAGAACCTTCGCAGTTACGGTGTTTTGTCTTCCCAAGTAACCGTTAGGCATGATGGAGCCCTGCTTTCCTGGAGATGGCTGAACACCTGCCTGCTGATGGGAAGTAGTGAATTAATTCCTTGTTTTGCTTTGCTTCTGCATGCAGCTTTTGCTTTACCTATTTATCTTATCTCAATCCACAAGTTTTCTCACTTTTACCCTTCCGATTCTCTCCCCCATCCCACCATCAGGAGCAAGCAGCTGTGTGGTGCTTAGTTGCTGGCTGGGGTTAAACCACAATGCTAACAAACAGTATTTACAAGCAAATGATCGGTCTGCATGAGCCCAACAGCTGCTACTCAGCCGTTAAACTATCCAGTAACAGATTAGCAATTTTTCATAATTGGAACCATAATATCAAGTACAAAGGGGCTAAACTGACGGCAGACAGCGGAGCAAGGTGGTACCAAATCACAATCCCTTACACAGCTCCTCCTTTGAAAAATAAAGATTTTTTTGCCTTCTGGTGAACCTCTTTCCCTTGAAATATTCACACTCCTTAAGACCCTCCTTGACTCTCCCAGACATCCCCAGTGACATCCCTCTCCCCCAGCACTGCATCACTCTTACAGAAGACCTTGCAGTCAGCGTGCTGATGCTAAATAACACCTTCATCTTTTCTAACCGACAAAAGGTAGCCTCCACCCTGGAGTCTGAAGCAGTATTTTTCCACTTGATGAGCTGCATGCAGCGCATTGCCTACAGCAGCTCATTTGAACATTCCGTCCCCCAGATTGGAGATGGTCACAGGGTAGCTCCTTGTAACACCCCACCCCTTCCTCCTCCTCCTCCCCACTTGGCTGAGTAGAGCCAAGGGACAGCCACGGTGAAATGGGGGGCTGCAGTGTCGGCATAGCACCTCGGCACTGCATTATCCTCCAAATTGAAGGGAAAATAAACAAGAGTAGCACAGCACATCTTAATCTTCACCACCAGTAGTGACAGCTTTACTCAATTTTAGTCAGCTACCGAGTACTCAGAATGAATTAAGAAGCAGAAGGAAGGACTGCACCGGGATCCAATAAAGTGGTGGGCACTGGAGTGCTTCAGGGAGTCACTGCACATCTCCCTCTTCACGTTACCACCGTGGGTTCCCCACCGCTGCCATCAGACAGCATCTCTGGGCAGGTCCCATCCAGCAGGAAATCAGCTTCTCCAGCCACACCTATCACCAGGTTTCAGAAACAACTGTCAGTCCAGCTTGTCTCCACGGGACAGTTACACATGCATGCCTGCCTGCCTGTCTTTATCTGCTTTGAAGAGTCTAATAAGAAGGCTTGAAATCGTTAAAAACTCCCAGCAAGTCCCTCTCACACTTTCAACCGAAAGTGGAGCTTGCACTTTGTCTGTGCTCCCGATCCCTCCCGTGCTCCATCAGCTGTGACGGACATGGTGGGATGTATGGTTTCTTTGGAAGGCCAAAGACAACTTCTTCTTTATATGTCCCAGAGGAAAGGACCAGCCTCAGGAACACTTAAATCTGTGGCTGCACTTCTCAAAAAATTAGTAGCTGCTTTCAAAGGACTTTGGTCTCAGAGGTGACCTCAGTTGCAGCCTTCACATATGGAGGGATTGGATATTGTTGGCTGCAATAAGGAGGGGTTTTTTATTAATGTTTACGACCTCCCTCTGGTCAGGGATCAACTTTCAGACCCAAATTCTGCATTTTGCACATCGTGTAAGCCGTGAGGGTACTTACAGATGCAAACTTCCAAGCACGTCATTAGGGCATGAATCGGGACAGCTCTCATCAAATCTCTGACTTTGACTGCGTTTTACCATTGCTATTAAACTGTCACACATGGGCTGTAATCTGCAATCATGTCATCTAACTGTACATACAAGGCAAACAGCTAATGGCTCCTTCATAAGTCCCAACACTTGAGCAGTAAGAAGGCTACGGACACAGACTCGTCTAATTAAGTTGAGCACAAACCTTCTCTTTACGACACTAATAAATAACTATTTCCCTGGGCACAGGACTGCAAGCACATGATGGAAAAAGTTCATGGCAGGCTAGAAGATGACATCTACAGAAAAGCAAGTTTTGGTGCAAGGCAGCTGTTCCTTGTGGCTGTGGTATCTTCCCCCTCGCAGGGCAATCATGGACCGTGTTAACTGGTTAGAAAATAGTTTCAGCTAGATTATGGTCAAATTTATCCTGAAAGGGGTGGAAAACACTTCTGAAAAATCTGAAGTACATGCAAACAGCCTTTTATTATGCATCATTACAAAACTACCCTGATCCGAGCCCCCCCCTTTTTTTTTTCCTCCAACCGTTATTTGCCTCCTCCTACCTGAAACACCCCCAACCCCTTGGTAACTCCCTCTTGAAGCTTTTTGCAACATCTCAAGAAATTCAAATGCCTGCTCTTAGAGGAAAATAGTTTCTAATTAAACATACCGTGTGGGTGTGAATGAAGCTGGGCCCACTCCTTGCCTCACTGATGTCAACAGAAAAATGTTTTTCTTTTTTACCACGAGCGTCAGCAGAGGCAGAGGCGATGGAGTGTTGAAGGAACAGAGGTTCGCCAATACTGACAACTAACGTGGCTTTTCTGTAGGTTTGGTAAAAGAGCCTGAAGTTTCCTAAATTTCAGACTTAGGGTCCAAGTTTGACTGGGAGGGTGGGGGCTGCACGGCCAGGAGAGCCTCGCCGGAGATAAGAGCATGCCTGCTGGGCAACAGCTAGCCAAGAAACTGGGTTGTTTGTCTAAATGTTAGTTACTTACAGGTCCACTCTGGATGTGAGCAGCAGGGAAGAGAATCTTAAAAACCTTCCTCTGCTCCACATCAGGGCGCGATTTGGTGTGGTTTGACTCAAATTTAAGTATTCAGGGAATGCTACATGGCATTTTTGTGGCAAAATAGGTTATTTTGCAGACTGAAAATCTATCTAAACCATTTTCAGATACATTCCTTTGTTGGTCTGAGGACCGAGTTCAATAGATAATCCTATATTTCTTCATTTTTCTTTCTATTACAATCATTCCACAGGAAGTTTCAAAAAAATAAAAGAGAACATTGTAAGTGCAGACAAACACATAGACACAAATCTTGCCAACATCACGACATAATACAGAAAGGTGAAGACAGAGCATGCTTTCCTTTCATCTAGGTGGCAATGCCCTCAGGCCAGAGTCACTCTAGATGGTGTTCAAGCTCCTGATGATTTGATCTCCATCATTTCCCCCCTCATCTTCTTTCACACCACTAACACAGCTCTCCCCGCTGCTTGAGCAGCACAACAGCATTTTAACCAGCGCAGTTGTAGGTTCCGCTTGGTAGTAACTCCTCAGAAAACACCCATTTGGAAAACCAGAGCAGAAAAAATAATGGGCTGAAAGTTTGCCTGACACCGCTAGGAACCGCATAGTTTGTACGTTTGAGATAACTTTGCTTTACAACACCAGGGTGGATCCTGGTGGTGTTAGAAGAGAGCCTCCTGCACTGCATGCAAGAAAAGGTGAGTGTGCTGATGGATTATAGCACCTTGTATTCCATTTAAATTCTCAGTTATGAACGCTCTAGTTGCCTTTGCAACAGTAACTAGTAAAGTCAGGGCCTGTAGGAAATAGGAAGAAATAAGAAATTTATTATATTTCAGTAACAGAAAATTACATTTTCCTTGTAGAGCTACACAGACCCTCAGAAAAAAATAATCAGTAGCTGATCTCTGGAGGTCCATCTAGTCCTTTATGCTCATCAAAGTTCATATTCCTGCACCTAACGATATATTTCCTTCAGACCTTAGCTTGTCTGGAGATGGGAAAAAGTGATCTGGTTTTTCATTTTGATGAGGCTAGCACTTCTCAAAGTTCACCTATGAATAATGTCAGCAGGGAGATGCGCATCTATCTGATTCAGAAAACACATTTGTGTCAAAATCCATCTCTCCTGATTTTCACTGAAGTGCTTCAATACGCTATGGTACTTCACAAGATTGAAATAAATGCATTTCATAGCCGTTATCTCCCCAGCTCCCACCTTCCCTACGACTATATTTCCATCCTTTTGTTGCAGAAATACCTGAGCCTGCTTTTGTTTTTCTTAACACAAGACCCAGGGTAATTTGAAGATTTGCGTCTTCAACTTGTTCCCCTACAAGCCATAGCTCACCAGCACAGCAGCATCTCCCCTGCACAAGAGTAGCTCCGGGGCCTTTCAGGTGCTGAGTTTCCCAGCAGAAGAGAGTGGTGCCACGACAGTATTTTCTTGCAATAATTATGCTTCTCCCTGCCCCCCCCCCCAAAATGTAAACATGTTGTGTTGGTTGTTCTGATTTAAGGCTCAGCTGGGGTTTTGGAAAAAAAATATGTGTTTTCCCTCATCTATAATGGACATCATGGCTAAATTGTTGAATTATCACAGGATATAGTTATGCACTTTAAAAAAATATCCTGCAAATGAGATACTAATCACCTTCAGGAATACCACTGAAATTGTGGCTCCAGCTGTTTTAACTTCCTACTCAGCCCCTTGGAGGAGTGATTAAAGCCGAAGTCTGAGCAATTTAGATGCAAGGCTTAAAGGTATTCCCTCCCACAGCTGCCATCCTAGCAAACATTATTTTTCTTGCAGGAAAGGCAGCAGACCAAGCTGCGTGATCATGCCTTAGCCACCCTGGTGCACAATCCTAATGCCATCAGTGGTTTTATACTATGTTGGCAGTGCCTGAAACGTAGGTACATTTTCTTCCCTCACCCCTGTGAGAGGGGCAGGCAGCCAGGAGGTGCTGAAGAGAAATCTGCCATAGATTCCAGTAAAACCTTAGTTGGAAAGCACTAGCCCTGAACTGCATGTTCTCATTAAACTGAACAGGGAGACTCTTCTCCTTTCTAGCCCCTCTGCGACACAAGGGGACCTCCAGAAGGAGAGAGCGTTGGAGACAAAGCATCCTTTAACCTTCAGGCTCTCAGCAGCCACCAGTGGCATTTCATACTGACTGCCTGAACTCCACGGTATATAATGTTCACGACATTAATACTTCTTATTAGAGTAAGTTGAAAGGTACAAGTGGAATAAAATACATTTTTTACTAGAAGAATTTTTTTTTTTTTCATGTGTAAGGGTGAGCCTTACATATAGCACAGAAATGCTATAATGATATATGAGAAAGGAACAAAGCTATTGATAGCAAAGGACAGAAGTTTTTTTTGTGTTAACTGAACAATATTATTCTTCAGACTTATTTAAAGCTGAACCAGTTCCATCTGGCTTAAAGAGTTCTCCAATACTACGTTTCTGTATCATGCCAGGAAAGATTTGCTGTGCCCCTGGGATAGGAGCTGGACTCCTATGAATGTAGGAAAGCAGAATAATGAGTATAATGGGACAAACAAGAGAGAGAAAAAGAACAGAGGCATTCTCCAACTCCAACTTGTTCTCTTTTTTTAAACTGAATTTGAATTTTACTTACATAAAAGTGTGGAACTGATCTTGTTTTGTCTCGGATTTCTGTGACCTTGTCACAGCAGAATGGCTGGGCTTTGCCTATTTGCTGCATTCAGTCAGCACTGGACATAATGAGTACTAGAAATCCCATGCACAGAACTTCAGGTTCTGGAGGCTGAAATACCAGATTAATCTTGCCAGTTCAAGCATGTCAAATAATCACTAGAGTTGCCGAATTCTTAATCAGTTTAAACTTAAAGTGGGGGGTGACTATTCGTTTGCCACACTAACACCAGCGTTGGAGGGTTACGCACGTCCTGCATGGAAAACAGGTCTCCACTCTGCTCCCCATATGTCTGAGCTGCTCCCAGCCCGACATGCAATCTGTCATGCTGATCTGGGAGGAGAAATTTGCCCCAAGCACAGAAAATGTTACTTTGTCTCTTCAGTAGAAGATAAATCATAATTATTTTTTTTTCTTCCAGAAAATAGTTCCATTTCCAAGAAAAAAAAATTATGTGGAGGTCTTGGGCTAGGGTATTTCCAAGCCTGAGTGATACAGGTTTCCCCTGCAACAGCTTCCAGGCCCCTTGGGACGTTTTGAAAACCACAGGCTTGCTGTCAGGGCTAGCCCAAAAACAACCACACAAAGCATTGCTGAAAAACATGAGGTTTCTTTGGTCCTGCAGTGAATTTAAAGCGGAAGAAGGGTCTGGGGAAAGGAAAGAAATGACAAAATGGGGGCAGCTTGTCAGTTGTGAGAGCTCTACCTGAGGATGCTTGAGTGACCCTCCGATAAGCCTGATTTCCTGAAATCGAAGAAGGGCATGAAGACAGAGAGGATGTAAGGAACTGACAGAGGAACAGGGGCTGATCCCTGTCCCTGTTTCAGTATCCCAAGAAAACACAAGGAGATCTTACACTGGGACTCAGCATCATGCCTCATTATTTCTCATTCTAGCAAAAGTTTTATCATGTCAGAAAAATGATTCGTGGTATATGACACTCAAAATTTTGATCCGATAAAATAGACCAAATATTACTGTGGCGATTTGATCTAAAGTAGCATAAGACAGAGACAACCCACTCCTGAATCACTTAATTTTTCTTTACCCAGAAAAAAGGGGCTGTCCTTTTTTCACCACCCTGATTTGTCTCAGCGGATGCAGCATGCATGCACAGATGTGTGTCCTTGTCACTGTACCCCTTGTGCCAGATGTCAGCTTTGTGAGTTGACCTTCACCACCCAGCATAGCTGCTCAGTGCAAAACTGCTGCATCACCTACAGCCCCCCATTTAAACCTTCTGCGACTGAAGCTATTTGTGGGTTTTCCACTGAAACGCTGGAGAGGAATGAAATTCAATTCTGGCAGAGAGACTCTCCCTTTCAGCATTAGTCCTTTCCCAGTTTGTAGCTTCCCGCTCTCTTTTTCCCCTCTCCGTGGGGGAAAAATAGCCCAAACAACTTACACAGAAGTTTAGCCGCTGAGTAAAATTTCACAGCTTGCTATGGGTTTCACAGAATGACTCAAAGAGGCTATTAATTTGCTTTTCAGATTTTGTAGGTTTAAAAAAGAAATGTCTAGCAAGTCCTACAATCCTTCTACAGAGACCTGCTGGTTATATTTCTCTCGGAGGCAAGTCTTTCCGTTCCTCTCCTCGGCTAGAAACCCACCACCTCCTCCATCTTAATTTAGATTTTACTTCTGACAGAGCAACACAAGATGCACCAAGGCTTCCTCAAGGGGCTGCACGCTGTTCTCCGTGAACAGCGGCACAGAGTGAAATCTCGAGAGCGCAGGACAAGCTCTACACAGCATCAGAGGGAGATGCACTCCCTCCCTTGCACAGACCCCTTAGGTCTCTCAATTTCTTTTGTTCGAGCTCAGGACCAGCACAGGCTTATTTTAGCTCAGGCTGTCCTGTCAAAACTAGACTAAGCAAACACAGAAGGCTCATCCAGTTTTGAAACGAACTTAATTTTACTTTAGAGAGAGAAAAGGGGGGGGCAGGGGGGGAAACAGCCTGTGAGTCTTTGAAAAATGCTGATTAAATATAACTTCCTCCATAATGATTTGTTGCCATCTCTTGACAAAGATGATCTGGTACTTGCAACTTCCACTGAATTTCATTGCTATTGTAGCTGAACTTGGGGGAAGTGACAGCGGAAGGATATTAATATATCTTGGGGCTGAGAGGGAGCTGTTTTTCAAGTGAGACAGAAGCAATGAGTGTTTTGAACACCTCATACTTCAGTGAAATCCAATTTTCTGTCACAGGTTTCGCTCTGAAGCAAGAACACGCTTGGAAGTCAGAGCCTGGGATGCCAAGTGGCATCTCTAAGCTGCATAGGAGATGAATGCTTTCTGTGCCTTTGTTGCTTGCGAATGTACCCTTTGGTCTGTAGCAGGAGCAAGCATTAGCCATTGGTGCAAGGTTTTGTGCTCAGAGAGCTTTGCATAGAATCCAAATTGCAGCTTAGAGTTCCCTTCGAAGGCTGAAGAAAATGGCTGTGAATTCACAGAATCATAGACTCATGGAAAAGTTCGGGTTAGAAGGGACCTTTAAAGGTCATCTAGTCCAACCCCCTGCAATGAGTAGGGACATCTTCAACTCCATCAGGTTGCTCAGAGCCCTGTCCAACCTGACCTGGAATGTTTCTGGGGATGGGGCATCTACCACCTCTCTGGGCAGCCTGTGCCAGTGTTTCATCACCCTCATCATAAAAAATATCTTCCTTGTATCTAGTCTAAATCTACCCTCTTCTAGTTTAAAACCATTACCCCTCATCCTATCACAACAGGCTCTGGTGAAAAGCTTGTCCCCATCTTTCCTGTAGGCCCCCTTTAAGTACTGAAAGGCAGCTATAAGATTTCCCTGGAGCCTTCTCTTCTCCAGGCTGAACAACCCCAACTCTGTCTCCATAAGAGAGGTGCTCCAACCCTCGGATCATTTGTGTGGCCCTCCTCTGGACCCGCTCCAACAGGTCTATGCCTTTCCTGTGCTGAGGGCTCCAGAGCTGGACACAGGACGTCAGGTGGGGTATTACCAGCATGGAGTGGAGGGGCAGAATCACCTCCCTCAATCTACTGGCCATGCTTCTTCTGATACAGCCCAGGATACAGTTGGCTTTCTGGGCTGCGAGCACACATTGTTGGCTCATGTCCAGCTTTTCATCCACCAGTAGCCCCAAGTCCTTCTCCTGCTCTCAATCCCGTCATCCCCCAGCCTGTATTGATACCAGGGGTTGCCCCAACCCAGCTGCAGGACCCTGCATTTGGCCTTGTTGAACCTCATGAGGTTCACACAGGCCCACTTCTTGAGCTTGTCCAGGTGCCTCTGGGTGGCATCCCGTCGCTCAGGCCTGTCAAACACACCACTCAGCTTGGTATCATCCACAAACTTGCTGGGGATGCACTCGATCCCACTATGTCATTGATGAAGATGTTAAACAGTACTGGTCCCAATACGAACCCCTGAGGGACACAACTTGTCTCTCATGCTTGAGCAGATCAGGAATAATGCACACCTTCAAACATTTTGAGAGGTTAGGGCATCTCTGGTGACACAACAGCTCACGAAGGCAGGCTTGGCCTTCAGCTGGGATAAGCTCTGGCGAGCAAATTTCTGCATTTAACCCTTGGAGAGTCCCCCATGCCATGTCTGCTTGTGAGCTTCGGTCGACCCTGAGGGAGACAGGCGTGGGTGAGAGACAAGGAGGGGAACGGAGGGAGCCCACATTGATGGGTTACAAACTTGAATTGTTTGGGATGGGAAAGCAGCCTGCAATCTTTTGACCAAATTTGTCCTGGCAAGGAGCATGATAATAATAGCCGCCCTCTTAAGAGGATAAAAGCAAATCCCAGCGCCAAGGCTGGTAGGATCTCTGAATTCTTTGCGGCTTAATCACAGCAAAGCAGTCAACCATGAGGGTAGTTCTTAAAGGATGTGTGACAAATGTGCTGGGCTTGCAATACAGCAAACCTACAGCTATTTATTGTTTCCTGGTTGTTCTGTGGGTGCAAGACCATGGTGGTGGCAACAAGACACGTTGAAAGCATTAGTGGAAGGCCTCTCATTGCCCTCCCATTGAGGACAGATCCTTAAGGCAGAGGTCTCTCTCTTGGACTGAAATATTTCATTAAGTGCAACTGAATTAGGTATAGCTAAGCCCTCAGATTGTGTCCAGAAGAAATAACATGCATTTTACCTCCTGCCCCATTCACCAATATAAACAAATTAGAGATACACTTTAAGGACGTCATAAACCACTCCTCGCTTAAATTTATGCGGTCTTAATAGCACTGCATTTAGTATAAACTCCCAAGTGACATAAACACAGTTAGAAAATAAGGCTTTTGCTCTCCTGGAAACAAAATATATTCTTTTGTCACTACTAAATAATGGGAACCTTAGTACAAAACATCAGGAAACATTTAATAGGACGTAAGTGGAGGATTTAGTAAAAAGAATACGTAACAGCAATTTTTTTTTCTGTCTGAGGGAGAAGAACTTGGGAAAAGCCATGCCATACAAGAGACCAGTGTGTGGCCCTGGTTGTCACTTCTGCCTCCCCACCCCAGGAGCAAGACCCATGTACAAGCACAAAAGCTGTTCCTTAAAATACGGTCAGTGACCTGAATGCAGGAGCTGCTGGAGCTTGAAGCTTTGTTTTATTAATCAGTTTTCATGCATTTACTTGAGGATTAGCATAGGCTGCCAGCTTTATCAGCATTAATTTAGAGTACCTTGAGGTATTGAGGACAGAGCTGTCTGCTGCTCATATAACGTCAGTGCGTCGCCCCCACCCCCTGCTCCCCCCACCCTGTCTGCTGAGGATTAAGAAACCATTAGGCCAAAATGAACGCTTCAGATATGCACCGCTTGTTACAGCTTTGCAGTTGCAGCAGAGGGGAAAGGAAAACACGCGGAAAGCGGCACTTGCAGGTCACTTTGCAGCCAGAGGATGACCAGGGCTGCGGCAGCAGCAAGCCCCGTGCACCTATGCGGCTGTAGTCCTGTCCCCCCCGAGCAAAACTGATACCTCCAGAAGAAAACACAGCCTCCGAGCAGCACAGAGGCCCACAAAGCTCATTACTAGAAGCATCACATCTCTAAACAACGAGTCTAAAAAATAACCAAGAAAGATGAGAGATGCATCCTTCAGGCTGCAGCGCACAACCTCAGCGGGTGCCTGTGCAGCTCACTCCCACGCAGCTCACATACCTTCTGGCTGGCTAACCACCTCTTGCCAAAGCAAGTCCAGCAGACTTGAAGGGACATTCACTCCCTTCTGTCCCACTGGTACCTTCAATGGATTTTTTTGCCACAGCAAAGGTTGCAATCTGCATAGGGCCTGGAAAATATCTTGGGAGCAGAAAATACTGTGGGACAGTGTGCCTACAGTCTGAAATAGTCAGCTGCAGCTGTAACAACACAGCAGTTAACACCTCTCTAGTTGAGCAATTAATGGTTCTCTACTTCAGAAGGACATCTGCGCATAGAACCACTAGAAGAGCTGAATATCTTTGTTCATCATCTAAATCCAAGGAGGCCTGAATCAGCAACCACCACCCGCATCTGCAAACACCTACTCCTGGCTGAATCCAGGCAGCAGGTCAGAATTCAGCAAAAAGTCCACAGGAAACCTCTAGCAGCATTTGAGAAGCTCGTATATCTGTGTAGTGTAACTACCTAGTCTCAATCTAAAGCACCTGCCTCCCCTTGGGCTTGTTCCATGTGCCAAAAATACCATCAGGTGTCTTCAAGCAGAAGGGCTTGGAACTGTAATCAGATCAGAGGGACAATTTGGGCTCTGGGAGTGACTGAGCACCCTCAGAGGCCTCTTTCCACCAGAGCATACGGCAGACCTGGAAGAGTGACTGTACTCTTGTGTTTGTCTGTAGTATGCTCAGTGTTTCCTCTGGGATGCAATTATGAGATGAGAACAAATTAAATTCAGAGGTAGGTGTACCACCTGCACTGTTATGTTGTCACCCTACCACAAAATAAAAGACAAAAATCTCTAGAAAGTCATGATGAGGAGAACATTAAAAAGTAGCTATGGTTTGCCAAAACCAGATTTCTTTAGACCCAAGCCCTGCTTGACCCAAGAGACTTTTACCAACACTGAAGCAGAGTATAAAGACCTACCTTGGGCCTGGCTTATTTATCAGCTGAAAACCAGAGTTGCACACACACCAGAGTTTTATCTGGTGCATCCACATAGCTTGGGATCTCCTACAGCAGCTGTGCTCCCCACTGACCCCTGCCAGAGATTATGGCCCTCTCAGAGCAGCAGCCTCTCACCGTACCTCAGTTACAACCAGCTGATCACTGCCAAGCAGCTGTTGCTACTTTGGCTCCTTCGGATGGAAGGGGGTTCAAGAAGACCTACCTGATCCCCTGCACTGGCAGGTGGCAGTCTTGAGGCGTGAAGGACAACAGCTTCTTCAGCCAGCACTGCAACAGCTGGAAAAAAACCCATGAGATAAAGCTATGAACCAAAAGATGTTTTCCCATGCTGGTGTACCTTCTTGGCTGGCCGCATCATACCCACTGGGCCAGCACATCTGGGCTGCCCACTGCTTATGGGCTTCTTATGAGAGGCTGCCATGCATTTGTACCCCTTGTAGATTTTGTTATGTGTCAGTCAGAGAAATGGCTTCTGGAGTCCTGATTGTGACTTTGTACTGATCTTAGTAGTAAGGGAAGGCATTAACTGATGTACTGTTTAGGTCTAAGACAAAAGCTCCCTTGGCATAATTACTCATGATCTATGGAAAGAGTACGTTATGCTGTGTTGGTCAGACTGGTCCCTAGCAGGCGGGGGCTGCTACCGACGGGAATGAACCAGCAGGTAGTTAACGTGTTTATCAGTGTTTCGTACAGGCAGATGGGATTGTGTACATCTGCCTTTATCTGTGCTTGAACAACAGAAGATGTGTTGCAGAAAGACACTGTAGTTCTCCAGGAGCAATTGTTGCAGAGATATACAGAGCTTTAAACCACAAGAGCTACCTCCAAATGCTCAGACCACATAAGGAAACTGGTTGCGGTCTTGAAAAACAGCTGGTGAACAAATCAGGCACTTCATAGGGCTGGGACCCAAGTTAATGCAGCTTCTGAACTGCAGCTGGCTTCACTCCGTCTGGCTCAGGACACGGGCAATGGCCCATGTGCCTGCCCCTAGCCATGTCATCATGCCCTGGGAGAGGCACTGTTGACTTTGAGCAGCGACAGTGCCTGGTGCTCAGCAGCAAATAAGGCTTTCTCAGGGCTAAGCTTCCCGTTAACTATTTCTTTGAAGTCCTGTCTGGGGAGGCTGCCATGATATCCAGCAAGAGAATAAGACAATTGCTCTCATGTCACCTTGCGTCACTCACCAGAGGGACTAGAGCACAGCAGTACAGAGAAGATAATCACACTTTTGTGAGTATGTGCCTGGTTTCAGTTTAAGTGTCTAGTTCTTGGCCGTTGTATTCAATCTTATTTTTATTAGGGTCTTAAAACTTGTACAGCATGGAGAAGTTTGTACCTCAATGGGAGCTTTCCTAATGCAGTAAAATACTACCATAAATGCCAGAAGCACAGGTTGCTCTCTGGCATTTTCGTATAGCGCTCTTCTCTTGCCTCATTAGTTCTGTAAGCATTTGAGTTTGCTAGAAATCAGTGTAATTTATACTAAATCAGTAAAGCAAGCAAGCTGAAACACAAACATACTGAAGCCCCTCTGACTTCCACGTTGCGTGTTGCTGCAGACAGAAAACGGGGTGCTTGAGGGAGAGAGAGCTGGGGAGGCCGCCGATGCTGTGCTGTTTCACTGACAAACATCTCACTGGACACATACCAAGGGGAGTAGTGGGCAGGGATATGACTACAAAACAGGGGCTACGGTGGTGATGCAGGGATGCTGTGGGCAGGAGCACCACCACCTGCAGCCTGAGACGTACACCGACCCGTAGCTCCAGACGTTGAATAGTGGTGTGCAATACCTTGTCTCTGGTACACTTTCTTCTTGCCATGCTTTTTTTTCCCCCTACTTGTTCAAGCGGTTCAAAGTTGAGGAAAGAAAAAGGCCAGCCTGTTTTACTTTGCGGGCTATATTCCTATGGGATGCTGCTCCTTAAAGAGCACAGCTGCATTGCTGTGAGGCAAACAAGCCCGCCCACCAGGGTTTGAGTTTGTTCTCTATGGGTGGCCAGATTATATTCTTCAAAAAACACCCCAAACCACCCCTAACCTCACAGATAAATTACCAACAGGCATGTGGCACTTCCACACTCTCCACTTGCTCATTCTGCTTAAACACCAGAATTTTGTTTTCCTCTCTCTTTGCTACACGCATATTTAAGCACCTGCATATCTTTCCCATTTTAGAAAACATCGCTTGGGGAAAAAAGAGGGTGCAAAGAGACTTTGCTTTTTACTGCAGGACAAACATCAGGACAGTAATGAGTGCTAAGGAAGGACCGACAGGAAGTAAGAAAGAGCATACCTGTAAGTAATCCTACCTGTTCAGCTTGGTCATGTGGGGGCTGCCGTTCATGTTACCATGTTTGCTTCCCATGGGCAGTCAACGCAACATCACTTCTGAGAAGGCAAAGTAGATTTCAGAAAGAAAACTGTTATCGAACACAGACTTATTTTTTCACCCTCTCTTTTTACAAACAGCCAAGCTAACAGGGTATTTATCTTCCTTACCCAGGGGGTGCAGGTGGGCTCCTCTGCACCAACAGGTCAGAAATTCTGGGTGGCATTGAGAGGATCTGCTGAGAACTGATGGACATGGTGAGTCAGTTGGCTCAGCATTACTCTCCGAGAATCCCTAATTTCCCCATTTCTAAAAGCAGGATATAACAATGCCATAATTATCTTGGAAGGGCATCAAAAAGCTTAATGAAATAATGTTTGTTGAGCAGTGGAGGGTCCTTGGGTGGTGTGAGTGCTTTTGTGCCATTACTGCGTTCCAGTGCTGGTCTTTCACAAAATTACAGAAAAAAAGGACAGAATTTAAAAGTGACTATTTCCACAAACCTTGGGCTTCTGACTCTGCAGGCTGTGGCACAAAGGCACGCCTGAATCCTGCTTGTTCGAGCCTGCTTTAAGGTAGTTAATATTTGCTAGGTGTTGAAATGCTCAGACACATTTCACCGTGAGGTATTTAGAGCCGTGATCTGCAGGGGCAAATGAGAGGGATGTACTAGGAAACACATTGGAGTTCTTCCTGTGATCTTGTGATTCTTTCCCTTAGCATTTTTGCACAGTTTCAAGCCAATGATTAACTTTCCATTAGCAAAATAAGGGCTATAAACAACGCGGAGAACTTACTAGGCGTGCTCTTGACATAACGGTTTGGGCTGAGCTGGCTTCTGTGTTGCTCCAGTGCTGGTGCGTAGTGGGAGCACGGAGGCTATAAAGCGTGCTATTACTGCAGTTAAAAGCCAGGTGAAACTTTAGCTCAAGGGAGCACAAAGACTGGGGTTTTTTTTCCTCTGCAGTAACTGATCAACCAGATTAGGCAAGGCTGGAGTCAGCTGCCTGTGTGGCGAGCTGGCTGCCCACGGGGCACGAGCCAGCAGCCTGGTGGTGGTCTGCTTCCATGAGGTGCGAGCACCTCAGACGATGTCCCACAGCATCCCTCAAGCTGAGCAAGAGCAAGGAACATCAGGTGGAAGAGGATGGAATTTTGCAAAACCACCCTCTCAAACCAACAAAGAAAACCCCCAAAATAAAACAAAACAAAACAAAACCAACCAGGAAGATAAGAGCTGCTGAGGGTCCTGAGATGGTAGTGGCTGCGCCTGACCACCATAGGTGGGAGTGGGGGAAGCCCCCGGGGCCAGCAGGGCATGAAGCCGATGCTCTGGCACGGTGAGGAAGGGGATGGTGCAAGTCGGCCTCACGCAGAGAACAACTCCATGGTTTGCACCCTCCGTTGATGCTGACCATGGTGGTCTTGGCAGCCTCCAGGGTGGTCAGCAATGTGGAGGGATGACACTAGTGGCGTGTCACCCATGCGCCATGGTCTGGTGACCAACTGATCTCAGCCTTCAGCAGCTGCTAAAAATACGGGGAGCATCGGTACGTATGGTAAAGTTCCGTGTTTTTCCACTTGCGTTCAGCCACCCTGGTGCTGAGCTTTTGTGTTAGGGCCCTGTATACAATGGGTGGCACTTAAATAAAATTGCTCAGAAGAGCAAATGCTAGTAGGTGAGGGTAAGGTTGGCAGAATCAGGTTCTTAACAATCTCGATAGAGACTGTAAGCAGCCTAAAGAGAAGCCTAAATCAGATGCCTCGGTATGCAGCCTTTTTTATTACACCCACAAACCACCCACAACCTCCAAATTGCTATTCTTTAGAAACACCCTGCAGCATTTTCTGGTTTTCAACATACAGCAGTGCTGTAGGCTTAGCTGCTGGATTTGTGCATGCACATGCAAAAATAACTAATGGAGAGCTTGATCAGACAGCAGGATCTTTTCTCAAATGACACACTTTAGTATTAAAGGGAATGTATTCTGTTATCCTGCTAGCATGAAATAATGAAACCGTAGCTTTTCCTTCCCAGTTTTTTTCCCTTCCTCTCTTTGAGTCTTGCAAAGCAGAAATGATCCCTGGCTCGTAGGCTGCAGCAGCCCACAGAGCTTTGAGAACAGTGTCAGAAACCCACAAACCCGCACCGTTAATTGGGGACTGGATCGCTGGTGACACTTTGGAGAGCCAGGCTGTCATTTCAAAGCAGTGAGGTACTCCACAGATGCCAAAGCCTGACATTTCATAGCAGAGGGAGGAGGGTCCCGTACTGCTGAGAAATGTTAGTTAGGCAGCTTTTTCAAGCAGAGCGCTGTCTGGGAGATCAAATCCCTCTTCCTGCAGGTCTGTGCCTATAGTCTCTGTCCCTCCGCGCCTCCGAGGAGACATGTGGCCGTCACAAGGAGCGACAAACGCACCACTTCCATGTTTTCATTGTAAGACATTCACGCTGTTATTCAAATGCCCGGCTTGGCACTGCTGCCCGTATTGTCCAGTCACTGTAACCCTGAGAGGACTAAAGGAAAACAAGATGAAGCTGATATTTAGGCAGCCCTGTGAATTTCTCTTTTGTTTCTTGGGCAACCGGGCTTTTGTTTTAATTGCAATCTCAATTTAAGGCACAGGAGGGAAGAAGACTGAGGGGGAAAAAAACCCCAAACTAATTTTCTTCCATTTCTCACTACGGGGTGTGGTTTAAGAACAAAATCTTCCCAGAGAGCCCCCATAACCATAAATAAATCTAAAAGCAGAAAGAAACGCATAGTTCTGCTCATACTAACAGCTCCTAGCTTTTAAACACACTTTTAAAATATTTCAGTGTTCTGCTGGTCTTCCTACTCATTTCAGACCTCCATATTACCCTTTGTAACCACAATCCACACACAGACCTCCAGAAGCTGCAAAGCATTAAAGCATCCAGAAATACCAGAGGTAAGGAAGTATTGCTGGTCCTTTCTCCAGGTGGAGGAACCTCCCTCCAGCCTTGCCCCCTCTCTCCCAGTGCTGCATTCTTCAGCAGTCGGCATTTGCAGGAAATCACGTTCTCTCCTGTATTCCCCCTGTCCAGAGTTGTCATTGCAAGTCATCAACAATGGGACCCAAATGCATCTGTAAGGCCACATGCCAGAAGAAGGCCTCCTCGATGTGATGCACACCCATCTCCAACACATGAACCAACACATTTAACCTTGCCTGCCACTGCTTTCTGCTGGGTGTTGCACCGCAAGAAGTGCCCATCGTTATATCCTAAAAAGCAACCACTGCTTTTCTGCAATGCCCCGGTGGTGCTGTAAAGCACAGGGCAGCCAGCTGCCCCACAGCTTCTCTGCTGTCTTTGCTCTGCGTATATTAGGTTATTCTGTGGTCAAAAGTGGGGTTCAGTGACTGGGAATCTGCTTGTGCTGTTACATTGGAAACAACTTTAGAGTTATAACTCCACATTTATTAGCCTTTCCAGCAAAGGAATCTGATAGCATGAAATGCAACTTGTACTCTGTAATATGAACTCACCAAAACAAGAGCACAAGAAGCTCCTCAGCTTAAGCTACCTCTGAAATAAAGCTCCCTCCAAGGCTGCCCACCAGACTGCCGCCTCCTTGCTTCCTGGTTCTTCTCTGACAAGAGCCACCCTTGCCAGCCCTGCAGCAGGAGAAAATCCCAGCCATCCTCTCACGGAGAGTTTTCCCAGTGCAACTCACTCCCACATATATGATTCTGTTTCTTGCGTTGCTAGTGATTCCATAAGCTACCTTAGAGGCCAGCAACAAGAAGCTGATGTCTCTGCAAAGTGAGAATTGTTTGAAGCGCGCGGAAAGGTACTGTGCTCTCCTAGCAACCAAAGTTGTAAAATAATGTAATCATAGCCAAAATAATGCAATAAAAGATTATATGATGCTTGTATCGGGTTGGTATGGCAACTGAAATAAGCTGAAATGCGTGTATCCAGTATTTCAAACAAATAACCTAATTGTATGCAATGTTACATTTCTAATTAATCCCATTCAGTTTACCATCATCTCCATTCATTCATGCTTATTATAGGGCTGTTGTTAGGTCTTATTTTCATGGCCCTTACCCTGCTCCTGCCTGACCTGGTTTCTATTTGTTTTCGATTTTCTTTTCTCTGACCCTGGTGATGCAAACTTGTTATTTCATCCCTGCATGTTTGATAGAGTCAACAGAAATTTGCATTTCAATGCATCATCCGTAACCTGCCCTTATTTCATTTTCCTTTAGTGCTGGTTTGAGGTAAAACAGAACCAACTTTCTGTTCAGTAACTTTATTTCTTAGCTAGGCCTCTTCTAACTCTCCGAAATTAACAACATGTTGTGTCTAAAGCGGTTCGTTCAAAGCGATGACTTTGTTGCTTGGGGAATTGTCCTAAGGTGTCAGGATTCACTAACTCCTCCCCTCACTCATACCTTGATGAATAACTAGAACAGCACTCCCAAGAGATGAAAGTACCTGACCAAAGCCTGAGTGGGGACAACCCACCAGCTCAGCCACACTGGCAGCAGCCAGGAGAAAACCACCCCAGGGAGGGCACACCATGATCATCCGCGCTGGCCAAATCCGGCACCCTCTCATGGATTTCGGTTTACGCCTACCAAAACAGTGGCCAGTTTCTCAGGAAAATCAATTGCCTTGCTCCCAAACTCCCAATTCTTATCACAAGACATACTTTTAAAAAACATTTTCCACGTCTTTCAATTCCTCCCCTTTGAGACTGAATAAAACTCTGATTTCCATAGAGTGCCATCCTGAAATCAACTCATCTTCTGTAATAGTCCCAGCGGGCTTATGTGGGAAACTAATTGTTTTCTGGATCGGGCTTTTATTCTCTGGTTCATTCCTGAGCTGTTATTTTTGAAGCGGTTCAAAAAGATACAATATTTAAACTGATACCTCTGTTAAAATTTAAGGGTTTGTGCATTTTCGAAATTCCCTCTTTCCCCCCTTCCCCAGCCTCTCCATCTCTGCCTCTCTCTCCTTGAGATACCTGTGTATGAAAACATACATGTGCATCTCCCGTAGCTGAACATAGCTGCAAGTAATGCTGTTCTCCTCCTCCTAGAGAAGCCAGAGCCAATACTGAGATGGGCGCCAGTGCATGGCGTGCCCTCACGGCCTCTCTGAGGCTCACACCCGACCGCTTCATCCCAAAGCGGTGTTTGGGGGCAGCACAAACTGGCTCCAAGGAGGTTTGTTCAATCCCATCCGCTTTTCACAGTGACAGGTTGTCAGCCTCCCCTGCCTTAGGCTATTGCTCTCATTTGCTAAGGTTATTCAGCTGTGCAGTTACTGCTCCGGCTAACGCAGAGAGAGCTTTCAGCTGTGGCGTTTTCAAGGCACATTTGGTGTGTTCTCCTCTCCGTCACCCCAAAATCTGAGTCCGATGGATATGTTTTCTTGAGGCTTGACAGTTGCAGACCAGCCCCAAGACCCAGAAAAGCACATTGAGGGCCAGGCTTTTCCACCCTTCTTTTCTCTGCTGGGTGTGAAATCCTGTTTTGTGCCTTGTGCTTGCACAAACAGCCTGGGTCTCCCGACACACACCACACCACGCTCTCTCCCGGTTGCCCTGGCATAATGGGCATGCGTGGGAAGCACCAGCCGGCAGAGGTTTGCCTTTGTAAAGGGACGGTCACTCCAGAGTTCAGGTCCCAGCGGCTGGTTGACGTGGCACCTTGCACCTGCACGTGGGGATGGTGCCGGGGGCTTGGTCTAGCACTGCACCAGAGCTGTGGGTAGGAGGGTATAAACCACCCTGCAAAACCCACCCCCAAGCTGGAGTCTCCGCAGGTTGCCCCTGCTGAAGACACGAAAGCAGCAGCTCGGCAGGAGGTGGCTGCGCAGGCAAGAACCAAGCAGCCTTTTCCTCCCCTCCGGGCCCGACGCAGAGGAAGGTGGTTAATGGTCGTTTCCCTCCGGTTTTCCATTACCTGCCTCCGTGCTGAGAGCACAACTCATGTCCCAGGTGCCTCCCCCCATGCACTTAGGGGTTTTTTACCTGCTAACCACTCACCTGAAGCAGCACTAATGTGCCAGTGAAAGATTTCCCACTTTCAATACCTCAAAGGGAAAAAAACAAACCAAACCAAAACAGCAGTCAAGAGGGGGGGAAGGAAGGGAATGCGGATGACAAATAACCTCAGCTGCCTCTGCAGAAGCATATCTGGAGCAGGAACTGAGAGGCACCAACTGCCCGGCCACCGCTGCGCCCACCCAGGAGAAGCGCCCGGCTTCACAGCCCAGACACAACCCGCTCTCTGCGGGGCGCCTCCAGCAGCACCCATTTTCCCCATCTGGTGAAATATTTTGGTCAAATCGTGTGCACTTCACGGGACAAGTCCAGGCTCTTCCCCATGTGGTTGTAGGATCAGCCCGAAGCAAAGGTACCGAGCCCAGAAAGTGCTGTGTGGAAACCAGCCCCAGTGACGGGCTAAGCCTAAAAGCATCGGATCCATTTCCTATGTAAGCCTTACACACTGCTCAGTTTTAGCCCTTCAAAGATGTTTATTTCTAGGCTGCAGAAAATTCCCCAGAGGGCACATGCAAAATGATGGGGAAACAAACCTTACAAAAATATCTTTAATCCAGCTTTCATTTCTTCTTTTTTTTGCATGATGATGAAAATAAGACTGATAACATGCTTTCTTTGAAGGTACGAGTAGCTCTTTGGATACACTAAAAATGCTTTTGTGAAAGAGTTAGTACCAGAAGGGGTTTTAAAATAGTATGCTCCATCATCAAATTACAGTAGCAGCATGTGTAATATTCCTAACATTTACCCATAACCTTCCAGCTTCCAGCACAACTTGGGAACAAGAAAAATTGATTTAATTTGTCTCTGATACTGTACTAAGACTCAGGGAAATGCCTGACTGAGTGACGTTGTGTACATATGTTTCACACCAATTGCATCATCCTTCTGCACTCCCAGCCTCTACCAATTAACCCTGGGCTGCGATACCTTCCCTTCGTCTGAGAATTATCTGAAGAGCCGTCTCACTAGATTCAACGGGAGCAGTCAATACATGATGGTAACATTTAAAGACATAGACTATATCACAAGGTAGGCATTGCATGGCACAGGTACATGTTTTGAAACCAAAGCCCAGGAGCTCTAATTCCCTGAGCACATGCCGAAGGACAGCTACAGTACGTACTGCGGATGATGTTTGCTTATTTTACATCTTCTTCGAGTGCCTCTAAACAGGACATACAATAGGTGGAGGTTTCTCCCATTTTATTTTGCCGTGTCTTGCTCCCTCAAAACCAATTACTTTTGTGGATTACAGAAAACGTAATTTCTTTGCAAAATTAAAAGTAGTCATTGGAAGGCCAACATTTCCTCTCACCCTTCTGCTGCTGCCACTCCTGTTCCTGTATTTACAGAGCCACCTTTAACTGATTTCCCTTCCATCCCACTGAAGTCCCTAGAAATTAAATATATTCCTATACGCTGTGCTCAGTGCATCCAGAAACTTTGCTTTCTCATTGCCATAGAGTGCAGAGATCCCTGGTAGTCAACCATTGCATTTTACAATAGGGGATGGGGAAAGTGACAGTACAAAGTATTGAGGAGCTCCTCAGAGACCCATCTCACCTTGATGGGGCCATTACATGAACGGGCTGGAGGGGCTCAGCTGTGAGTGAAGAAGCGAGATTTGAGATCGTGAGAGGTCATGGAAGAAGCCAACATCCGTATGGGCTAGGTGAGCAGAGAGATGAATGGGCATCTGGGGTTCCA
This sequence comes from Stercorarius parasiticus, assembly GCA_013396915.1. Classification (NCBI taxonomy): domain Eukaryota; kingdom Metazoa; phylum Chordata; class Aves; order Charadriiformes; family Stercorariidae; genus Stercorarius; species Stercorarius parasiticus. The sequence continues at coordinate 437,242 of VWZL01000556.1, read as the reverse complement.
GCATGACAGGGTCTGGAGTCAGCTACGTGGAATGGAAGGCAAGGCCTGTGAATTTCACCTGGAAGTTAAGTATGCTGGAGCCTCCTTGAGATTAGGCCACTTGGTGTCTCCCACCAGACATCCAGAAATGCAGATGTTTAATTTGGAAATGCTTTGGAATTGCAACATGGAATATGGCGGAGAATTTCTCATGTCGAAGAAGGTTGTGGGCATTTGGGAAGGGAAGAGACTTTCAGAGTAAGCGATACAGTGCTGGGGAGTTGCAGGTTTGGAGAGAAAGGTTGATGAGACCAGTTGAGCCGGGAGACCACAGACTTGTGAGCTGTGAAAACAGTGTCGGCAGATGAAACACACAGAGCAAACAAAGCTTCCCAGGGCAGGGGCAATGCAGTTCTCAGGAAGTATTTTTCCATTAATCTCTTACCCCAGTCTCTCTCTCTCATCCTTCTACTAGAGAAGGACTTGAAGGATTTTACAATAAAAGAAAGTAAATTTAAAAGTAATATTTAGTGAAATATAAAGACAAAGACCTTGCATGCGTAATTACATTATTTTGAGAGAACCAATCTTTGGATTTGCTAGAAAGACCCATTAGTATGCATAAAGCAGTTTTCTAAAAGGAAAGAGAAATCAAATTCCATGTGTTAGGAGAAAGAACTCACGTGTTTTTTTAATTTTTACCTTTGCCACTTTCAGACATAATTTCAAGTTCATATTTATTAGGTCTTTAACCAACAGGGAATACCTGCACGTGAATTTAATCTTTTGATAGGTGTGTTTTGCAGCCAAGAAAATATCCAAATCAGCCTATACTTTGATTTGCTCATGTGTAAACACTGAAGTGGAATAAAGAGAAAAGATCAGTTATCTTTGCCTCCTTAGAGCTCTCAAACTTTGTTTGAAAGTCCAAAATCTCTGAGCACTTGATAACAATCCTAGTGGTGATATGTAAATGGTTGGAGAAGCTTCGTACGAAACCATCTTGTGCTAGTTGCTTGCCCCTTTGAGGCCCTTTGCATGGCTTCAACAGAGCAACTTCTGCCAGCAGTACAAGAGTGGATCGTTTATAAAGCTCATATAAAAGATGCATTCAGAAAGCATTTCATGTTCTGGTTGATAAAAGTTAATTGTATGCAAAATGGCATACAGCAACTCATCATAGATCTTCCTTGCAAGGTAGTTATCACCATTTGGGTAGGAAGACCATTTATTTGAGTATTTCTAAGCTAGTCTTACAAGCATTTTAAGCACTTTCTTTAAGAAATGAGCATGGTACTATTTGTCCAATTATTATAAAAATTAATAAAAGATGCAAATCTAGTCATCTGCATGAAGAAAATGGGAAGCTAGGAAAGACTGTTTCTAGTCCAAATCCCTGCACTGACTCCCTCTGCAGCAGCAAGGAAATTATTTTCTCTGTTCTCAGCCCCGGTTTCCCCCCTCAAGCGCTAGTGCTAATTATACCTGCTTCGCCGAGGTTTTGTAACAAACAGCCTGCGTGTGAAAACTACTTTGATGCAAGTAAGCGCCAAGTTTTAGTAATAAACATATGGTGAATGACATTTTGTCTGCATTTATGCGCTGGAAGAGTTTATTTAAATCAGATTTGGAAACCGACAGCAAGTCAGAGAAACACTGCGCTGTTTCTCAATCAATAAATAAATACTGGCTTGTGCCCCTTGCTCTAAATACCCGAAAGCCTGGCTCTGCTCCAGGCGTTAGGCAGACGGCATCCTCGGATTTTTTTGCTCTTAGCTTCAGTTTTTCAAACGCATCGTCCTTCCCACCTACGCAGAGGTTTAAGAGGAGAAAGGGGGCAGGCAGGAAAGTGGTGGAACCACCCAGGGCTGCATTCCAGCACTCATGAGCCAGGGGAACATCCTCCCACTGGGAGCATTTTATAGGCAAAGAGCACCTAGAGAGGAAGATGGACTGAAGCTGGATCCAGCCATCCCTAAAACTAGAAAGAGGCTGAAATATGCTTTTTTAACTTTTTCCAGTAGCCAGGCTACTCTGGCCAGAAACACCCTGAAATAAAATCATACCTGGTATCCATTATCCAGAACTTCAAACTTCTGTACGGATTGCATTAGTGCACTTAAAGACTCTTTATCTTAAAAGGCAGTCACTGACTTGGACAATTCACAGTCTTAAATTATTTGCAATTGCCTATTCATCAAAGCAGGAGGAGGAGGAGGAAAGGAGATTGAATCCTGACACGGACATAACTCTGCATTGACCCTGTGCAAAATGATAAGAGCACGGAGGTTTTCAGCAGTGCAAAGAGCTCAACCCCAAAATGCTTTGTTTTAATTGCAAATCTCCAAAAAGGCAAACCAGCTTGCTTTCTTTCTTTGCTCTGGAAACTGATTTTTCATTTTCAAATTACTTGAGCCAGGCCGACCTTGTGGTTGAGACCTCAGCCCTGCAAGGGCCCAATTGCCTCCCACGAGGCTGGGAGCCCCCTGCCCTGTACACACACCCTTCCGCAACCACAAATCCTTGCAAACCCTTTCCCAGCAGCTTCACAGGCACACTATAAACACTCAGCAGAAATTGCTCTCATTCTTTTCTTAATATTTAATGTAAAATTTTAATCCTGAAGGAGAAAGACCTCTTGATTCAGAGGCAAATCTGAAATGATTTTTGTATTAAGGCTCTCAATTACTTCGTCCCAAATAAATGTTTCCATATGGATAGTTGTATGACAAGTGGGATAGAGCTGTTTCTGCTTCCTTCAGCTGCAGCTGCTGACAATTTTCATAACACAGAATGGATTCCTTCACTTCAGCCCCAAATTAACTTTCCAAGATATGTGCATCTTCTTTTTTTCCCCCCAATCTTAAATTACCAACACCACAATCCCACTGGAAAACTGTGAAACCGAGCTTATAAAAATGTTTAATTTTCCTAATAGTTTTAATTACCATGTATTTTTGAGAACCTGTGATTTCTCATGTCCCTGTGGGATAGCTGGTCTAATCTGAGTGGTGACAGTGTACGTGGGTATGGAATTAAATTTAAACCTTTCACGGTTACCAACAACTATCGTTAAGCTCTTCTAGCAAAGTAAAGGGCCCTGTATGATCTCCAGCAGGAGACCGGCTCCTCTGCTTCTTCTACCCCTTATTTTCTTCTCTGGCACCACACAAGAGAATGATAGCTAGGTTTAAGGCTTAGAGTAGCAAGTTGAGTAACCTGTTGTCTCTTCCATTGGGGATGTCAGTCTTCTAGAGGAGCTGAGGCAGATCCCAGCGCTAGACCAACTTCCATCCTGGCACAACTAAGACAGACCCAATAATACTCGTCACTGAACTCATTTTATTTTCTTATTCCCTCCACAAGCCCTTGCAATTCAGTGGGATGCTTTGTTTGCCAGCAGTGACAGCCGACTGGGTCTGTCCTCAGGATTCTCCAATGGCTGGCTTCCTCAGTACATACAGTCTTGATTTTCCTTCCTTTCTCTAGCAGAATGGTAAAAAGAGACAGCAATCCAGTCACACAAAACAACACTGGGATTTATCTGTGTGGAGACTACTGAAATTTCTGTTTCCATTTCAGGTTCCTGACTGGTACGTTGGGCAAACATGACCATCTTCAGCATCTACGCTTGAAAAACACTTTCAGACCCCAAAGAATTTTCTCATACAAGAATTTTGTGATCAGATCTGATCTGATGGCTACCAACTGTACTTACTCTTATATTATCTGAGGGGAGAGATGCCTCGAGATTTGGTAGTCTCGTGACTTTGCCAAACTCAGTGTTGCTCATTAGAAGTCCACAGGAGCTTCCAGGTCTTCACCGACATAATTACAGATCCTCTGGTCCTGAACACACTGTGTTATATGCCACCCCTTGGAATACAATAGAGTAGAAAGACATCAACATTTCCAGCGTTTCTTGGGTGTTTGCTTTTACATATCCCTTATTTTAGGACTTTTGGGGTCCAAAAGCTGTGTTGCTTAGTAAGGTTTTGCTGTTTCCCACGCATTGCCTCTTCCATCGGAGGGTCCCAGGCCTGTTCTCCCAAGCTTTCCCCATTAAGCACCCTCCACAGGGTGTCCCTGATGCTTTGTTTGCTCTGGGGTGTCCCTTTCTACAGCTAGCTTTTCCCATCTCAAGATTTAAAAGCCATTCCAGTGCCTGAACCTCAACAGTTCTAACCAGGCTCTGGAAATCACAGTCACCCACACATCACCCTGGGACCTCTTTATCTGGCCATGGGACTGCTCTTGATTATAAGATTAGAGATCAGAGAACCACCCCGTGAGCCCGACCAAGACACACCCTGGGTCTTTTTGATGTTTTTCTGCTGTGCCTCCTTCTTCAACCCTGTTATCTGTGGTTTGAGACATGCAGACATGAGAGATGCATTCATAGAGTTACTCAGGACAGGGTATGTCCTGAAGGATACTTCTCCTACCAGACAGAGAAGGGGAATCAAACCACCAGCGGCCTCCATCTTTGATGCTGATGCAAAGTGGCTTTGTAATAGCATATTGTACGTAAAACCTTTTAACCACAGTGTCCAGACAACAGCCATGCTCATGAGAAATTGCCCCCAGGGCATAACTATTCACCCACTGTAATGCCCAGTCCTCCCACGCCAGGAATGACGCTGCATATTCCTCAATGGCTTTGATCAGCACTTTCCCATTGGTGTGCCCAGCCATCCTGCTGTGCCTGGCAGACAGGCGTCAGTCAACTACCCGGTCCAACAAAGGCTTTTCTCTGGGTTTCACAAGACTCACACAAAAGGAGATGGTTTAGGCAAGTTTGTCGTTACCCAGTGTTTCGAAATTTGAAACCCCCAGTGGCTGCGGATAGGAACCTGAGGGTACCAAAGGTCTGGGCAGAAGTAGAGGGATCTCCATTAAGAAAAGTAATGTTAACAGAACGGCCTCGCTCCTTATCTACTGCAGCCTAAAAAGACTTGCAAGAATGAGTATACCAGACAGTTTTCCTTCAGTAAACACAACGATTACACTGCCATGCCTCCTTTTTTGGCCTACTCTTAACATTTACAAATGCACCCAAGCCTATGGGGGCAATTGGGATCATCCCCATAGTGCAGACCAGGCAGTCCCTACCACAGCGTGCACCAGCATCCCGGCTCTTGGGCACACAGCTGAATAACCTTTCTATGCAGAGAAGACTAACAGGAAAAATAAAAGCCAAACAAAACCAAGAAAAGCAGCAAAATAACAGAACAAATTACTATGTAACATTAACATATCCATAAATTACCCATATAATGTTTTTTAAATTATCTCTTTATAGCTGATGTATTTCTGCATTAGAGACAGTATTTTATAATGTATAGCAACTGCACTGCTTTACAGGTGTTACCTTTTCTAATTCCCATCAGAAAACCAAAATGCTGATCCAAATGACACAGCTGGGTAACCTAAGTATGGTATTTGCAGATTTCCAAGAAAACTGTCAGGATGACTTGAAAAAAATATTTGGTTTATTATTTATAAGACACACTAGCTTTCCAATGCCAGCTAATTCACTTAAGATGCTATACCAATGTGCTAGGTTCAGCTGAGCAAGGGATTTCCAGTTTTGCACAATTATGGCTTTGGCAGCTAATACTGCTTGCAGCAGGATTTTTTTTCTTGGGGGTTTTTGGTTTTTTTTTTCCACGCTTATTAGCTAAATCCCTGAGCTTCTTCATATGCCCCAGAAGATAAACCTGCAGGTTTCAAGGCAAATTTGTTTTGTTTTAAATATTAATTCTCACTTAGATGTAAACCCAGGAATATTTAACTTCTTGGAAATGCGCAGATCATGCTGCTGGATGTGTGCGTGTGTGGTCTGTCCTGCACGGCAAGACCTGTGGGATCAGATGATCAGAGTCAGGAGGATGAGGAAGAGATAGGGGATGGGAGGAGGATGAAGGCAGCGGGAGAAGAAATGTTGGGTTTGCAGTGCAAATGACCACATGAAAACCCTTCAAACTAGATCCTGTAGAGGCACAGCTGAGACGAGGGCTGCTGGGCAATGGGAAAATAGGGGGCCTGGAAAGCGAGAAGTGACATTTGCTGGTGTTGAACACTGCAGAAGAGCAAACTACGAGCACATTTTTAATGCCTAATGGAAGACAAGTAACAGGTAAGAACATTAATGATCATGAGTGTTCGTATTTTCAGCCCTCCAAGATTTTCCGCTGTGGAAAGGATAACTGCATGTGTCAAAGATTGGAGGGATTTGGGTTCTTTGCTCCTCCACCTCCAGCTGAAAAATCCAAGAACCAACTTTCATTTCTCTGCGCTAACAGCTTTTTACTCTGAAAAGACAAAGGCTGATGAAGAACCAACGATCTAATACTTTCCAATGGTCTTCCTTCNAAAAAAAAAAAAGAACAAGGAAATACCTTAATTCTCAAACACAGGCTGATTTTTCTTTTGCCTCCCTTCATCTTTTACTCATTGCACAGCACTCAGAAACTTCACTTTCAGCTTCACCTGGGGCTGTCAGCGCAGCGGCAGCTCCCGCTGGCACCATGCTGCTGGCTGCAGGGAGGAGAGGCCAACACGGTGAGAGATCGGAGGTGGAAACTCTGCTGTTATGAACCAAACGGATGAACTGAAGGCAGCAGATGTCCATTCCCATGCAGAGGGACAGGGAGGATGCCTTAGGGCTACAGGTTGGCTCCTCCATGTTCCTGCAGGGAAATGCACCCAGACAAAACTTTGAGACAGTTGATAGGAAGCATCAGCCTTGTCCAGCCATGTGCCAGGAGGTCCCTGGTGATCACCAAAATGAAAGCAGGCATCAACTGCGATCAAAATTTTTGGGATTAAGTTCATCCCTGTGCAGACCAATTTATACAGCCATGAGGAGACAGCTATCTCCCAGGCTGCCTCCAAAGCCGGCGTGGAGGCAGAAATGGAAATGGGCATCAGCAGCACAACCCTAAGGTGTGCCAGCTCCCAAAGCCACCATAGCTTTTGCACAACTCCCTGCTAAAGAAATGGAGTACTTCCACGAGACCTACCAGGCACACGGGATGGGGGGGGCGGAATAATAAATTCCTTAGCCCCAGAAACTTTGTGAAGGGGCTGGATGTGATCCCTGGCAGACGGGAAGGGAGCAGACACCGTCCCGCAGAAAGCACATCAGGAGTGCATCGTCTCCCCCCATCCACCAGCTGCCTTGCGCACACATGCCATGAGCAGCCACCAGGGCTCCATCTCAGCAGAGGCTGGATTAAATCAATTAATCCTCAGGTATTTCTCTGGTTGACTACGTTAGGCCATCGCCAGCCGAAGCAAGTGTGGCATGATGGGAGCCAAAAAAATCCCACATAAATTTTTTCAGAAATTAACTTCATCTGGGAAAGGCCGCAACAGTGCGGCTGCAGGCGTCCTAACGAAGTTCTGCTTTTGTATTAATAATTCATGGATTTCACTGGCATCAGGTCTTGCTGCTCAACAGCTACGTGAAATCAGCTCCCTCCTGGGTGTCCCAGCTGGGGATGGCAGGGGGAGGCCGGGATGGGCAGACACGGGGCCCATATCTAGATAGCTGGTACAGCTCCTGAGGAAAGACAGGGGAGCATGTTAAGGACATATGCCTTCCTTCCTGCCTTGGAGCTGTCGCTGGGCATCTTTTCCTAATTTGTTCCCCAAGAGCCTGCCCCGCTGCTGCAGGTTTTGCCAGGCCACCTGCCTCTGCCCAAAGAGCCACACTGCAAAGCTTTGCTTTCATTTGAAACCATCTCCTGCCCTTCAGACTGTCAAAAAACCAAACCAACCAAAAACCCCCCCAAAATCTCCACAAAACCTGAAATAAAGCAAAAAAACCCCACGCCGGGAGGAGAAAACCAGCTGGCAGCCGGCCACCGCACTACTGCTTTGAATGATGGCAGGACAATGGGCACAAGGAGATGATAGAGAGAGCTCGGACAGGCAAATTTGCAAGCCTGAGCATTAGGCAGGGGAAACATCCACGGCCCCATTTTGTGCACGGTTTGCATGATTTTTGATTGGGCTGAGGCAGGCTGCTGTGGGACCTTCAGCCAGAAAAGCTGTCATGGACAACTTGCCACAGGGAGCACAAACTGACTGAAATGGTGGCTCAGATAAGAGGCCAGAAAGCTTTATGAATTCATTGACTGGCAGCGGGAACCACGCAGGCAGCGCCAGCCCCTGCCCGCATCCGCTGCTGGCTCCCTCCTGCCGGCCAAGGCGCTGAGGGCACACGGAGGGAGGGAAAAGGAGCATCCCGGCAGTGCACATGTCTGCCACTGCTTCCCCACTCCTCACACTCCCGTTTATCAAGGCCTGCATCCCCCACCCAGAGGCAACCCAGGTGCCTTCGCATGCGTTTTTAATGAAGGACACGACTGCGCAGTCCATCAGCACGTGGGCACAAACACAGCTTGGAAGTCTAAAAGATGATCTTTTAAGAAGGTCATCATGAAAGCAAACATCTCTGCCAGTGGACACACCGCACCGCGCTGCCCCAGGCATCCTGGCAGCAGCCGCCCGTCCTGCCCTGCGGCCAGCGTCAGCCCCCGAGACCTCCTTTTGCACCCACGGGGCTGGAGCGGACACAACATCTTGGCCATGCAGACATCCCTTGAAAATGTGGCAGCGAGACCCCCAAAACTGTCAGATTTTGGCTCGGTAATGCAAATGGCAGAGCGCAAGTGCCGCCGCCAGCCATACCCAAGCTTCACCAGATTGCTACTAATAACTTGCAATCTCCCTGGAAACACACTGATGGGCTTTTTTGCAAAGAGTGGGACCCAGGTTTACAGTGATGAAGGGAAATTTCATTCATTTATTTATTTATTTCTCTTCACCTCCCTCACCTGTTCTGTGTCCAAACAGCTCTGGGCTGTAATTAGCAGCGCGCTGCTTTCCCACCGCTTACAAAAGCGCCGAGAAAACCAGAACACGGCAGGCAGGGAAACACAAGCAGGATTAAATACCAACATAAATCGTTTCGAGGGTGGAGGACCGGCAACAATTTTACTTTTCACATTTCACTCAGTACTTAAAAAGCATAACCACCTCCAAGCTCAAAAAGACACCTCCTCACCTCCATTGTGAAATGGAAACCAGGGGGATGTGTGGCTCCCAGGGAGTGTTGCAGTCTCAGTGCTATTCTCCAGCCTCCCTCCCACCACATTCCTCTCTGCCCCCTGAGATGCCACTGGCTACGTCTCAGCCCCAGCCCCACATGCCCCACGCTTGGCTGCGCACCTCAGATGGACCCAGAGCCGAGACCCCGCGCAGTAGCTGGTGGTCCCACACAGGGGCATCTGCAAGGGAGGATGTCCCCAGCGGCCTTATACCATCTGAATAATTCCTGTTGCTGACCTCTCTCTCTATAGACATGTTTTTCCATCTGCAAAATTGGCGTGCCTGGCCCCCCTTTCCCCTCCCCACTTTTCCAGCGAGCAGCTTCCCGTCACAGGGCTGCCCTACAGGCTCCTTCCTCCCTCTCTGCCTTCACTTCCAGGATGGTTGTGCATTAGCTCCAGAGGCTTCTGGAAGTTTGTCAGCATCGTATTTCTCGCTCCTTGCCTTTTTGGTTTTTTCATCCCATGCCTCATACCTCAAATATGAGCTATTTGTCCTTTTTCAGGAAATCGGATATTAGGAAGGTCTTGGCTGCTCCAGAGCTGGGAAGCTCTGTGAGGCAGCTCAAGCAGATGTGACCTCTGCCATATTCCCTTGTCCTCCTCCTCCTCCTCACGTGAGGCCGAGGGGTCCCTCACCTCGCACCCTCTCCCTCTGCGCTCCAGCTCATTCTCATCCCACGTGCGTCTCCCATTGCTTGCAAAGATGCGTGTGTAGCTCCCACCTCACCAGCTCCGAAACCTGAGGGGAGCTTTTTGTCGGTGGGGGATGGACCTTGATATCCCACCCCATGCTGCGGGGAGCCTCATGCTGAAATCATCCAGGGGGAGCCCAGAAGCTGGGGTCACCAAACAGTCCAGAATAATGTTTTTCTGTCTTTATGATTTACAGCATTAGGATGAAAAGGTGCCAGTTATTTTCCTGATTCTCATTCAGCCCAAAGTCTCTTTAGGAGTGCTGGAGCAGGCAGACGGGGCAGAGCGGGTGTGTGGTCCTCACGCGGCTCTCCCCGGCACGGCTGGGAGCAGAACAGGGAAAGCCCAGGCTGCCGCAGGGAGCTGGGGGCAGCCCGGCCTCATGTCCTGCTGCTCCAACAGCCTCCAGCTCAGCGTGGAGGCTGTGCAGATGGGCAGGCAGCACAGAAAAGCTCTTACATCCTGCGAGCGAATGCCGCTCGGGAAGGATAAGCATCACGGGGACCGCGGGGAACCTCCTGTCTCTCCTCAGCAGGACTCTACCTCATATGGACCGATGGACATGTGCAGGACAAGCGCTGCAGCTTCAAACACATCCCTGCATTTCACGCCTCAGCTCTCGCCAAAAGGTGCAGGCAAAGGTCTGGCAAACACTGGTTTCCTTACCCTGTAATACTCGCTCCCGTGCCTGACTCCCACCAGATTCGTACGCTAAGCCCAGGAGGGCATCCGGGGCTTTTGCGTGTAATTACAAGACTGATAATTGTATCAGTTGTAATCTTGCCCTACCTCCGCTCAGCCCTGCACAGATAAGCACTGGAACAGCTACGTCGCTTTCAGGGAGGAAGGAACCCGGCCACGGCAAGTAGTGAAAACGCTGCAAATACCTCCCTGTGCTTGTAAGATAAATACAGCCCGGCTTCTTATCAGCTGCGGCGTGCAGGGTCCCAGAGCCGGCCTGCGCGTCCTGGGGAGCACCCGGGGCACTGCGGAAGATAAAAATCATCAACCTGTAATTAACACCGCTACCGATTCAGCAGGTTCACCCACCAGCACGAACGCTTTCTCTTCTGGTGAGCCCCAACAGCAGGTTTCTAGTGCCGGCAGGGACCCCGCGAGCACCTCAGCAGTTAACACCCGTGCGATTTTGGGCATCACGGGCCGTATTTAGAAAGCCTTGCTGTTACCATGGCAACAGGTTTCACTTACACATAGCAATGCACAGACGTGCGTGCTCCCAACCTGCGCACAGAGGAAGGCAGCCACACCGCCAGCTCCTTGCCAGGGCCTGCGTCCCTGCCCGCTACCCAGCAGGGGTGGGGGCTGCGAGCGTCAATATCTTGGCCTTTCCAAATATTTTTGCTGGATGTTCAAACGAATTGCCTGGCATGGAAATGGAGGAGGAGGAGGGAGTTCCCATTCTCTCTTTCTTCCCAGGAGGTGCAATTCAATCTGTAGAGACTCCCTTGAAGGATGTACCTGGCAAGCCTCCATTCTTGGAGCTGAGCTCTCCAAAACTGCAGCTTTCCAGGAGAGAAAGGGGAGAGTGGGCTGTAGGAGACGGGAAGCAGCCACAAACCGTGCTGTGCATCGCTCAGGATGGTGGCAGCTTTCAAAAAGGACGAGGTCCTCACCAATGGCCTGGGAGGCTGGGATACCAGCAGAAGACTTTGATTAGGGTGGAAGAGGCTGAGGGGAGACCTTATTGCTCTCTACAACTACCTGAAAGGAGGTTGTAGAGAGGTGGGGGTCGGTCTCTTCTCCCAGGTGACAGGCGATAGGACGAGAGGAAATGGCCTCAAGTTGCGCCAGGGGAGGCTTAGACTGGATATTAGGAAAATTTTTTACACTGAAAGGGTTATTAAGCGTTGGAACAGGCTGCCCAGAGAAGTGGTTGAGGCACCATCCCTGGAGGGATTTAAAAGACAGGGTGGACATAGTGCCTAGAGATATGGTTTAGTGATAGTTTTTGTCAGAGTTAGGTTGATGGTTGGACTAGGTGATCTGAAAGGTCCCTTCCAACCTAGGCAATTCTATGATTCTATGAAAAGAGTAGGGCCAAATTTAAAGCGTGACTTATACCTCTTAAATAAAGTATTCCCTGCATTGTCCATTGCTCCCAACTGCCGGTGCCACACTGCGTAACATCAAGTAGTTTTACAGGACAGAAGGAAAGGTCACACGTGTTTCACGCTGGCTTTTTTTCCCCCCTTGTTTTCTTTGTATTGAGGACTCGTGTATCCTGCCGGGCAACCCGCAGGACGGGAGGGAAGGCGAGAGAGCTCCCTGGGGAAGCAGTGCTGCCGGCTCTAGCAAAGGGTCATGTCCAACAGCAACGTGCGTCTTCCCACCAAGCTTTTCATCTGTAATTTTCAAGCCGTTGCATCCCACGGTCCCCAACAGCCATTATGGGTACAGCCGCTATGATCCACTGACGGAGCAGCAGCCTGCCTGTAACTGCGCAAACCCACCCCGCAACAGCCACCCCGCAGGGTTTAGTACCCCAGCCAGTTACAAAACCCCAGGGTTTTATTCTAACAACATACCAATGCTCACACGAGCATAACTTAATTTAATTTTCAGTGCTCAGCAGAATATATTTTTCGTTGTACCTCAGCTGTGGTGCAGAGATAAATGATGTGTTTAGTCTTTTGACAATTTTGCTAAAGCTTCGTTCCCAGCTGATCTCTTTCAAATGATCTGTATTTCGGGGATTTTTATCCTTAATTAATCTTGGCGATAATAAGAAAAAAAAATAAAATGGAGTTTTGGAAAAAAATGTATTTTCTGCTATTAAAATCATACTTTCTCCCATTCCACTCTCCTTTCCCTCCACTCCCCCAGCCTTGGCCTTTCACTGCCCTTGCAAACAGGCAATACTCGAGACCTCTTCCAGTACAAGAGATACCGCAGCAGACTGGAAATATTCCTGAGCCAGGAAATACTGACAGTTATTCCATTAGATACAAAGGTTTTCCTCCACAGGCTTCACTAAAAAAGCATTATACAGTTAATAATATTACCTAAAACTCCCTACCAGCTCTAAGCGGCTCATATATCGTTTTGTCGTGCTGCTGCGGGCTGTATCAGTCTCTTCTCTTAATATTGCCGGGCTCCTGCAGGTCCAGGTTTCCTGCAAATCTATGCAGCTATGCAGCTCTGACCAGGTGAGCCCCCAGACCAGTTACTGGCTTCGGCTCCTCCATAGCACATCCCCACCTACACCCAGTCATCTATAGCTACTGCGTCAGCTGCGGGAAGAGGGGTATGGACAGGCCAGGCCGCCATTATTATAACAATAACATTGCACAGACACAAACTTTTCGGCTCGAAAGTGCTGCTTGCTGGGCTGTGCTCGAGAAATTTTGGCTCGGTGAGCTGCAGCTCACCGGGTCCCCACGGACCTGCTGCTGTGGGGTTTGCACCCACTGGTGCCGGCAGCGGGGATGGGCTGTGGGTGCCATTGGTGCTGGTGCTTGCGCACCCGGGCTGAAACGTTTTCGCTCCTGGTTTTAAGCCATCACTGCATCCTCTCTGTGCTTTCCCAGGGAGGAGATAGAATGTCCCTCTGTTTTTTTAGCAAAGGACAGTGAAAAAACCCAGAGGAAAGGTCAGATTAGACAGAGAGAGGGAGGGAGGAAAAAAGGCAGACATGACAGCATCCCACTTTTGTATCTTCTCTCCTGATGCCTATGGGGTAACGAGGCAGGTCCAATCTAAAATGTTGAAAAAAAGATCATATTCTTCCCTCAAAATTCCCATGTTTGTTAACATACATAACATATCTATATCTATATCTATCTATCTATATATATATATCCTTGCAGGCAGAGCCTGTGCTGACACTACATTCACGCTCCTGATTAAGCTGTGAGGAGCTGGGAGTAATTTCAACACACTAGATGCAAAGTTTAAGTTGGGTTAACCGTGTTTAAAAACAACAATAAAGGCACAACCCATAGGAGAGGAAAAAGGTGAAGTATTTCCATAGATAGTTTTACCTAGATCTTCATACTCTAGGACTGGCACAGGAGCAAAGACACCAAAGACCAGCCCAGCAAGAAATCCCACGTGGTGCAGAGTAACCATGCACTCTGTAACTACTGCGTGGATATCTTTATATTAATGGTTATCTGTATCTTAATAGTCAGAATAATTTCCATTTCATCTCATAGCATGTGTTCTCACTCATTATGGAATACCACCACAGAGGTACTCTCCCACGAGGATGAACCCCCTCTTAAGTTTCAGACAAGCCATGGGATGGCTTAGATGGTTTAACGGAAAACACATCGTTTAGGAGCCGCCAGCCCATCCACTGCAGGAACCGTGGATGGGAAGCTGGGTGGATCAGGACCACAATCACAGACATCTTTCCCCCCTTTCCCTTTGGGGAAGCTGAAAAAACACATCCCCTCGGGTCTGCCTGCTTTTACAGCCCTTTGGGAGGGCTGGGCAGCTCTCGCATGGTGTATCTGGCAGGGAGTTTTGCAGACTTGTGCCCCAGCCCTTCCCGGGCACGGGAAACAAGCCTGCTCCGTGACACAGAAAGCCTGCTCCATGGGCACAGCCGGAGCATTTTCCACCCACTTTGGGGGAGAAAGGGAGCATTTAGCACTCTAGGCGGGCAGTCCTACCAGCATTGCTTCAGACCCTGACCTCAGGTCCCTGCCCCGGTCCCTCCTTGCCTGTCTCCTTTAACTCTCGGCCCCCACAGAAGCCATTTGCTCCAACTCCAGGGCCGGACGGCATCTCCTGGCACAGGCTCTGACAGCTCAGGGCTGCTTCTCTAGCAGCTGAGCCCTCCCAAGTCCCCCCCGGCAGCAGCAGGGCTTTCTGGGGACGGGAATCCCTGCACCCTCCCCAAAGCCCGTGTGAGTCACCGAGCTGTTAGAGATGGGAGGTTATTTCTGGATTTAACTTTCTGGACCGAGGGAAACACTGCCGTGTCAGCACCCAGCTGTGCTTTTAAGAGGTGCGTTGTTTGGCAAGCCTTGCAAATCTATTTCCATACGAAAGCACGCGCATGAATCATTCCTTATAAGAAAAAGCTGTGGAGGTGAAAGGGCCAAGAGAAACTCTTTGCTGGGAGATGGTGAAGGCAAAACTGACCATTATTTTTTTCTCCACTGCAACTAAAATAGCCACACGGAGGCGGAAAAGACCCGGAGAAGCCCCCTTCTCCCCCCACCCAGAGCTGATCCCTCTGCTGTTTTTCCCCACCAGCTCCTCAGGATCAGTGCTGTCACTTATTGATGCCAACTTACTTCTGAGGCAGCGTCAGCACTTCTTACTATGTATGTAAAAAGCTTTTGTTACCAATATTATTTCCTCACCTCCTAAAAGAAAAAAAATAAAAAAAAGGCTTGTTCTTCTGCCAAGTCCTCCTCTCCCTGCAAATATCAGTGGTTTCCTAACATCACCTTGGGAATACCCAAGGAAGGCTCCTAACCTAATAGGAACAAAAAGGTCAAGCCAGTAACCTGTTGGTGATGTTCCTGCAGTCAGGGCCAATCTCCGTGGAATTCATCAAGTTTTATTCCATTTTTTTTGTGAGTAGCAGCTGCCTGGACACATGGGCATCTACGTCCAGGCACGGTGGAGGCAATGGCAGCAGCATGGGGAACTGAGGTGAGGACACGCCCGAGGCCCCAGGAAGGTGTGATCCTGGTGCAGCCAGGCTGCAGTCGGGGCTCTGCCGGTCCGTGCCTTCCCCCCACAGGGAGGTGGGTGCTGCAGCCAGGGCTGGCAGCGGTGTCAGCCTGCCCCGGCACAGGCAGGCAGCTGGCAGCACCCCGGGGCTGGATCTGGGAAAAGGAACTGGCAGCAAAATGGTGGCTGTGATAAAGGAAAAGAGACAAGAGAGGAAGAAAGCGGAGAGGAAAGGAAGAGAAATGTGTAGAAGGGAGTTCCCCCCATCAGCATTCCCAGCTATTAATGCCTATTCCCGCGGTAATCCCAGTCTCCCACTGAAAGCTGGTGAGGGTGCACAGAGAGACAGATGAAAAAGGGATGGGGGGGAACAACTTTCGATGCCACAAGCATTTCTTGCTTATCTACGTTTCTATCTGCTGCCTCTGGGGAACCTTTTCACCACCCAGAACTTCCTCTCCCCCACCGACAGTTGTGATCTTCCCTTCAGCTGGCTCCTTTCCCCCTCAACTTTCATGTGCAGACTCCTGACATCCGTAACTTATTTCTATTTGCCACACAGCACTGTAGCAAACAGCCCCGCTCACACACATTTTGGTCAGTGGTTCTTTCAAGATTTACTTTAAACCTTTGCATATGATTAAGCTCAGACCAACAGCCCTGCGGTTGCTCCTTATTGATATATACCTCTGTACTTACTTATTCTCCAAGTATATTTTCAAAATATACCACCCATTCAGAGAGAGCTGTTAAAGGGCTTTGCTATTTGACGAGTAAGCAAATGTGGTATTTTCTATTGCGACTGTAGGAAAGAAACTAGTGCATTTTCCTGGAATAAGTGCATTAAACTCTGAATTTGCTTCTGTCTTGATTCCTGTAGTTCTTGTTTCCATGCCCTAAATCTCATTCTTGGCTTTCCTTCCATGGTCCTTTAGCCAATACCTCTACTTTAAATGTCTTCCTTACCCTCATTGCATCATTTCCCACTTATTTATGCCTTGCTCTTCCTATTCAAGCGTCTGGAAAAGTTTTCTGCTGCTTTTCAACCATGATGAGCAAAGACAACTTAGCTGGACTCGTGCCGATTTTCACTGTATTCCTCGACTTTACTGGCCATCCCCAGCTTACTTGGCTGACAGGTCACTTTTCCATTCCTTGTTAGCTTTTTATTTTTCTCTGTTTGTTTGAGGTGTCCATTACCTGATTAGTTTGCAAGCCCTGCCTTGCAAGTTTAGTTGAGATTTAAGGTCCTCATAAGTCCTGACCTTTTACCCTGTACAGAGCCCAGGCTTTGGCTAGTCATCCCAGCTTCATGGCAACTCCGTTCTATCAAGTCCAAAGCCCTTAGTTGGAGGCATCCTTGCATTTAAGCTGAACAGATTCAACTCTTCAGCATGCAATCCAGCATTCGCTCCTGCAATCTGTGCTTCTTCCTCTGCCAGGGCTGTGAGCCTCAGCCCGCTCCTTATCACGGGTCTGCCCTCCAAAGCTTTATTTCCCATGCCATTCCCTACTCTCCTTTTATGCATGACTGCCTTCAGGCCACAGCCTGAACTCCACCATCAATCTTTTAAGTGCACATCTAGTCTGTCAATCTTATCAGTCTAAATAGTTTCTGTCATTGCCTACCCAAAACCAAGGTACATCATACAGCTTCTGTATCTTCTCACCTCAGTCTTGCAGCGTAAGTGTTCAGGTCTCCTCCAGCACTTCCACCACCGTCTCTTCTCCTATCTAGCTGGAGAAAGGAATTAAATAAATACCCCAGGCTCTCCTGACAGCCCCACTCCTCCTTCCTTCCTTTTCTCTAGCGCCCTGGTCCATGGCTGCAGGGCTTCTTCTGTCTTTTGCCTAAACATCAGCTCTGCAGCCTTGTTTAAGCTCACCTGCAGTGTCACGTCAGCCTCATATTCCCTTCAGAGTGCACTTTCTTCTCATTTTAGAAAAATGCAGTACAAGTGCAAAGCTTATTAAATAGGTACTGAAAACAATAAACCACCAACTGACAGATAAACAAATTACCTTCTCCTCAGGCAACCTCCTCAGAAGGTTACTTCTCCCTCCCCAGGGAGGCACAAGATCTCTCATTTATATGATGGCCTGATAACACGTGCAGATCTACGCTACAATAATGACTGTATACAAATCACATGCTTCAAGGCTTCAGTCACTTGCCTGCTGAATCCACGAAGGGGCTATTTCATTCAGTACAAGATTGGGCAGATTTTTTTGATGACTTTGCGTTCTTCTGAAGCACCGAGGATCAGCAGTATGTGGGGGACACTACAGAGACAGTGAGGAGGGTCCTCCCTCTTGCAATTGATACCTACCTGGATAATTTCCTGATCAAATTTTTTACCAAATTTGACAATAAATATTATTCCAGTCTTCCACTGTCCTCTCAGACTGGTGAGGCGTTCATTTTCTCTTACCTTCTTGGATCTGTATCTTAGTACACCTCAGCTCCGCGACTGCAACGTACCCCTGCTTCTTCCGTTTTCTGAGTTACGGCTCCCACCTCTTTGACTTACAAGGCCAGAAATGTCTTCATTGGTCTTGAATTATTGGCATCAATATATGTTGTAGAAATTTAATGGTACGTAGAGGCAACCAGGGCAGGTAATTTAACTTCCCCCTGCCTCCAGTCAGCACTGGTGAGACACACCTGGAGTACCATATCCAGGTCTGGGCTCCCCAGCATGAGACAGACATGGACTTATTGGAATGAGTTCAGCAAAGGCCTGTGAAGGTGATTAAGGGACTGGAACACCTGACCTATGAGGAGAGGTGGAGAGAGCTGGGACTGCTCAGCCTGCAGGTGTATAAACACTTGATGGCAGAGTGAGAAACATGAAGCCAGTCTCTTCTCAGTGGGGCCCAGCAACAGCACAGGAGGCAGCGGGCACAAACTGAAATACGGGAAATTTTTAAGTGGAAGAAAAATCTTTTTTACTGTAAGAGCTGTCAAGCACTGGCACAGGTTGTCCAGAGAGGTTGTGGAGTCTCCATCCTTGGAGATACTCAAAACCTGACTAGACATGGCCCCAAGCAACCTGCTCCAGCTGACCCTGCGTGAGCAGTTGGGTTGGAGGAGCCAATCTCAGTGGTGCCCGCCAGCCTCAGTGAGTTGCAATTCTGTAACCTAACCGGCTCCTCTGGACTAAAATGCTGTGAAATTAGTCCAAGTCACAGCGTTCAACTGCTCATTTAAAGCAAAAGAGATTATTAAAAACCCAGGTGTCGAGAGAAACGGGCTTGCTTGATTGCACCATGGTTGTCTACACCAACTGCCTCAGGGATGTAATAGCTAAAGCATGAAACAACCACCTCTTGCTCCAGTCTTACTGCTGGAAGAATCACCTAACTGGGCACCCAGACCCAAACCTCCAGCAAACGGCCACGCAAGGCTCTGCCCAAAAGGGAGAGGGGGCCTTGGTGAACCCCAGAGCAACTAGTGATGACTGACTCCACAAAGGAGCAGACATTGTCACGTCTGCCACCATGCCTGCAGACTTCCCGCTGGCCACAAAAATCAGTCCTTTAGCACGTTCCTTGCCAAGTTACTTTACCTAAAACAAGCTTTTGACAGGGATGACAGAGCCAAGGCAGCCCTTCCCTTTGCAATTGTGTGCTGTGGCAGAATACTGCCCAGAGCACACAGCTATCTGTCAGCTTGATGAAACGTGTCACATAGAAAACAGAAACTGCCATCAAGTTATTTAAAAAATAATAATAAAAAAAATATATCAAAGTCTCATAGAACACACGTTTTATAATGCTTACCAGGCTTCATACTGCAAAGTCAGCTCAGCAAGACAAAAAAAAAAAATAAAAAAAAAAATAGCTCCATCCACTCCTCCTTTTTGTGATCCCCGTGGAGGTGGCTGCAAGTCCTCTGTGTTTTCACGTACACATAAACATATGCATGTGAACTTAGATATATTTTTTCCTAAATCATTGAAGAACCTTTTGTTCATCCTTTTGCATGCCAAAAATGGACATTTTTTGCAGAATCAAACATCCTCCCAAAAGCAACTAAGAAAGTGATCTACAACTATTTTCCAAATGGTTGCTTTGGTGCTTGTGCTTTTTTAACATTTGAAATAGCTGATTCTCACATCCCTCTCCTTTGTGGAAGTGGGAAGATTCATGGATCTGACTAATCTGAGCAACAGTACCTTGAAAAAAAAAAAAAAGAAGGGAAACTGATTTCTAAGGACTAAAATTGTAAATTCAGCTCGAACCTAGAAAGTGTCCCCAAATTTTAATTTTTTACCCTCTGAACTCCACTGTTTCACTAAAAACCAAAGCCAAAGTGAGAGAGGACAGAGATCAGGTCTGTGCTAACAAGCAGCATCTTTCAGTGTCTGTTTTTAGCCCTGCTTTCTGACCCCAATTTCACTGGCCAGGTTCTCAAGAGAAAGCCAAATTATACCCAAACTCCTCTAGAGGCTCCAGACGATCCTCCTCTGGCAATAAAAAAAGGGTGTCAAGGAAAATGCTGAAAGAATTTATATCTGTGCCTGACAGTTGGCAATTCTGGCAGAAGCTTGTTAAACCTACTGCAATTTTGGGAGAAACCCTGGACAAAATGTGAATGTTGTCTTCTTCAGAAAATACACGCTAAGAGCTAATACATTTCATGTTACACTTCAATAGCTGTTGAAAAGGAAAATTATGATAGTGCAGAAAACATAATACATGTATTCAATATACTGTCTCACACAGTGGGAATAAAGTGGTTAAAAAAACACAGTAAATCCTGACGTAGGCACCAATGGTATTTTTGGAATTAAAGTAGCATATTTGGTAAGGAGGGAGAAACCTGTACCGGGAGACATACACCGGTGCATGGCACGTCACTGAGTGAGGCCAGGAAATCCCAAACTCAGCCTTCAGCGGCACCAGGGTTTTTCTTCAAATTCATCTACAGCTCCTTCTGCAGCAGAAAAAGGGAAGGAGAGCTGGAAGAGATGGCTTGCCCTGGAAAGAGATAACCTTTGGAAAATTTTTTTTTTTTTTTGGTCCTTTTAGGAACATTTGAGTATAGTCCAGGCTACCCCTTAGAGCCAGTCCAGAACCTGCCCCATGGTAGGATGGCGGGGCTGGCTCCAGAAAAGAGCGAGGCCATCTTACCCAGCTGCACAAGTCACTGCAATTTCACACGTTCAAGGCATTTTTATTCTTCTAAGGTATAAAAAGTTCAAAAATCTCCTTACTGACCAGACAGACTTCGTACGTTTCCTAATGCATTACTCAGCCTGGGCTACCTCACTTACCCATAAGCTCTTCGGCAATTACAGCAGGCATTTGCAAATCCACCACCGATTTGTAGCACGGATCTTTTCGGTTGAAGTCTACCAATTGAGAGGTCTGTGCCACACTGTCACTGCTGAGAGGAAAAACCCCTTTCTTGCCGTTAAATCGGTTTGGGCAGCTGCCAGAGCCCAACTTAAATGAAACCAGACAGCACACATTGCGCTGCCCAGCCGTATCGCCCTATGTGGCACAAAGTGCCTGCTGAGCGCAAGCTCACATGTCTCCACAGAAAAAAAAAACAAAAAAAACCCAAAAAACCCCAAACTTACCTGAGGTAACCTACAGCTGTTCGGCTAGCACGTACGCAGGACCGAACTGGCAAGGAAAGCGGTCACGCAAACTTACTTAGACTCTCCAAGGTTCTCTCCCCTGTGCTATATCTCCGTACAATCTGAAATAAAAATTTAAATCCAAAATTGATCCAGCTTCCTAGTCCCTTCTATGATTAATTCTCTTTTTTTTTTTTGGCCCCGTCATATTTTGCCAAAATTAACAAGAGCTGAAGTGGGAAAAACACATAAGAAAGCAGGCACCAAGCCAACATTTCCTGATGCTACCTGAAAGGAGGACTAAAGCAATACCTGCAATGTTGCACCATTCAGCATCGTCCAGCAGTTCTTTGCAGGATTACGGACTGTGGAAAGATGCTGAGCACAATTAGGGAGAAAATGAGAACAAGGCAGAGCTTTGACAGTTCACCTCTGACTAAAGGAGAGAACATTGGAAATCTGAAATTGTTGTTTTTTCGGTTTTGCTTTTTTTTTTTTTCTTAAAGGAACACTGTAAATGATACTAATTGACCTTTTCAAACACTCCAGATGAGGTTGGGAAAGGACACAGAGGGCACGTCGTCTTCTGCACTCTACTTGTGGGATACATCCTACTCATTTTAGTGAAAACCCAACTTGCTAGCCAGAACTTAGGGCAACTCTGCAGATGTTCAGTAGCCTCAAACAGCTGGGTAGTATATGAATTTTTTTCTTTAGTACTAAAGAACTAACCTTGAATCGTGAAACAAGTCATTCTTCTCATGCACCGACGGTCTTCTCCTGACCAAAGCAAGAGAGAGCAACAAGCGCACACGCACGTGTGCCCGTGTGCGCTTCTGCAACTGAGCCAGCAAGAAAGGGAAGAGTGCTTAAGTTCATGCACATTTTTATTGAGTAGTAATATAAAATGCTTCTTTCATTGTTACAAGTGCATGCTTTGATTGCCAACATTTCGAAGTCAAATTACAAAGGCAAGGCTGTAGGCTGTAGTGAATTACTTGGGCACTTATACAATTGTTAAAAAATATCAATGGACTGTTTTGTTTTGTTTCTTTTTCTTTTTTAGAATGAACCAGTTGAAACCCGTAACTGATATACAAAGGGAAAAAAGTGAAAAAATTACACATTTTGTGGCACATGACAGAACAGAACAAAATGACTAAACCATTATGACATTAACAGTTATCATGCATTTAGAATTTCACATGTAACTACAAACTTATTTAAATTTCACAAGGTTTGCTAAACATGCTACCCATCTATATGTGCACTGACAAGCTTATGTTAAAAACTTTAAGAATACTCTCCCCTTAGATTTTTCAAAGCTTTTTTTTGATTACAAAATTTCAAAGGCATTAAGCATTTTTTTTTTTTAGAGAATATAAAGTACGCCAGTATACATACATTTCCAGTATAAGTCAGACCACTAAGCGCATTACAGTCCCATACAGGCCTATACAGCCATTTTTTCTTAAAAAACATGCATAGGCAGATTTTTACAGAATATAGATGCTTTTCACTGCACTTAATATGGTGTCTTGTTCACTATACTTAAAAATGCACCACTCATAAATATTTAAATTCAGCAAGCCACAACCAAGACTTGATTTACCAAAAAAACCCAGAAAACCCCCCAAACCAAACCCCCCTAAATATAAACAGCAAAAAAAGATAAATGTTATCATTATTCCAGTTTTTTTTTAAACAAAGAAAAGGATAATTGCTGCCAAATTAGTAAGATAAGTGTTATATTTAAAGAAGGGCATTGAAGCACACTAAAGAAACCTGAGGTAAGCATAATCTGTACAAAATTAAACTGTCGCTCTCTCTCTCTCACTCTCTCTCTCTCTCTTTTTTTTTTTTTGGCATTTTAAACAAATTCCCAACATTCTTTTTTTTTTTTCTTTTTTCTCTATATTTTTAAAGACTGCCTAATTTTATTTCATAGCCATTGTCTGACAAGAGTAGCAAAACATTATCAATAAATAGTCCTTATTTAGTTTGTACATTTTGTTAAAAATGTTTCGATGTTGTCCATGTTTAGTGCTGCAACTGTAAACGTACAATAGTTAGTAAGAAATTAAACAAAGTTTTCATGTCCAGTAACATAATAAAAGGCCTTTCAGTAACATATCTAGACGTTCCCAATGCAGTAGGAAAACATGTTCATTCCCCTAACTTTGCAATATATACCAGCACGAGCTTTCATTTTTCTACAAGCATTTTAAAGGCATATCCAAAGGAGGTGTCTCTCCCCCACCCTCCCCTCCCACCAAATTAAAGTTGACGATCTCTTCGTAGATGATTTTTGTAAACTGAATCCAACACCTGGCCCCCAGAGCAAGTAAGCTATTATCAGAGGCAAGAACATCCCACTGCTGATGCGCAGCAACCCCATCGCGCCCTGCAGCTCAACCCCCCTCCCAGACAGTGGTCACTGAATATTGCTGCTATTACTGCCGTTGCTGTCCGTGCCATTAGTCTCTGTGGAGATTGCCTTGTTGATGGAGTTAAGGTTGGCATCGGATGGCACGTCTCTGCGCGGAGGCATTCGCTCATTAATTCGATCTAAGCCTTTGGCCTCTTCGAAGCTAGTGATCTTATGCTGGGGTGAAAATCCTTTGATAGCTAAATAAAGGATTATTAAAAAGTAAAATTAGCAAGGTAAAACTCTTGGCAGCTTTTCCCCCAACTTAGCAATGAGTGAGAAAGTCCTTCTTTGTGAAGGCAGCAATGAGAAGATCTGACAACACGACCGACTCCTTACCGTACTCAGAAAGAGCTGGGGGTTAACCGCCACCATCTCTTGCGACACAACTATTTTTTTTTCAACAAGATCAACTTCCAATATTTTGTTGTCCGCTGGGGTTCAGCTTAAAACGCTGAGAAGCTGACATGAGACTACAGTTTGCAATTAGGAACCATGCTTAGGGCACAGGCGTGAGCCGGGGAGTTAGCATTTGTTGTCATCACTTACAGCCTTAAAGACATCATGTCTCGCCGTAACATCCTTAATCAGGCAAAACTCCCATTTGACTTTCAAAGAGCAGGGGGAAAAAAAGCACTGGCCAGTTACAGGTGGAGATGACGTGGTGAAGCCAGTTTGTGGGATACACATGAAAGCTATGGGAGACCCGGGGAGACCCTACAACAGGGTGCCTTATGTTCTCAACACAGGTGAGCTGCTTGTTGGTTGCCCAGGACAGTTACTCTCCCAGACACGTCCCTGGACTTCTAGAAAGCAACTTGCGTCAAACAGCGGTAACGCCGTACAAAACGGACCAGGGAGATCATCATTTTGGCACATTTGTACAATTTACCTTTGGAAACGCACTGACAAAGGACCAAAGTTCCAACTGAACCTGAGGACTTTTGATCTGCCCTTCAGCAGCAACACTGATGAGGCCACACAGACCCCAGAAGGCAGCCACAGGCTGGGGAGTGTATTTGCAGAGTGGGATTTTTTTTTTTTTCTCTCTTTAATTGAAGAGTTGAAGATCTTTAGATTTAAAGCAAAAGAGAAAAAAGCACCGTAGGCAAACAGCAGGTCACAGCTCCGTAGATAATTTGTCATAGCCTTCTGTGTTTTTTTTCTCTTATC
This sequence comes from Stercorarius parasiticus, assembly GCA_013396915.1. Lineage (NCBI taxonomy): Eukaryota > Metazoa > Chordata > Aves > Charadriiformes > Stercorariidae > Stercorarius > Stercorarius parasiticus. The sequence continues at coordinate 412,607 of VWZL01000556.1, read as the reverse complement.
TGCACCAAATCAATGCACTGCACTTCCAGAACTGGCACTTTTGCTATGCCTCTATCTTAACATGCCATAGAGCAGAGATGGTGTGTTAGTACCAGGAAACTGCAAACTCCCTGGAGAGAAAACGGTAGGGGAGTTTCAAAGATCAAATTCAATATTTCTTCCCTCCCTTTATCTTCTCTTTACCCCAAAGCCCTCCTGGTTCTCCTTCCAAAATATGCAGTCCCGATTCTGGACAAGCTGATAACTTCTGTTTAAAAAAAAAAAAACCAAACCAAAAAAACAAACAACGAACAAACCCCAAACCCCAGAACATCCCTGGTACCAATCTACCACTCCTTGCATTTTGAGGGGAGCGAGAAAAGCGTTTTCATGCTGATATTTTTGCCAACCATTCCTGTGAAAATGGATAGATCCAGTTTGCCTCAGGATTTAGCTTCTTAGCCAGTTTCACAAACGGTATATTGGAACTTTGTGAAGTGCATGGGTTTTAACATGTATTATGCTTCAACTCAGAAAAACAACAACAACATAATGGTGATTAGTCAAGTGAGCAGGGATGGAGCAGTGAAAACAGAACAGGCCCTACAGTGAGGTTTTTTTCAAGGTTGGTTTTAGTTTTTTTTTTTTTTAACTTTATCTTCTACCACAAAAGTGAAGATGTCTAACAAGCATCCAGGCCAATCCCTTAAAGCAATAGTTTAATGGATGGCCGTGTTGAAGCTGAAACACTTGCTGTGTCCTGGAGCTTGCCAGTAGGACAGCCCAGTTGGTGTCACCGGGCCCCTGAGTCAAACTGCAGAGGGACAATTGGTAAAGGGCAAAACGTTTTCTCCATCGTTAGCTTCATCTATGTTACAGTATCTAACTAGCAAGGATGGCAAATCGAGAACTAACTTGAAGGGTGCGCGTTGCTGGAAAGGGGGCACATTCAATCGATCGTATTTCGAGCAGACACGTTATCGTCTGTAATACTGAGGAAGGTGCTCTGCTGTAGTTGCTGGTCAGACAATGAGTATTAGCAGTTTACATTGAGAGTATACCAAAACACAACACATAGTCACAGAAAATCACAGAAAACAGCCAAACTGTCAACGAGAATGCACACTGCAGATTAGAGATTGCCGATAGGAATAGATAATTCCAACATAAATAGCAGCTTACTCACTGCTATTTAGAAAGCAGTTGTATTTTCTCTTACTTGTTTGTTCTGTAATTTTATTCACTGCTTTACAAAAATCAAAAACAAATTCAACTGGCCAAAAGGGCACATCTTACCAACGGACAGCAAACATCAGATTTTTTTTTTTTTTTTTAAATAACTAAAAAAAAAAAAATACCCACAGAAAATTTGAGAGGGGCAAGAACAAAATACAACTGAAGAATTTTGTTTTAAAGGGGAATTCTGAAAATTCTTCTTCCAAAATTTTTTAATGCTGAATGAATATTGCGCTTCTACATTGCAACATGTGATTACTTAGGTTTTAACTGTAGCGTTAAAAATTGCTTAAGGGTGAAATTAGAGGTCTGTCAAAGCACCACAGTTTTCAATACTAAACGTTCAGAAATCTTCCGAGGCAGCCAGTTACTTTATATTTGTAGCTAAAATGGTGCTGGTGTTAATGGTTGCTCTAATGTAAATATCCAGTGTGTAAACTGCCACTACCAGAGGAAGCAGACATCTTGCAGACAAATGTCTCATGTTGTTTTACTTTTAAAGAGAAACAGAAACACGCTGAACTGTAACAAAAGACCAATAAAAATTTTTTACTAGTGACCTAAAAAGAAAGGAAACAAACCGAAGCAAAAAAGAAAAAGGGGAAAAAAAAAACCAACAAAAAGAGAGAAAATTTGTAAAAGCTGTGTGTTTTCGTTGACCAGAGATTGCTGAGGATGGTTTGAGGCAGAGACGAGACCCAGCCTCCAGCGCACAGCTTTTGAGCTATGTGTCGCAGAGCATTTACGAGCTGCTGCTGCCGAGTTATGTCCCGTGAAATCCAAGTCCCCTGATCTCCTTTTGTGGCACTACTCAGTGCTTAGTTCAACAAAACAGCAACTCCAACGTGATTGTAACTTTCAGAAAAAAAAAAAAAACAACAAAAAAACCCAACAAAACCTCACAACAGCAGCAACGGGAAAAAAAACAAACGAAAAAACATTTTCCCCTTTAAAGCAATTACATTTTGGTTAATACCGAGCCACAATTGTTAGCCCAACACCCACACAATCTGTACAAGCTACAGCAAAATGAATACACCCAGCAGAGCCCTTATCTGTTGTGGCACCAACAGAAAGGGGACTGGCCAATTTACCTTCATCAGCCTCAATAGCCTCAACAGTAGCTGAAGAGAAGAAAGGGGTAGCAAAACGAATGAGAAAAATGAGCAGAGGATTTTAACTCTAAGAACAAGTCAGTGAATAGCAAAGGAGCTACAACACTAATGTTACTGTAAGTGCTGGATTTTGGCAAAACAGACACACAGAGAAATGCTTACACAAAAACAGCAATTTGCAGATTGAATTAAGCTATAGTTTGTTTTGAAGCAGAAGTTTCACAAACTAGAAGTTTTTAAAGACACATTTGAGTAGTTTTCTTTTGACTCAAAAGAACTACGAAATGAAAACCTCTTCCATATTGCACATCTGACCTGAAAAGGTCATTGTATAATTCTCCCAGCTTTGAATAAGAGCAGTTGGATTTGCCCTGTCAAAAGAGAATGAAAAATGGCATAACGCCATCACACAAAACTCATACCACTTACGATGCCAGCTTGAAAAGTATTAGCTGCCAGTACAAGGCAAAAGAGCCACACACACAACTTCTCAGGATGATTTTTTTTTTCCTCTCTCCTGACTAAAAGAAACCTCCCCACAGCACGGGACAGAGTTTGCTCAGACAGCTTTGCCTTTGCTCGCAATCTCGCCCAGTCTGCTCCTCCTGCATGCGTCCTTTTTGTCAACCCAGTCTCTGAAAACAGCATTCTTCTAATATTTTCTTTAAATCAATGGACATTCGTACAAGATTGAAAGCTGTTGGACCTTCAAAATTGCAAAGTCTGTTCAGAGAGGGAAAAGTGAGGAATCGGGAGGTTGCTGCAGTGTTATGAATACCATGTTACCACTCTTTTGAAACCGTTCGTTGTTCTTAAAGACATAATTTCATTTGAATTCTACCCATCAGCTTTGGCATGAATTTGTTTCTACAGTCAGAGATTTAGAAGCTGATGCAAATCAGCAAATGCAGTCCAATTTAGCAATGGTACAGCTCAAATATTTAAAAAGAAATTTTGATTTTCAAGAACTTCTCTGGTTTAGAGAATAGCCCAAGAAGCCAAGTTTTTAGGAATTCCTCTCTTCTTTTTTGCCTTATTTTCGACTGTGTAAAAGCTTTTTTTGTCCTCCATAAAACCCAAACAATATTTTTTTTGCAGTTAGGATGTCAAATATGGATTGAGATCAATACTAAACTATGTATACTATTATCTTGCCGCATGGGGAAACGAGAAGAGCTAACCCACATGCACCAAGGTAAGCCTATTCCTCTCAAGCTACAGAGCAAAAGAAATGGCAAAAATCAAGGAACAAAACCAATGCAAACTTAAAAGAAAAGGAAACATGATAATTAGGATGAGAAATTAAAATGAATAACCAGATCCAAACCAGCACTGACACACTAGAAAAAAATGACGACTAAAACGTATACTTCCACAACAGAACATACCAGTCATATTTTCTGTTAATACATATGGTAACATGAATGTGTGCTTAACAGAAATTATGTAAACTTCAGATTATTTGGTGAATGGCGTACTACGTGTTAACTAATGCAGAAGCTTGTGTATAGTAATGTTTTACTAAGCCAGAATACTGCAGTATGAGGAGATTTTCCTTTTAGCCATTATAACAAGAACTGCAAGCAATTTTCTCAAATTCATTTGAATTCCTAATATTTTGCCAGGGCAACAATAGCAGTTTCCTTGGACCAAATTTTCTGACAAATGTAAAGCAACTATATGGAGAAAAGCCTAGGTAAAGACCACAATCCCATTACGAAAGGCATCCTGTAGAATCATATTGCAGCATTTTCAAAGCAGAACGTTACTATGTCCGTAACACACAAGTCATCAAAAAGAAAAAAGGGAAGGGAAAAAAGGGGGAAAAGAAGGTTTACCACTGTATACCTGAATCTTCTAGGTAAAAGAGACAGTAAAGGGAAAAATACAGAGAAAGAATGCTCCAGGAAGGAAACAGGAAAAGAAGAGGCTGAGACTGTGTTAAGGTTATACAGCATTTCTATTTCTTATATCTACTGCCAACAGAACCTCAATAAGGAAGAGACATTCTTGTGTGCCTGCAATATACTCTACAGCAATACACACAGAAAAAACAGGAGAGCTTACAGTAGTAAATTATTTTTTTTTTTGCAGCTTTGCAAACTTTGCAGCTCCTTATTCCAAAAGGAATATTTCATCAAAGGCAGCCCTACTATACAGACTCACAGATTTCCTGTAACAAGAAGCACTTGGTATAAAACTGAACTGACAATCTGTATTGTGTTTGTGTACAAGGCAAACGGTGTTTCTAAGAGCTTCCCTTCACTTGGGCTTAAATCAGAGCAAAACTGTTCTCATGCTGTCACCTAGAATTACTAGGAGAGAAAATCTAATTCTAGAGCTATCTTCCATTGGTGATTCTCTAAGAGGAAGAAACAATCAGATAAAATAAGAGTTTGAGCGTCACTATCTAAGCTGAATCTTCAGTACTCCTCGTATCAAAGGCTGCTCTTAAAAAAACCCCAAAAAGATGCTGTAAACCGTGGAAAGAGCACACTTCACATGCAATGCTGACTTACTATTCTTAACAGTTGATTTTCAGGGACTTTTCCCCCCACCCTTCCTTTGAAAATCAGTGGTATGTAATAAGTCTTGAGAAGTGGCCTTACACAAACTGCTCACAAATGCTCCAGTACAACAAACCACCTGGTTTATTCTGTCCTTCATTTTTTTCTGAGAAGACTGCGGTTACTTTTCTCGGGTTCTGCAGTTGAAAACCAATCACTTTTTTTACACATAGTGACACACACAAGCAAACACGCTTACCGCTTTGCAGTGTTTGTTTTCCTCCAGAGAGCACGCCACTGGGCAGCATTCCTGTTGGAGTCAAACCTTTCAGCGTCAGCACGCTTTCACTCTCTTCTCTGCAGAAGGAAAGAAAAAAAAACCAAAAACCAAACCCAAAAGTAAATAATTGGTTTTTTTTTTTTTAAACATGGAACATGTTTTAGACGCCTTAAGCTACCCCTGCCCTGCAATAATTTGTTTATCTCCAATCTCCTTACCAGGACAGACTGGATCCAGTGATAACCCCAGCACCAGTGCTGTTCCCCTCACTGCTATGTAAGTGGCTCACCCTTGCACCACACCACAGTTAACTATAGTTAACACTATAACCTGCACCTATGAAACAACACAGGACATATGTTTGAATATATATACATAAAACCACAAACTTGACAGGAGGAAGACCAAAGGAGCAGTTAATTGCCAACAGTACACTTAAGTGTCTTACACTGTACAGTCCAAAATCAACTTAAATTGTTGTTTTGCTTTTGTCTGCACTAGCAGTCAGGTGCATTATTTATTAATGATCATCAGCCACTTAAAAAAAAAAAGGCAGCTAAAAGCTCATTGAAATTTATAAGTGCTTCCACCCTTACTAGCACTGTTCTTAATAGTTTTGTATGCTAAAAATGAAACTGGATTCAAGAAAAATGTTTTAGGAAACCTAAGTATGTTTTGCCGGTCTGCAAATACACGTAGTTTTTACTATATGGCAAGAGGAATACAACAGCTCTATCCAGACAAGCCATTAAATAGTTTTCTATGAACACTGTAAAGCTGTCTGTGATGACATACTTGCTCAGCAGCAAAACTGACCCCAATTCTTTAAGAAAAACCCATTTTGAAGTGCCTTACTTTGAAATATACAATGACATTAAGCTGAAGGAAGCAAGCACGAAGACAGAATTTAGTTCCACATTCACTCAAGGATAATGTGGTTTTGTCTATCAAAACTGTTTCTCAGCAATTCTACTATTTACAATTTTATTTAGACCTATGTGCCCTGAATTAGTCACTTATTTCAAACAACTCTTGTTTACCTACTACATAAACTCTTCAAGTCCTATTTTTAGTTTGAAAATTATTCTCTGTGTACACACTTTTCTTTGTGTAATAGTCAAAATCAAATTGTGACCATTTTCCTTGCAAGTTTCCCAAGCAATTAGAACTAATGCAAGGCAAGTCTTTCCGGAATTAACACAGTATTACACACAAAAGTTTTTGCTTTCTCTTGATTATTTGCCTCTGCGAATAAATGCATAATCTGCATTTCCAGTTCATTCCATTTAATCTCTCTCTTTTTTTTTTTTTTAATTAAACCGCAATGGCACTTTTAGCTTCACCTTCATAGGATAAGTTTGTTCACTGTATTTTTATTATCTTTAAACTGCATATTACCAAGAAACCTCTGTATCACAAATTTTGAGATTTTTTAGCCTTCAGTGTTCCTCATTTTCTATTTGACGTCCTTCACTTCCGTTTCAAAAAAAGGAAAATAAACTGATTAAATATTTTATTTACCTCCCTCCTGTCTAAACATATCCAAAGAAAAGTCAGACTTGAGAAAAAAGTCTGAGAGAGGCAATGACAGGAATCGTGAGGTCTTCCACTGAGCTTAAGCCAATCTTTCCATGATGGCTATGCTCAGCGAAGCTCATTTATAACCTTTGAAACTCGATACAACACTATTTTGATATCTGATTTTGAGACTAAAATGGCTGAAATGATCTCAGTTTTACATTCAGGTTACATCCTCAAGGAAAGTGGCTGCTCCAGCTCAGGGAACAGATGTTTGACTGAGTCCTTTGACGGTGGTCAGACCAGGTGCTGATCATTTGGAAACGCTTTTCAAGAATTAGTGAAATAAGTTTCACAAAACAGCAATGATTCAAACAGGAACCTCAGAGGTTTCTGAAATAGGCTGATTTAGATGATGGTGCCACCACAGTCTTTTGGGAGTTACACACAATTATTGGCCACTCACGTTACACGTGGATTGTGCTGGCGAGACAGAAAAAATAACCCAGGCTTTTCAATAGGAATAGTATTGGTACGATTAACTTCACGTAATTTTTGCTGTCTGGAATCCTGGCACCCAGGTGAGGAGAACCAACCTTTCCCAGCAAGAGAGAAGAGGAGGTGCTCCCAGCGGGCAGTGGTGTCTGGGATGAAACGTCACTCATCCCCCTGGAAGACTGGTCAGCAGAACTGCCCATTGGAGGTACCTGCTTATTTGCTGACTGCGCCTCTGAGCACAGTAATGCTCGGATGTGCTGTACTTGCTGGTTAAAGCTAAGGGAGAACTACTATACTCTTCATCTTCAGTCCTTCCTGCGAAGTTTTAAGGTCCATTGCTACCAAGAACTGTAAAAGGCTCGGCAGCTTCAGTGAGTGAACCACTGGCTTCCCCTCTACCACATTGCAGCCCATTCTGGCCTTCTGGAGATGTTGGGATGCACATGGTAGGGGTAAAAAATTGTCTCGTGAACAACTCCGAGAAGAATTTGACTGCTTTTCAGGGAACAATCAAGACTGGTTTCCACCAGTGCTTCAAAATGTTATTTTCATGAAATAATTTAAGAGGGCTCAAAGTTGTAAATGGTGCTAAAACCCTAAGCTATGAGGTTCACGCATATCACTTTAAACAGGGCACGACGCAAGAATTATGCTGTACCCTTCTTCCGTCCCTGAAACCACTGAAAGGCTCCTGCCCCACAGTTCCCTTTGAAAAAGTCTTTGACATATAGGCGATGTCAATCATCTGCAAGTTATCAAAACCCAAATATATCAGCTGAGGACCCAATTTCAGGCCTTTCTGTACGTTTAACTCCAGGTTTCTGTTAAATTAATCCTATATTTCAAAAGGCGCTCTGCAACAAAATTCAGCGGATCCAGAAGCTGCAGTTCAAGGTTATGGGAGAAAGCCAGGTTTTCCAAACTTTGTTTGCTCAACTATCATCAGAGAAAAATAATCATGCTGTTTTATGAAGGTGGTGGCAATGTCAGCTCCAGGCTCTCTGCCAGATTTGGTACAGAGGAGCAGGTGGAAACATTTGATTGTTCCCCCGTCTTGTTTAGGGAAAAGGCACAATGCCAACTTCTCTTTTTTTATGGGTATCACTTTGAAGTAGCTTGTGCATCACTAGTAATTCACATATAACACTTTGGGAACCCCAGGTACAAAGTCCTCCACCTCAGTATGCTATTTAAAGCTACGCTGCTGCAATCTGCAGCGCGTGGGCGAACTGCTGTGTCCACGCGAAGCCCCACTGAAAACCTGCCCACTGCTTGCATGCTGCAGAAGAGTCTCAAATCAAGCGAGTTTGAGAGTTTCATCTGAAATTAAGAGGGTATTCTTCAAGTAACTATTTTTATTTCCTCTTTTTATACCAATCATACAATCACACAAATACATTTTTTAAAAATCCCTTGATTTTGCACTAAACATAATAGCCATAAACCGACTACAGCAGAGCAACATACAATTTCCTGAGGAAAAAATCCCTCTGTTGAAAGGGAGGGAGAACTGTATTTTCTATATTTAGCCTTCAGCACAGCACAGTACAGCATGTTTTCTCTTCTGCTCAGAGAGATCAAGTGGAGAGTTCTAAACATTGGGTAGCAATTAGCTACTCATGTTCATGTGTTTGGGGGAGTACAGCCCAAGGTAACGAGCTGCTGTTGTCTGCACAATGATTTCCTGGGTTTTTAGTTAAATGACCCTAATGCCTTCATCTTCAATCATCTTTACTCACAGCTGTAGCAACAACTGTGGGTGACAAAGTGGGACAGTTTGGCTTCCTTTTAATGAGACACGATGTGGAACATACCCTTTCTCCACATTTAACTCTTGCCTCGCAGTGGCTAAGAGTTAATTAGCACACCTGGTGAGCAAAAGTCTTAAGAAAAGGGTAATTGCAATTTTCTTTGCTGATGTCTTTTTTTTGTCTGTTTTGCGTTCAGCAAAAAGCCCTGAGGAAGATTATTCATAGCCATAATAAATAGCAGTATTGTATAAATAAAACAATCTTGAAAAGTTCCAGTATAATTCAGTCGGGTGGTATACTAAAATATCAAATTTGCTGTTTGATTAACAGTAGAGTGCTCTAAGTAATCATTCAAAGATGTCCTTCAACATTTAAAAAATCTGAAACAGCACAAAACCTTACCTTAACACTGAGAAAACTCTAGCCATTTTTCCTATTGCTCTTATCTTGTTCCTGATAACCTCCTTTCGAGCAGCAGCTGTTGCTCCTGTGGAACACATTAAAAACAGTTATAGGGATTTGTAAACAACATATCACCATTCTGAACTCTAAATACAAGAAACACCATATTAATGTCACGGTTTGCCAAACTAAGCCACATTTGTAGTCAAACCTGAAAATACTATTTTTTTTGTTATTTGCAGCTCAAGACTGATAACTTTTGAACAATCTAGTTATTAGTACCTTTAGAGATGCAATACTTTTCCTGCTGCCCTTTAAAGCTGCATATCTTTTCAATGTAAGCTAATTTTCCATTTCAATAACATTTTCAGAGACCATACTCTTTTGAAAACAAGTTTCTCAGAAAATAGTCAAAATGCCAAGAAGATACTAAATGTGAGCAGTGCCCAATCCATAAAAAGTTAAAAAAATTAAACAATGGAGTTAAAAATCTATTTCATAACCTTATCATTTTAAGTGAAAAACAATCACATTTCACTTAATTTTCTAAAAAAAAGTGACTGGGTTAACCTTAAGGCCAAAAGGTTCCAGTCAGGGTTTTCCCATCTCTAGTTAAAAAGTCTTTAAATGGTTATAAAACCTAACAGCAGAGTCCTGGAAACCAGCGCGAAATGGCAGGGATTATGTTGGCTTGCATAGTTGCTCCATAGCAACTTCCTTCTCCATCACTGCTATGGCCTGCTCAAAATTACAATTATTTTGAAATTTGTGAACTCACACAATAATCTGCCTTAAGAAAAACGTATACTAGAACAGAGACTACAGTTCAGCTAAGCTTGCGTGTGTACTTGTTATCTGGATATCATCAAAACCTAGAATATTATCTGTGCATCCATGAGAGAACCACCTGAATGGGAAAAGCAAATAGTACTAAGTTATCAGAATGAGGCATTTCTCTTAATAAGGACCCCCTGCGTCCTCAAGAAAATACCATGTTATACTAATTAAACCAGTTGCATTTAATTATCACAATCATAACTACATACATCATGAAGATTTCTCCCAAAGGTTTCTGAACGACAGGTAACCTTGGCTCATATGGATGCTTCCTGACCACTCCTATCTCAGAGGTTCCAGAGTACAACCTGAAAACCTCTACACATCACAACAATGCTACCTTCTTTGCTGCTCCAGAATTCAAGGGCAAAATGACAATTTCTATTTTCAATTCCTAGCAAATTGATCCATTTTATAAAGTGAAGTCCATCATGGAAGCGAAAATAGTAGAAAGGGCCAAAAATGAGGGAGGCGGTTATGGCAGCAGAGGGGACAGCCGCAAAGACAACCACAGGTGCCGGGCAGGGGAGCAGGGCTCTGCCCAACATGGCTGATGGACGCAACAGGTGAAGAGCTTCAGAAGACCCAGCCATGGGGCCTTGCCGTGCAGACCTTCCTTCGCTGTATTACAGAGTGCAAAGCGACTTCAGCCAAAAGGGCTCAGAACGAAACGCGGGCTCTGCTGAACTCAATGGCAAAAGTCCCATCTGCTTCAGCGGCGCCAACGTTTCACGCGCTGCTGCTGCTCCTCCTCCTCTGGGCAGTCCCAGCCGCTCCGTGCAGTGCTGGGACTTGGAAAGGTCCAACGCTGCTACGCAGCTTTGCTGGGTGGCTTCTGGCAGCTGACCGTGCAATAATTCTCACAGTTTCAGCTTCCTCCACACATCTCTGCTGATGGCGGCCCCGTGGCTCTTCTCTGGGGCACTGTCACCTTTCCTACTGCAGATTTCTCAATTACGATTAAACTTGTAACAGTTTGAAACTACCGTTGGAAACGCAAGCATTACCTCAGGCTATTTACTAGATGACTAGGTGGCCTGGCTGATACCCTGGCATTTTAGAAGAGGTGAAAAGAAGGTATAGGTTTTTTTTCTGTGCTTGAATTTCAAAATAAATATCCATCCTTTGCAAAAAAACTTCCAAAATTGAAAATAAACTGAACTCACAAATCCTAGAGCTGTTCAAAAATAAGCTAAGTAACCGTAGGAACAAATATCACAGTAGCAACATAAAAACTCAGGATGAATCTCACTGCAACTTTCAACATTGTGGTCCAGATCAAATTGAATCCCAAACAGTGCAAGGGGTGAGTCTGATAAAGTGGGAGCTCGATGGCTATGCACGGGGAATCCTGCGGAGCTGCTTGTGGGGTTGTGTGTCCCTGACCAGCCCGTGTACAAACAGGTCCACGTGAGCCACCTCGTACGTGCCCACAGCTACCACAGCTTGCATGCTCACATGTTGGTGGTCAGTGTATGCTTACGTACTGGGATATGTTCGTACATCTGCTGAGGAGCACGTGAACTAGATGTCTTACAATCATGCATGCTACTTTTGCATGCATCTGTCTTTTGGGAGAGGTATTAATGCATTATTTCCAGGCATTTCTAACCGTCCTCCTAGGCTGTCTTGAAATTATGAGCCTGTATCTGGAAGTTCCAAGTGAAAGAAGCTATGCTCGGAATGATGGCTTGCAAATATCCCACATATAAAGACAAAAATACAAAGAAAAGATATTAAAAATACGAAGATTAAAAAAAAAAAAGACAAAGTCTTAGGCATAAATGTCTAATTCTAGACAATAAAGAGTGGGAGAAACTGCTGTAATTCAGCTGAATTAAAGAAAATATATTGTAACAGCTTAATGAAAAATTTAAATTAAACAGTAGTGATTCAGCTGGGTTCTTCAGGAAATAGAGGGGGTACATTCGTGCCTCAGTTACTAACATCTCACTAAATTTTACTCTCAAGATGCACAAGACATGGTTTTCAGCCTTTTTTACCCTGAAAGCACTTAAATACAGTTTGTCATTTTTTTCCCCAAGTGTCACTATCCCTACTTGTTTATTACAAACCCATGCTGTTCTTGTACATCTTATAAGTACATTCAACCTTTTTCAGTCACTGTTTAACCTCCAGAAGAGTTGAGAACTGAAAACTAGAAATATAATTTATGACTGAAGTGAAATACAATGCCCTACACTAAAATATAAAATAAGAATGGAAAACCCCACTTAATTATAAAACACAACAGGCTCAAAGGGAGTATTTTGTTTCTCATCAATACACATGATAAAAGGTTACTAAAAAAATACACTTAAAAGGTTTTGGTCTCCACTGAATTTCCTAATTTGTAACAGATCTGTAAAAAGGACTTAAAATATTCTGTTTACTAAGTATTAGTAATGATTTTATTTATCCTATTTGGGTTTTTTTAAACATTATTTGCTAAATAATGCAGCTGATATTCACAATATTTTATTGCCCTGTTAGTTTTGACAGAATACCACTAACCTGATACAGTATTTGGATTCCCAAACTATTTATGTATAAATCTTAGAATCACATTTCAAGTGTGAATACTCCAGTTTAGTGTTCTGAAATTCACTATTACTGCAAATCCTTATGAATTACTTCAGCTACACTTAAGCATACACTTAGGTGAAAGTAAATGGGTCATAACCTTAGAATTGGCTATGGGTAAAAGGGTTATTTCAGCCTTCCTTCAGTCCCTGGGGAAGTTCTGGAATGAATCCTCCTGGGGGCTATCACAAGTCAAACGAAGCACGAGACTAGGAAAAGCCAGCATCGATTCACCAAGGGCAAATCATGCTTGACAAACCTGATCGCCTTCTACGACAAAGTAACCTGCTCAGTTGATGAGGGGCAAGCAATGGACATTGTGCACCTGGATTCCTCCAAGACACAGTTCCCCATAGCCTTCTCCTAGAGAAACTGATGTGTTACGGTCTAGACAAGTGGTCTGTGCAGTGGGTGGGGAACTGGCTGACAGGCCGCACCCAGAGGGTGGTGGCATTAGCTCCTTTTCAAACTGGCAACCTGTCACAAGTACGGGTCCCCCAGGGATCGTTACTGGGCCCAACGCTGTTTAATATCTTCATAAGTGATGTGGATGATGGGATCAAGTGTACCTTGATGAAGTTTGCTGATGACACCAAAATGAGTGTGGAAGCGTACACTTTGGAAGGGAGAGCCACCCTGCAGGAAGACCTGGATAGGCTGTAAGAGTGGGCTAACAAGAGTAACATGAAGTTCAATAAGGACAAGTGTAAGGTCTTGCACCTGGGAAAAGATAATCTAGGAGCGCAGCACAGGCTGGGATCTACCCGATTGGGGAGCAGCTCTGTGGAAAGGGACCTGAGGGTCCTGGTGGACAACAAGCTCATGAGTGAACAGTGTGCTGCTGTGGCAAAGAAAGCCAACAGTATGCCAGGTTGCATCAACAAGGGCATCACCAGCAGAGGTAAAGAAGTCATTACCCCACTCTACTCGGCACTTGTCAGGCCATACCTGGAATACCGTGTTCAGTTTTGGTCCCCGCTATGCAAAAAAAAGATGCGGACAGGCTGGAGAGGGTCCAGAAAAGGGTCACAGAGATGATTAAAGGACTGGGAAGCCTGCCATAGGAGGAAAGGCTGAGAGAACTGGGTTTGTTGAGCCTTGAGAAAAGAAGGCTTAGGGGAGACCTTGTCACCATGTTCCAGTATTTAAAGGGTGGCTACAAAGAGGATGGAGACTCCCTTTTTACAAGGAGTCACATGTTAAAGACATGGGGTAATAGGTACGAGTTACTCCTAGGGAGATTCCCATTGGACACAAGAGGAAAATTTTTCACAATGAGAACAATCAGCCAACGGAATAATCTCCCCAGGGAAGTGGTGGATTCCCCAACATCGGACAGTTTTAAGATTCAGCTGGACAGGGTGCTGGGCCATCTTGTCTAGACCACGCTTTTGCCAAGAAAGGCTGGACCAGATCATCCTTGACGTTCCTTCCAACCTTGTATTCTACGATACGATGAATTTTAGCCTTTGCAAACACTGCCTGATATCCTCTTAAGTCTTTACTTTCTTTTCAATATCTAAACAAACACTATTTGCATGAAGGAATTTAAAGAAAAAACCAAAAAACCAACAAAACACAAACTTCACAAACACAGCCAAGTTTAAAATTGGAGTGAAATATTATTTCGGAGGTAGAATAAAAGCTTTGAATCTTACTTCAGTAATTTAACAAGTTCTATTGGATTTTGGATTTGTAGCATCCAAACACAGATCTTGCAAGCTGGATATACAAGACTTACGTGAAATGTAATTTAGACCTTCAGATTAATAAGTAGAACAATGAAAAAAAAAAGACTATAAACTCTGAAAATATTATGAGATTTAGGATTGAACAGATAGAAAACAATATTGAGTAAAAAAAGCCAAACCCAAATCCTCTCACTCGTATCCTAATATATTATGTATTATCTAATTAAGCATTAAGAAAATGAATGAAACTTAAGCCTTCCAACTTATTGAATACCTTTCTTCTGTGCATAAATGGTATCTTCTTATGAATTCCAAAGGGGGGGAAAGAAAAAGATCAGTGATGTTTGCAGAATGAAAATAAAAAATAATACAGAACATTTGACAACATCAATGGAAACGCAATGTTTAAGTAAAGTCTGAAAAACAGAAAAGAAACAAATTAGGCAGGGAACAACCAAGAGGAAAGAAACAGATTGAGAATGATGATGGGAAAAAAGAAAAAAAGCCTTTTCAGCTTAAAGCCTTGTTAGTAGGTTTTGCAGGAAACCAACATGCAGGCAGAAGGTCAGCAGCCAAGCTTAGCCTCAGTGTTACCACCCCTTGAACACATACTGTCTCCTACATTATTGCAGCTGCTTTGATAAGGCTTAATCACTTCTCAAAAGCAGCCCCCCATTTTATATGGGGTGTGCCTGCCTGATGACACCTCTTTTCTTAGCAGAATCCAGGCAATTCTTCCAGTTTATTTATGTCTGATATCTGAAAGAATAGCTTACTATCATAGACAAGTCTGCTGCTTCCACCAACATCTGTGCTGTCTACCGCAGACATGCATTTGTTCAAATGGTCCAGTTACCAAATCCAAACACCACCATGGTACAAGGTATTGTATTTTAAAATCAACTACGTTTGAGAGCAACACAAGTGCAACACTCGGTGCTTAGGCACAACTGCACCGTGACACGTGTTTTGGGGACCCTGGTTATCTAGTGCATGCTGCTGGGTTGGTTCAGAGGCAGAGCACATCAACGTGCCGTAGTATCACTCACATGAAAAATGCTTTGAGCATGGAAACAACCATACATGGCCAAACAAATGAATAAATAAATAAATCAAAAGATGACACCAGAATGCTGCTCTGCCACCAACTCACAGATGAGGTATACACTGCAGCCCACCCTTGCTGGTTTGGAGGAAGAACAAACACAAATCAGTGGGAAAACCCCTCCATTTCTCTCCTAGTTAATTTTTAACTCATTGAAAAGCTAAGACTCTCTCATCTGCCCAGGCAGTAATCATGAACACCCTTATCAAGGCACTGGTAAGTAACTGAGACCTAATGATGAGGCCTTTGCTTCTGCTCAATCAGTCTCTGTTAGCTGGCGCAGAGCTTGCCAGTTCATTGCACTGAAGAGCTGTGACAAGTTTCAAATGCCACCGTTCACAGCAGAATCAGGTTTTGATGGGCAGGAGAAGTTTGACTTGGTAATTCTCTTCAGGCTCGGACTACAGCACTGTATACAAGGGAAGCTGTATTCCAACTGAGGAATAAACGGTGCACTGTGACAGCAGCTTTCCCATGAGAAGGTTGTGAGCTACAATGTTGAAGGCAATACAAAAATTAATGCAGGTAATTTAGGAGCGTCTTTATGCCAAATCATGATAGCGATGCACACAAAGCCAGCAGTGCATTTGTGTCAAGTTGCCTATTACACTATTGCACCCTTTTAATTAGCAGCTTAGTTTTTTCAATCGAATGCATGAGGCCAGAAATGTTGCTAATTGAAATAAAACAGGACGCTGACTATATGCTGGCTGGGTAGAAGTATTCGCAGCTCCTGTTGCTAAGCGATATGTTTGATGCACAAACCATACAGCACATGAGCTAACGTTCACCCAAGACGTTTTTTGCTAGATCAGATTGTTTTGCAACCGCCATAGCAAACAGGGAAGAGAAAGTACAGCAAGACGAAATCATCAGAGATAAGAAAACTTGACTTATCATATCCTCTTATTTTTAAGGCAAGTGAAACCAAAAGGCCAAGACAGGCCAGCAGGGAGATATGGGCTAAAGGGCACTGCAACTGCTATTCAGGCTTTCTCCCACTAAGTAGACACAGAAACTGCCTACAACAAATTAATCAGATCCCCATGATGTATCTCCTTAAGCCAAAAAAAAAAAAAAGAGAAAACCAACAAAAAAAAAGGAGGAAAAATAAAGGGACTACATGTCGTTGAGCATCCTACTCATGGCTAGATGCAACATGCATGACTCAGAAATAATAATAAAAAAAACTAAAAAGGGCTCACAAGAACACCATGCAGTGAGGTCAGGCAATTCTGATGGGGCTTATTTTTGAATGGGGAAGTGAGAGGGAAAGACAGAGGGCAAGAAAGTGTAAGAGAAGATAACAAATGAATGATCAGTGCAAACCATAGTGATGGATCATTCTCATTACATGTGGGAACCAAGGTCAGGGCATGTTCAAACTGCAAGGAGAGAAAGGAAATCAGCAGCGAGCCCTGAAAACTACCAATGATGCTAAAATAGGTGATGATTTGAAAGAATCATTCCATCAAACAAAATTTATCTGCTGTTGCAGATATCAGGCATTTCCTTCTATGGGAAATACTGCAAAAGAAGAACGTCAGTGGGTGAATAGGACTGTACTGCTGCAGTCCTCCAAGGAAGCCGGACAGAAATTATTGAAGAATAGTGGAAATGTTGAACCACAATAACACTGTCAATATGCAGCCCTCACAGAAACAGTTCTAAGCTGATAATCATTCCAGTCTGTTTCATCAAGAACACAAATTAAATACATCTTGTAGTTTCTCCCCCAAAAGGCAAGGCTGAAAGGAAAGGGGAAAAAAAAAAAAAAAAAGAAAAGAGAGGGAACTCAACTATCTCCAATATCTCTGAGAGAAAGAGGATTTTCCTTTGTTGTACAGATAATAAATCAGAACCCACCAGGAAATCATTAAAGATACCAGTCTCTATTTAAATTTAAGTCAACCATCAAATTTACTGTTACGCCCAAATCCTTCAGTCTCTTCCATGTGTACAATCCCGAGGAGCACACCGCTTCCAGCGGGCTGGAGGTACAAGCGTGCACCCACAGGAAGCTGCAGCACCAGCGCCACAGATCCCATTTTACAGCTCTAAGGGGATTATCTGGGAAAGCAGACATGAACATATGCCAGCTCTGGTTTTAACTACACATGCTAAAGACGACCACATTTCTAATATCTTCCTTAACATAACGTTTTACACAGAGAAAGCGTTCATACAGAAAAAAAAAATCTGAAAGCAGATTTAGTCAACAGCATTAGCATTACAGTACCAGGAATGGTTTACTTATTCCTCATCTGGAAATTTTAACGCTGTTAGACACCGTTTATGCAGCACACCCGCATGCAAGCCCAGAGGATTTCAGCCTCCCTCACTGCTTCCACACCTGCAATGCTGCAGACTCTGCGGCTGGAGGAATGCCGCGGTAAAATTCCTGGGGAGCCGGGGGTTCACCCTCCTCCCAGAAAATCCGCAGCAGATGCGGAGACCTCCTGCAGCCGGAAAGGGCTGCCGACCCCAAAAGCCCTTCGGTGCCTCCTCGTTTCTGGCTGCTTTTGAAAACGTGCTCCTGAACTGCAACTTCGGCATTGGAACGCTGACGCACTAAAATTTTAGAAAAGGACTGCAGGCATTGGCCTTTCTGCACTCAACGGAAGTTTATAGCACAACTTTAAAATAAAGTATTAGGCCAATGCTGAATTAATTTAAAAATCCTTCCCATAAAGCCTTTGCTTTGGCATTGCATTCAGTGGGATTTCAGCCTGAGCTTAAGTGCTTTGTTGAGCCAAGGATTTTAAGCACGTGGTTTTGTTGCTACTGTATTTAATTTGACACAGTTTTTACTCATTGTATGCCTCCGTACTGTTTCACACACTGCTTTAATTACACAGTAGCTACTTATTTAAATTTCATGAGAAAAAGAATTGGGCACAATATTCAAACAGGTGTTTTCCTCTCTCCACTGATTACTGGTTTCAATAAATTCAGTCTTTGTCCCAAGTCCTGCAAGATAATTGTTCATGTCCACACTCTGTGGAGGATACAGAAGAAGGAATTCCATCTGGCTTTTCAGAGCAAAAGCAAAGCACTAAAATCCATACCCTTCTTCTCCACTGCAAAGGAAACATTTGTCAAAACCCATGATCTAGCTTCCTCTTCCAAAGATTAAAAATAAAGACTTTGAGAGAGAAGTTTAATTATTAACTGCAACTTCATTAAATATTTGTCTAACTTGAAAGTTCTTCATTCTCCCTGTTCATTCATTCTACATACAAATATCTTGAGAATATTTGGTAGTGATAGATTTTTCGGGTTCTTTTTAATATTTCTGTTCTTTTCTTATATATATATTTAACATTGAAAAGTATTTGTAGTAAGAATGTTAGGGATGCAGGGGATACTTTTCAGTTTTGCCCAATTGAGAAGGGACCTTCTGGAGAGCTGCCATTTACTCTTGCACAGCCTAACTGAAAATAATGTCTAATAAAATAAATTGACTTCTAAGAATCCCCAGATTGCAAGATATGAAGTATCATTTACAGTCAAGCCAACAGGTACAAGGCAAGTTATCATCATATAAACTCCAACCCAAGTGACAAGAGAAGTGACCATTCCTCTCTCAGCAGAAATGTCAGGTCAGAACATTCTCTGTCTCTGTTTGCATGTTTACTTTTATTGATTATATTGCTTCTTAAAGCCTTTTAGATACACTAGCGCATTAAAAGAGGCAACTAATGAAATATTTCAAGTACAAGTCTTCCAAAACTGCAGTAGCGGCATTTTGGAAGGAGCTCCTGCAGGAAGCTTATTTCATTGTAGGAAGATCATTTCATCCTGTGGCAGTCCCTGGGATCTTATGCATAAAATCAATATCTGACCCCTTCATGACAACACAACCCAGATTTCATGTAGAGAAATATATATACATATATATGTTTGGGTTTTTTTTAACCAAAAGAGTGAGACCAAGGAAAGGGTTAGAACAGGCCAGAAGTTCCATTAGTTCTTTCCAAAGCATGCAGTAAGCAAATCCACTGGAGTCTAGCACAACAGTTGCATTCAGCGGCACAAAACTTAAATGGAACCCAGAAAATTATCCCAGGGTTAGTAAATAAACTTTTAAAGTAGTTTCAAGGCAAACTATCTCAACAAAGGGCAGGAGGCTCTTACCATCAAAACCATCTTCCTCTGTCCCCAGTTCATCATCTGAGCAGATGTTCAGCACGTTTACCAGCATCTCTGTCACTAAAATGGAAAACAAATGCAAAGTGTTGTTATTAAGCTTCCCTCATCTGTCAGAGAGCAAACTCTAGCTGTGGCAGTGTTAATGAAAATTCAGTACAGCATTGGTACCCACTTTTTAAACCGCACGGACCTTGTTTTACGCACGTAGTAGTATAAGCTTGAAGTGTCTCATGTAGTTAATAAAAAGGACAGGTTTCCAGAAAAATGGTTCCGAATACAGCAAACACCACTACAAGTAGACCTTAAAAAATCAGTGTGTTTACAATCTCTCTTTTTGTAATTTTCAATGAACTAGGTAACTTCTGTTTTCTCCCCTCCATACATTTTTGTCTTTCACAACTTGGACAGCAGAACTGACCGCTCTCCTCTTGCTGCAGTAGGATTTGAGTTGCCTGCTTAGCAAATGGAACAACATCTCAATTGAAAAAGTTACAGCAAGGGGGATGATAGAATATTTATTTACTTATTTATCCAGGTTTTGGACACTGTACTTTCAGTTCAATAAAACTTTAATCCTTGTAAGATGTCTACAAAGGGGCAGCATCTCTCGAAATCCAGGACAAAAAGACTAAATGATTGTTGCAGGTTCCCTTCCAGCTGGAACTATTACATATTGAGTGGAAACATTGTTATCGGTGAATTCAGAATACATTCAGCTTTCTTACTTTGAAACTCGGGCATGGAAGGGTCAGCCTCAGGCTACCCCTGACTTGGTACCAGCTCTTTTTGGAAAGGCAACAGTGAGACACTAACCAGAGAGCACACACAGTAAGAACAGCCAAAAAAAAAAAAAAAAAAAAAAAAAAAACAAAAAAAAAAAAAAAAAAAAAAAAAAAAAAAAAAAAGAAAACAACAAAAAAAAGAAAATTCAGCAAAAATCACAACCAAGGAAATGGAATTTAGAGGTCAAAAAAGCCAAAGTTGTGAGGTAAAATGTGAAATCATTAGCAGATTGAGAAAAACTCCACTACATCTACATGTAGTAAGCATCATTAAAAGGGTTACCAGGCATGTCTAGCCTTGCACTAGCTACACAGGTTGAAAGTATAAATTTTTTAATCAAGTGGTTATTAAAATCCTCTTCTGTGACAAGTATGATGGCATAGCACATTAGAAGGGTGGGATACAGCCATACTTTTCCTACATTAGTGAAGGATTTAATATTTTCTTTTGACAGAATTAGTGGAAAGACTTTCCACATTAACAACCACCAGCGAAACTAACAGCTTCCTACCTTGGTTGGCCTTTAAGGAAAAAATCTATAAAAAAAAGGAAATAAGTAAAAAGCTGTGCAGAACACCAACTCTTACATCCATGAGTTTTGTTTTGCAGAGAGAGGGAAAACACTGATGTCACTTCTCGGGTCTCACAGTTCCAAGCAATTGTAAGACATGAAGGAGGCAAAAAACAATAAAACAAAAAAATCCCAAAACTCCTAAAAACCCCAAGAAAAAAAGATGAAGGAGAAATGTTCATGGTCTCAGAACCTCAACAAATCCGGCCACGCATCCTGCAGCCTCACCTGAGGAGGTCACCGATGGGAAACCTCTGGAAAAATGACCTTACGGAGCATCTTATGGAACCGCAACGTGTATGGAGAACAGGCCCATACTAAAAATGCCCTGGCTGAGTTTACTGCCGAGGAAAATGAAAGCGTTTTATCTGCTTCACAAGAGTCTGCAACACGCGTCAGCATGGATTATGTAATGTCTCCATTAGTAGAAACAGCTGCCTATTCTTTGTTAATCCCTATTTTATTGTCTATCTGCTTTGTTCACAGAGACCTCAGGCGTCTCACCAGTGGCTTTCCTAGTACAAAAGAGTAGCTGAAAATAAAGCCAGTCATGACTGCAGGTAAGAGCCACAGCTGGCTATATTTCCAGTTGCCTATTAAGAGAGAACTGTTATTCCAAGCAGCTTTTAAGAGTTTATTATAGTTTTCTGGCAGTAATTGCTGTTGCAGTAATATACTGTAATGGATGGATCAAAGCAAGCTTCATCTCAGGCCCTGAATAAAATGACTTGGGGTTTAAGCAGTTTGCATTATGTGTTTCATTTAATATGTTAGACCAAAGTGTTCTCATGCCTTTTGTGTGCTTGCCATTCATAGCATGAAGTTGTCTTCAGGCAACATCAAGAGCATCATGTTTCAATAAAACATCATTTATGTTCTTTAGAGTCTTCTCGCCAGCAATGAGGCACCGTTACGCCCTGGGCAGAGAAGGGGCTGAGGAGCAGGTTTTCCTTCTTCCTGACATCTCTCTACTCTCTCCAGGAACAGTTAACCAGACTTGGTCTTAGCATCACCAGCTCTGTGTTTTCTGGTGAAAAAGCAGCCCATCATCTTATCAGAAAGGTCAGCTGGGTAAGGATGTAACCATGATGCAGCGAAGTCTCTTGTGATGTCCCTTGAGCTGTAAGCAATATCCAAGGGAATGCCCAAAAGCTTATAAAGGAACAACTAATATGAATTTTATTCAGTGAATGCACCTCTGGCTGAAATGTCATAAAATCTGTTTCTACAGAAGAAATATAATGGCATCTAGCCTAGAAAGAATGGAAATTATAAAAACATATGAGAAGTGTGATTAAGCATTGGTAATTGCTTGCCCCTCTGAGGCCTGTTCCTTCAAATTTGTCTTTGAAAGCAAGTCATTTGTCTTCAAAGTATTCTCACCATTTCAAATAAGAGGCCACATGCACAGTGACTAAGGAACCGTTTTGCAGTTTCTACGAGCAGAGCCAATTTACATACCTTTCTCACCCACAAATGGCAAGGACCAGGTAAACACATCCATGAAGTTTGGAAGCCAGTAGGGATGAGGGGAGCAGTTGAACTGTCTGATATTCATAACGTTGTTCTCGTATTTCAATACTGCAGCTAGAAGGGAGAAAGGAAAGAAACACAAGAGACATCAGCCACGCACGTGTGACTGGCTACCAGACCAGAAAGGCTCACAGCCCGCAGAGCTGCTCGCTAGCTTTCAACCACTTGACCCAGCGGCAGAACTTGACTGCTAGTTATAATAGGATACAGCCCCAAAGAAGTTGCGAGCCATTTCCAGTCTGAAAGCAGTGGCGTCAGCTTTCCCTGGCACTAAGATGGGTTGGTAAACAAATTAATAAACTCTGAGTAGTTGTGAATTGTAGGCTCTGGGATCTGCCACCAGCAGGGAAGAAGGCAGACTGTCCACAACCACCCACTTCACAGTTACCTGAGCTCCTCACAACCACACTTTGGAGATAACAAAGAAAAGCGTTTGTCACTCAGAGTTTGAGTGCTCCTCTTCCAATGAAGATTTTCAACATATTTCATTCATAGTACTGTGCAACAGATGATACTTTCTTCTCACACTTTTCTAACTCCAGGCACACGAGACTGTGCTCCCGATAGTATGACTGAATAATATTTGTCTTGCACCGTCTAAAATTCTTAACATTCTTGTCAACACACACAAAGACTACATTTGCTAATGGGCAGAAATATAGATATTTATGCCATTGCGACTTTTTAAAGCACCAAGTCAAGTTCAGTGTTAACTTGTGTTAATAGACTTCAGGTTCATAAACGAAAGAGGATCTAATTAACTTTTACCTGTTTTTGCAATATTAATAGAACAAAGTAATATTGCAAAGCATATCAGTAAGAAACAGCTGTTTATTTCTAGAAGAGACCCAGGCCCAGTGCAGTCAAAAGTCAGATGAAAGAGGGGAAGGCTGAATGTGGCTTGGGTAGAGAAGGCAGAGGGCATAGCAGGGAAAGAAAGGGACAATATCAATTTGGCTAGGGAGGAACGAAGTCATCACACCGAAAATGCGACGGATGAAATAAAATGAATTCTACAATAAGCCTAGATAACTGCCTTTATCAAAACTCACTTTCCAAAGCCTGAAGTTTTTCCAACACTATGCTAACACTACATTCTGCACCAAATCTAGACTTTCATGCACTTTTAAAAATTTTTATAGCAATAAGTGGCTATTAGGGTGCTGTAGATTACTCAAACCTTAAGCCATTCATTGAGACCGCCTGGAAGAACACAGAATGGGGATGGGTTCAAGCAGCTGTTTGTATCACAGGCCTATTTGTTGGCTTTAAAAGAATGTATTGAGGGAGAGCTTTCAATAATATGGTTTTCCAATAAAAATCATCCAGTGCTGGCTTTCTGTTGTTCATTTTATGGGCCAACTGCTTCAGCTTAGGAAGCAGTAAAACTAAATCTCATCCCTTCCTTCTCTTTTTTTTTTTCTTTTCTATCTTTTTGCAAAGACACATGTAATGTAAAATCTTAATAACGCAGTTAAGACTCAAGCTAGTAACAGGATCTCTAACCTAATTAGGGTATATTTTAATTTACAGAATCTGTTTCCTGAAACTCAGTAATTTCTAAATTGCACAGACACAGAATACATGTGCTGTTGGATGTGAACAAAGCCGTTTATGAAATAGAAGAGCAAGTATTTCTTTGCTCATGGGGAAAAAGCTAATTTTGAGATGACCACCTAAAACCAAAGGGACTCATAACTATCCTGAACAAAAAGACATAAAATTTAAACAATACAGTTACAGGAGACTGCAGACAGGATCTTTAATCAACATGGGGCTAAGACAGTCAACACAAGTTGAAGCTTCCATCTACTGTAAAAGGTGCTGGCGCTTTACATTTTTATTACCAGAAAAATAACGGTGGGGTTTCAGTTTTTAAAAGACAGCTCAGTCAACTTTACATGACGTTTGCTGGTGATCTCACTACTGGCATTTACATATAGCTCTGAATGTAACGCCCGCTCAGATGCCTCCTCTCATGTAGACAGTACTGACTTCACTGCATCCTGCTGGTCATCACCTGATCTTGTAGCAGTTCTAGTTCTGTAGCTGTAGATGAGCTGTCATCAAACACTTTTTAAGCTGGAGACAATATACTCCACATCTTGGAAGACATGTATGTAACTTTACGTAAATCAGCTTCAATTTGCCTTTTTAAGCTATGAATTAAGCCATCCCGATGAGATCTAGTAACCTGTGACCTTCAGAATGATCCTCCTCAGCTTTAGTCAAAGAAAAATGAATCAAAGAAGCAAAACATGATAATGCCTTCGTAAGTGATGAAACAGCCTGAATCAAAGGTATGTCAGAATATTCATCTTCCATTAACTAAAGTGTGTGTCAATCATATGAGGAACTTTTTTGATGCACTAGATGGTTCCTTCCTACAAAAATTTAATAGGTTGCTAAATGTCTTCCATTTTGTGGCCAATGACAGAGCCCAGAGCAGCCTGGGAGTTTCTGAAGCCTCCTCACTGATAGACACAGAAAACGGCTTGCTAACACCTACACAAACTTTTGCCAGGCAGACACCCTCCATTTAAATAAACCACATGAGACTCTTGCCCATCTTAGCCTGACAGTTGGCAGCCATTCTGCTTCTCAGGAAAACAAAAATGGCTTAATACGGCTATTAGCAAAAATGAGAAAACTAGTGTTGATGCTCTTAATATTTCCATCACTTTTTGGCTGAAATTACGTACAGCAGATCGAAATTCATTCTCCTTCTATTACAGTGACAAAATTGCATAGTAAAAATAAATAGTTTGTGGTTTTATAGCAAAAATGAGTCAAAACCACACAAAAAGGACCACTTAATGGTTGTGAAGTTTCATTTAGAAGGACCAAAACTTCAGCTTCATCATCTTAGTGAGCTGAGGTAGTTTCCTTTTCCCCTATTTCTTCAATTTATTCATTATGTCTATTTCTAAATTCTGTGAAAGTTGAATAAATAATTTTTACAAGGAACTTCTAAAACTGGCCTGTAAAAAAGCCTGAACCCTAAGCAGAACAGCTGGAAAACATCAAATTGAATATAAATGGCTTTAGTTACTTGTGNAAAAAAAAAAAAATCTTCACACCATCTTATTAATTTGTCTACCTGAATATCTTACAAAAGCAAGTTCTGATAACATTATTTAAAATCTATTCTCCTCTGTAAATGACCTGCACAGCTCTCCCCCACAAAAGACTTCAAAAGCCACTTGAAGAAAAATAACACTACACAATAAAGCAGAGACAGAAGTCTTCTAAAATAACCCTACTCTTAAAAGATTAAAATAAGGTAGGGTAGTTACCAGTACCACAAATAAGTTTCTGAATTTTTAATTTAAAATCTTTCACTTACAAGTACAATGTACACAAAATATTTTTATTTGGTAACTAATTAAGATGATATTTAACATTAAACAAACCGTCTCTCGTTAGCAATTGTGCGGTTCTTCTGACTACTAAGCAGTAACAGGAAGAAACCTCACCTGGATCAAGAAGAAAATTCTTCTCAGATAACAGCAGGAGTTTCTCTGAGCTTTTCTGGCTCCTTGCTTTCTTTTAGTCACAGCTTTTTCCCCCCCCTCTGTTGGCTCAGAAAAGGTTTGGGGGTTTCACCTGTCCTTCATTTCTTAGTCCACATTAACTTGATGCCTAAGTAGCTACAGGAGACCCCAGCTGCCCTGACACAGCAAGAAGCTTTTGAAGATTATACCGCTACAGGCCACATGGTCACTGATGGAAGAGACAGAAGAAAGCGGGATGGGTTCGTTTGGTTATGAAACCCATAACTGAGGAAAACATGACTCTCTCCAACACTTCCAAGTTCAGTTGCTTATTATTCCAGGCTGCACCTCCTCTAACTTTTCTTTCCAAAAGTATACTCAGACAGATGCTAGCAGAACACACCACCAGTCACAGTTTTATCGTGTACAATCACCAACCAGAGCAAGACACTTATTTTATTATTCTTAACAGCCACACACATTTTAACCTAACTGTGGTACTCGCTGTTGTAAATGAGTTTTAGAAGCTAATGTTTTGTAAAGTGAAGACGTGCAGATATCCCAAATGACATTATACTTCTTTCCAATGCTAGTAAACTGAGATATCGGAAGCTAAAAGCACATTAGAGTGAAATGAAACACTAATGCAGCAGGCAAGGGGCATTCGTACTGTTTAGCTTTAAGCATTTAACATCAGTACCTAAGGATGGAAATATGGGTGGTGAAAAATGTGCAGGTAAGAAATCTCCTTCCTTCAGCTAGAAATGGAGACAGCTCTTCTGACTTTTTCAGGGCCAAATACAAGAAGTGACCAGTGCCATCCCCAACCTCCTGGGGCATCTCCTTTGTCTCCGTCTGTTAAAGATGAGCAGATGAGCCTAGAGCACCCCTGTCTCCTGTGTTGTACCTGTCAGGTCTGACTGGATGTCTCCGATCCTTCTGGCACCTCAAATGGTGCTTTAAAAGACTATACATTGGGACCTGAATTAAGGCCTTAAGCAACGTGAACAACATTGAATGGTGTGACCAATAGTTCAGAATTACCCAAAGACATTACATATCCCGCTTCAAGATCTCCTGAATCATTTTTCAGTATAAATTAATTGATAACATTTCCATCAGAGGAAAAAGATAATGAGCGTGGTAGAAGTATTAGCCTAGAATGAACTACATGTTTTAGATAAAAAAACTCAAAATAATTTTAGCAAACAAGTTAACTAATTTTCTTGTAATTTTTTCAGAAAACTCATCCTGCATTTAGAAGAGAAATGCAGTGAAAGGCCTCTCAAATTCTTCATACCTAAGAAAGAATTCCAATTTCTGATTTGATGCCAAATTAACTTCAGCATTAACTGTGCAACTGGGAACAGTGCCTTCTCCTCCAGAAGAGTTGCTAAGTAACCACAGCGTTTTCTGCCCAAGACAGGTCAGGGATAAGGGTTAGTAAAATGCTTAAGGACTTTAAAACACTATCAAAGGAAAAAATGATTTACTACACAAGGTAATGATGTAAATAATCCTCTACAGAAGAGAGGCTAATTGCAATTGGGAAAATCTTCCCTTACAGAATTCTAAAGTTTTTTATTTTACATCTGCAATTGCATCTTCCAAGGGACCAGCGCAATAGCATTCGAGATTTTGTCAATAGACTGCAAAAATCACTTCTGGCAAACTTCTCTGCATCGGCAATGAGATGGCCTAGATACCCTGACAGCTCCTCTTTAAAAGCTTTTGTTTCCATGGCAAGGCCTCATCACAACAGCAGAGATAAAGCATTAAAGAAAACTGATAGGGCAAACAGAAGGTTACACGGCTTTTCTATTGCTATTTTTTCCTCAAAAATCATCCTTGTCTTCCAGGTATATTACTCTGCCTTTTTCCAATAAGAAAATAATTTTCCTGTTAGATCCATTTGGTTCAGGTACATTTCTTAACGTGTATCTATGGTATGCCACACGCTGATACTTTATACACGCTTCATTGATAGATTACTTATCTGATACATTAACAAGCATACCGATGTACAGCTGGTTTTGATATTTCTAGTATCCCAAACTCCCCGGCACACTTTCTGTATTTCTGTCCTTCATCATCTGCTTTTCCTTTCAGCAACACCACATGTACATTGCAGCATGTTGGAAGGGACATCATGTTATTTTTTCTTCAATAGCTTCAGATTCTCTGGTGGTTCTCTCACCACTACGAAACCTAATCTTTTAAAAATGTTCAAAAGATAATAGTCCATCTTTAGACAGCTAGTTAAAATTGTTCACTCAGCCAAAAAGCATGCACTTACTGAAGTGACAGCCAGACGCTAAAATATGAAGTATTGCCAATGATTTACAAATAAATTGCCTGCCTCTGCAGAACTTCTGTACAACCTTTTGCTTGCTTTTTTTTTTTTTGTGGCACGAACAGCATTACAGCAAGTCCTAATTATGGCATTAAGAAATATTAAATGTGGGAATGGAAGTTTTGATACGGTACAAGGCCAGCAGATCATACAATGCAGTAATTGTTGGCACCCGCTTACTCTGTTGCTATGGAGAATTTCTCCTGGTGATGGGCACCCTTGAATCCAGGGGTAAACCTGTTCTTACTCACATGACTTTCTCAAGAGTTTCTCGATCGGTGCAGCCTTCCTCCAAGGCCATGAACTCACAGGTAACTATGATAATCCAGTTAATGTTTATCTTCTTGCATGAGGTATTTTGATCCTCTCCAGAAGAAACAGTCTTAGAAAATCATCAGTGCACCAGTATTTCTTGTAACAAGTTTTAATAATAAAGGATCTTTTTCTTTATGCCTTTTTAACAACATAAATGAGAGCACAGGTGTTTGAGAAAGCTATGGAAACATTGAACAGAAGCTCGGAAGTTGCCAAAAAACATGTATAAATTCCTCCCCTTTGCCAATACTCTCCATTATAATGAATATGGAAGGCATAAATAAAAAGAATGAGGAAGGATAGTCTTGGAAAGAGGAGGGACACTAGGCTCCCCGTATCTAGGCAGTTTCTGGGCCTCTGAATCACCCCCTGAAAGCGTGTATCTCTGTCTCCGTTAACTACATAGGGAACCCCTGACAGGAGCCTCCTAATTGACAAACCTCACTTTGGCACCCGAAGTTGTGCATGTGTGTGGGCTGGGGCTGCGACAGGACCAGCAGCCACATGACGGATGAATTACTCATGCGGCCTTCAAGAGGCAAATGGCCAGTAACCAAAAGGATACAGAAACTCCCTTCAGTGCCAGAAGCCAGCAGAGCAAAGCCACAACAGATTCCCGTGGCGGGTCGGTACTGAGAGACAGCCCATGCAGAGGGTCCACAGCAGCATTATTAACAGCAGATACGCTGAACGTGGTCTTGTTTGGGCACCTTATCTTCAGCTACTCCTGCTGAACCTCCTTTTCCTCTGGGAATGTGGCCTCCCTACTGCTCTTTGACTACATATCTGATCCCAGTGGCTGCTCTCCAGCGGGGACTGAATAAGCCCTTGGATAAAGTTGGCAACCAAACCCATTCCTTCCAAAGTGCTTTGAAGAAGTACAAGAAAGTACATCTGCTTTAATGGGTATGAGAGTTATCAACCTGGGATAGAAAATAAGCATTCCTAGCCCCTCGCAGCTTTTTAAAAAAATGTATTTATCTTAAAAACACTGCATTTAAAAATGACCCATTCGTGCCAGTGGAAGATAAAGCCTCACAGGAGTTTATTTAGGATGACTTTATTAGCTAAGTGACAACGAGAAGCATAGTAAGAATGCACACTGGAAAGGAAGGCACTTAACAGTAGGAAAGTAACTCCCTTTCCAAGCACTGACAGTAACCAAAACCCGAAATGATCTGTAAAAATCAATCAGGTTCTGCACTAGTGCATGGTGAGTCACAGCTAGACCAAGCCTCCTGTAACACCTCTGTACGCAAAAGCCTTCCTTCGCCTCCTGAAATCACTCAGGCAGAAGCTCTGTGTCCTTAGTTAGCTCATCTGGTGCAAATCAAGGAAGCCAACAAGTGGCCATGTTTTGGGCTGATTGAGGATGATGGTGGTTTTTTTCCTCGATGAGGGAAGCAAGTACTCAAATGCTATCCAGATGAAGGTGCATGAGCAATGCAGCATGAAAAACTATGCATGATGTACTTTAAATGCCAAGAGCCAGTGCAATCAGTCACATGAAATAATGCGTCAAAACTTCTAATGAGAGAACAGGAGGCAGTTAAACCCAACAGAAATTCATTACAAAGCTGCTAAAGGTCAGCCTCTACATTTACAACAAGTCATACATTAGAGTGTGGCACACCGGTGCCGATCTCGCACCGCCACCACTGGTCTGCCTGAGCTCTACCCAGAGCAGATGCTGCCAGCAGCTCACCCAAACTTCAGCTGTGACCGCAGATAACCAGCGCCTCTCAGCAGCTGGCGTACAGCTTTCCACCAGAGGAGGATTCTACCAGTTTTAAGACCTGTCTGCCACAGCAGAGCATCCTGGAACAAGGGATACAACCCTCTCTTCCGAAATGGAGGTAATGGAAAGGCATGTGTCTTCACCACCCAAAACCTTGTGGTTTCAAATTCAAGATTTTGAACATTATAAATCACTGCTTCACATTTAACGTTTGCTTTCATGACAAAAATCTCACATAGTTCACCCATTGCCTTCATGTGCACAGAACTGCCTCTGCGTATTAAGAAACAAAAAGACAACCAGTTTCTGTCACCTTACTTGTACAGACCCATCACTGACCTGCCTTCTGCCCAAAGCAGCCAACCCAGAGAGCACACACACTTTTCCACCAACAGCAACAACGCTGCCAAAAATATTAACACATTCCTTGCTTCATCCTGCACTTTTTAGGTTGCTAGCAGAGTCCCTATATTATTTACTTTTACAAAGTAGCTACTGACAACTCTGCTTATATGTTTTTTGCAGAATGCTTTTATTAATTTTTTCCACAAGTTAACACGCATATTAAGAACACCGAAGTGTATAAACCCCTTTATTTAACAGTAAAGTGCTTCCTTCCCTTGCATACAGTTCATGGCATAACAGCTTTTAGATGTAAGTTTTATAATATAAAATGATGCCTAAAGAAGCTTTCTTTTGCAAGTTAAAAAAAATAAATTAAAAATTGCTTACTTCCTTTGCAGGCAAGCATCCAAATTAAAAATGTCTCTTCTCAAGAAAGACTGATTTCTTTGCAATGGATCTACTTTCAAGAATACCATTGAGAAAAAAATAATTTTGTTTTGTTCACAGAGGAACACAAATAACTTTAGCTTTACTGGGAATAGGAGAAAGAAAACATTACTGCTCATTTCAAGATATAGGAGGGCAGGTTTATTAGAATGCTTTATTTTTAGAAACATGATTTTTTTTTTTCCCAGTTCATTAGAGGAGATTTCAGGGAATGCAACAAACTTAAAGTCAGAGAAGCTGCAAACGCGTGTATTCAGTGGAGTCTTTATAGAGTGACCAGCTACTGCTTATTTCTGCAGTGACCTTTTTTTTTTTTGGCTAATGAGACTTCATTTCCTACATAGTAGTTTTCAAGTGATTAAAAACCCCAAACCATAAAGGAACTCAGACAATATCTATCCCATGCTTTATCCATTGATGATCTGTCATCAAAGTTTGTTAGCTGGCTGGAGCGTTTTCTTCATCAATTTTATTGGAAAGGAGCAAAGGGACAAATAAGTGATCATAAGGAACACTGGGCTCTCAGCATCTCACCTACAAGCACTTCTTCATATACTTCTCTTAGTTAATAGACCTGTTTTCAGTTTTGCTTCCTGTGTAAGATTTACTTACTAACCTGCAGTCAAAATACAGAAATATCCTAAGGCATATTAGAATCTACAGTTATGTTCAGAGGCATACATCTGCCTGTAATAAATTTAATTAATTTGTATTATGTAATAAATGGAATGGGCATGAACTAAGAAAAAGAGGAAGAAAATGGGCATGAACTGATGAATAAAGGAGCGAAAAAGAAAACCAATGTAATACATTCGAGTAAAGAGAAGTACAGTCTACTGTATATTAACAGTAATTAGATTCTTACCTTTGTTATTGTATACATCTAGATAGTTTGGTGCTGAAAAAATTGTGATTAGTGAAGGGAAGCCTGTTGTTTGGCTTTTCCTGTACATACGATACCTAAAAGGAAAGAGTAGATACACATTATGGCCCAACGTTGTATGTGTATTTGTCACTGACCAAATATAGTGCAAAAAACCCTAGTAGATTACTGCACTGGCTGTTAACAAATGCCAAGACAAAAAAACAGGCATATGTGGCTTTTAAAGCCGTGGAAAAAAAAATATTTCCTGCAGGCTTGTTCATTGTATCCATTTGGGATGACCAGGGATCCACATCATGCTCAAAAGCTGTGTCTGTGTCTGAAATTTAGTGTGCCAGAGGTGGTTTTTGTTATGAATTCGCTCAGTGCCCATCCCTGGAGCCAGGTGGCCGCTATGTGCGTGCACCCCAGGACATTCCCAGACTCTCCCTCCGCGGGACTGCAGGTGAAGGCAAACACCAGCACGTGCCTTGGAGATGCACCGTACCACCTTCAGAAGAGAAATGTACATCCTCCATGACCCTCCAGCTGCCTGCCCTCTCTGGGCATGCAAGAAATGGCAAGGCCAGGGGAGGTGTGAAGTATGAGAAGAGGAGGGGAAGCAGGGGGTCAAATATTTTCGGTGCTGTGTCTAATCTCATCCAGTTGATTAGCCAGTTTATCGACACTTGCATGTTTTCATTACCTAACCTTGCTGCCTTATGAAAAATAAAAGGCTTATTGGACCAACATGTAATCAATCAAGCATTAAACCTGCAAGTAATTGGAAGCAAACCAACCAAATAGTACTTTTGTCTTACTA
Organism: Stercorarius parasiticus; assembly: GCA_013396915.1. NCBI lineage: Eukaryota > Metazoa > Chordata > Aves > Charadriiformes > Stercorariidae > Stercorarius > Stercorarius parasiticus. The sequence goes on along the minus strand of VWZL01000556.1, from coordinate 379,689 downwards.
AGACACAAGTAACACTGAATACTGCTCTTCAGTCTTCATCTACAAGAAACTGAAGAATTTGGCAAACATCCACAATAGCCGCACTGAAACCATTGTATAGTTTCAATGCAATCCCTTCTACAAAATTTTATTTTTCACCCTTTATTGGAAAGCAATACAATAAAAATGAAATTTCATTACCCTTGGGTATTTCACGCCAGTTATTTTTGGCAGAGTAATAACGTGCTTTTAATTGCATCGAGGTTTTTAAGTATGTGATAATTCAAACATTTAGAATAGCTTTTTATATGCATAGTGAATATCGACCTCGTTCCTACAATCTTGCTACTTTATCTTTTATTACTATTCAGGTTGGGTAAAGTTTCTACCTCCAAATAAACACATTAATGATTTATGCAAGATATGCAAAGCTATTTATTCAGATACCAATCCTTCATTAAAATCTCACAAGTATGGTTTATTCAATGAATAGATAATTTTTTCTAATTTTTTAAAGTGGCATAAAATATTATATCTTTACAACGGTAATAGTTTCATAAGGGAGCCATCAACACCACCCAGTGCCTGACCTGGACTGTTTTTGCACAGTGTCTTAATGAACTCCTTAAATTCATTACTCTGGCATAAGATCACTTCTGGCTATTGAGTTCCACAAGTTTATTTTCTTGATAAAGTTTAAAACCAGTAGGCTCAGAAGTTTTGAGTAGGTATGAAAGTTCTGGCATTCATGAGCCACATCAATTCCCAGACGACGTTGCAATCACTGTGTCAGAAGTCTCAGGCACATGTGCAAAACTTCTTTTGCCAAGCTGAATTTGTTTTCTTCCCCAAGTTTGGCATCGAAATCTCTTTTGGTCATTTTTTGCCACTTAAAATCACTAAGGCTAAGTAAGTGGGATATATGAGCAGTCATTAAGTCCTGTAACTGAGTAATAATCATGTAAAAGACATTCTAATGCCAGTGTATGTTTTTATAGCACTAATAAAAAGCGAGAGCTGTTGCAACTTAATTTTAAGTTTTCCAGTTTGTTCTCAATTATTCTTTCTTTCCTTGCTCTGTTTGACAAAGGTAAGCCATTATTCACTATCAGTGCCCCCTCCCTCTCCACATGTACTTACCCAGCATCCTGGGCTTCATGAGCTCGGAGTATAGATAACAAGTTATTGTGCTGTAGGAATTCACATACAGCAGGGTAACTGTTGGAAGAAAATAATAGCACCTGTTATGGCATTATCAGAAGCACCACATTAAGCTCTAGCTTTCAAAATATGTTTCATCCAACATACATCATGCATGAAATCAGCCCCTGCTCTGCAGGCAGATTTCAGTAGAGACAACACTAGTGGCAGCACCTTTTTTAATCCCACCCCATAAGTGCATGGAGAGGAATGCTGGAAAATTGGAATTCATCACATAACACCAATCACCCCGCTGCGTGTCAGAAAGAAAGTATTTTCTTTTATTATACTTTAAGACTCAATGTACTCCAACAAAAAAAATGTGATACAATGGCTGCTCGCAACAGAACACCTCCTCACCCAGCAACTACCGTATGCACAGGCTGCTCACGAACACCAGATGATAAGGTGGTGTGCAGAAAGAGAGGGAGAAAGACAGAAAGAAGAAAGGCAAATCAGTCTCCAAACTGGAGATGTTTGATCTTCTGAAATTCATTTCCTTGATAAACAAGAATTATCTTTCCCCTTGGCAACTTCAAATGTAAATTCTGTGACTTCCAAGACTCCCAAAATGTGCCCATTGAATAAATTTTCCAAGATGTGTTCTACTGTATGAGTGAAAACAAAATCATTAGGTGATACAGGGTGATAGAGGAATATGATAGAGGAATCTCTGTTGTATTTTTCACTCCATGTGGACAGTGTTGCTTTCAAGGAAAAGAGAGAAGCCCTTTCTTACAACGTGAAAACCATTCTTTCTGTTTAAGACACTGAACACATATGGAAATCACATACAAGAAAAACAAAACATAGCATAATCCGAATGCAGTTTTGACAGTAAAAGTGTGAAATACTAAGTTTTCAGGAAAAAGCTATTTAAAATTATACCTAAATGAATGTTACAGAACTTAAAATGACTCAATTTTGTTGCTTTCAAAAATAAATTTTGGGTTTTTTTCTGTAATGACTGTTTTCTTCTTGCTTTTAAACCACTGATGACTCTCCATTCCTGTACTGAAGGATAACAAGCCCGATGGCCATCTACGACTTCAAGACAGGAAACAAAACCTCTCCTCCCCTGTCATTAGCAATTTAATACAGAACCCAAGAAAGCCAAAACTTCCCGGCTTCCCCCGTCAAAAGCCAACTGCAGCAAGAGCAAAACAGAACAAAGAACATGCATGGAAGAGGGTAAAGGAGAAGCAGCGTTGGAATAAAGAGAACTTCACAGATTTGGCAAAATCTTACCAGGCCCCTTAAAAACGTCTAAGGGGTGGGAAAGAGTCTTTATTCAGACAGCATCTAGAGGTCTTCCCTTTTCTCCCTCTTTGGGTCAGTCCTATACTGGCCTTACCCAGATTTATTTCCCACCCTTGAAACCAAGCAATCGTTCAGCTGACAGCTTTATATTTCATGACCTTTCGGCAGGGTGGGAAGTGGGCACCCTTGCGAGGTAGCAGGTGGCCTCATCCATATCCCTGCAGCCCCGTGACCCTACATCTGAAAGGCACTTCTGAATTTAATGTTGCTCACTAGCAAGAATGCAGCATGCTATTGGCCCCGTTCTCCCTAGCAGCTTAAAGGAGTTGCATTTAAAGCATTCAACCTGGGGAGAAACCAAGTGTTACCACCTCCTGTCCCTATCTGAATGTACATCCAGCGCTGGATGTTGCCTGCACATCAGTGGCAAGACACACTGGCCAGGCACGGGAGTTTGAGCTGTTACTCTGCGGTGCCGCTGTGTCTGACTGGAGCCTGACCAGCACCAAGCGCCCCAACTCCGAAGCCAACGTGGTGGAGAGGCAGGCTGGCACGGGTGGAGAGTTGTGCTGGCTTCCGAGTGCAGCCCACCCCAGAGCAACGTCTGACCTGAGACCGGGACCAGGACACGGATTATCCTGGATTTGAGGCCCAGGATGTGACACCTAGATGTTACAATTCCCCTCTTCTCGTTGCTGGGCAAGTTGCAGAGCAACAATCAAAACAATAATAACAAAAAAAAAAAATCATAACTGGTGGCAAAAGGTGTAAACCTCACATAGCAGCTCTGAAATGTCACCTGATGGCTGCAGAAAAAGCAAAACAGACCCTATATTAACATCCATTCACCATGTTTATTTTCCACTATCGATTCAACTCTCCCATCATTCAAATAATAGAACAGTCGGTAAGGTTTAAAGAAGGAAATAGAAGGTGCTGGGGAACACACTAAGGCATCTCCATGACTGCTTCTGTGCTGGTTCCACAGCGCGCCTGTAAATAACACACACAAACTTGCAGAGTCTCCGAGTCTCCAAGCGTAACTCACATTCAGGTGCTCTGTACGTTACCAGACTGTACGTACTATGAAAGACCCTGGCAGGAGCAGACCGTTTCGCAGTACCATAGGGGCAAGATGCAGTCATACAGTAATACTGTCACGCAAAATACTTAAGTAAAAGCTGTTGCTAAACATATTGAGCAAGTTCAAAAAAAAATAAATTAAAAAACCTGAAGTAAACATTAGACAAAAGACCTGCTGTCCCAGCCATGATTTCATGGACCACCTTCAGAGCCTACATGCAATCACTTAACGGCTCCAGCAGTTTCTAACTCCACGTACAAAAGAGATGAAAATTCATGAAAAAAAAAATGCAAAATCTAATGCATCATCTTCCTTCAGTTTATCCAAGAGACGCACTACTGCTTGCTTCCAACCTTCCTGGACATTTTGAAGCTGAAATATCATTTGCAGCTAGAGGCTTGTAACCCAGTAGAATGGTATATTGCTGGCTTTGGACTTCACCCATCTAGCATATATTCTCAGTTGCAGGTTTGGTATTTGGAATTGTCTAAAAAAGATTGCCATTATAAAATAATTTCAATTCACAAATTACATAGGGTACCGTTTTGGCAACTGCAGTGATCTCAAATGCTGACAGGCTGCCATTCAAACCACTGGCAAATGAGAACTAATTTGCATACATTTCTTTTCATAATTAATTGTGACTAAATGTAGACTTATGGTACATTTTGTTTAGAAATTTTTACATTAACTTCTGAAAACTGGGGTCTATAATGAAAAATCTGATAGACAGTTGATTATGTTCATTATCTGTGCAGCTGCTCAAAATGTCTAGCCTATTACTTTTTTTTTTTTCCCATAGTATTCTTTTCATCCAGTGTTAAGCACTGCTTTTAAAGAAGATATAATGAAGTGGTAAAAAATGCTCCTAAATAGACATGATAGGTTTTTCTTTCCATTTCAAAGTACAAAAGTGGGGTGGTGTTTTATTCCTTAATTATCATCTTCTTCATAGATTTGTGGAAAAGATACTTCTACTAGCAGAATTCAGCTGATTCTACAGAGTTCACACCTAGAAAGGCAGAGATGCCACATAGTGCTCCATTAAATTAAAAAAAAAATATATATATATATCTGTCTGCCATCTTTTCTTCTAAGTGAATAGCATGGTATCTGTAATGAGCAAGCACTCGTATTACCCAGACCACTACAACCCATGAGCAGTTTATCTGGATATTTTATTTTGAAAAAGGCAAAGCAAATCACAGGCATTTTTCTTCAGATATTCGTTGAAGCAGGGGCCGGAGAAGGCAAAGTTTTCACCGTATGCAGCTATTACATACGCTGCACCAGTTGCGACAATAGATACAGGGGTTTAATTTCCAGCATTCTTAACATCAGTTTGCTCCTGCCCAAATGCAGTTTCATATCAACCAATATTCCTCAACACAAAAATACATGCCCGCCAGGTAAACAGCAGGAAGTGCTGCAAAATGCCAGGAAAACAGAGATTATGGCAAAAGTTATGAGCAACAAGCTTTTACAGGAAAGACGTCTCTTTGGAAATTTTTTTTCTAATCTTTCTAATGAAAATTATCATCTTGTAATCAAATTCCCTACTAGTTTTTCTGATCGCTACCCTTGCAGAAACCCTCCCCTACTTGCCCTGCTTTGCAGAGCCCAGACTGTAATTCAGATGAGCCAGAAATAAAGCAGTTGGCCAAGAGGGAAAACAAACAAACAGAACACCACCCCACTCCACCACCCCCCGACGCAACAGGCTTTTCCAGAACTACCCAGCCTTCTGCCTGCGCTTCATGTGTCATGCTGAATCACGGAAGAGCTGTGACTCACGGGGAAAACAAAATACCCCACCGCTAAGCTAGAGAGATGTTATTCTCCATGGAGTATGTGACTCTGATGTTCCCTACTTCGGCATCCTTTTTTCATTAAAATGTCTCATGCATAGTTTACTAGTTCTGAGGTCTCTTTTGCATGATCAATGATTACTTCTACGCAGTTTTGGAAGAGAAGCAACACTTTGCTAACACAAACCAAAATGGCAGATGTTTTCAAATTGCTCTTCCACCCATAACTAGAAAAACTGGATGGATTTAATCTAATTTTTTTTTCATGTCCTTCATCATAGCCTTAAAGCAGAGGCGTAAACATTTCTTTAAAGAGGACATTCAAATTTAGCCCAACAGCTTTCTCTAAGATTATGTGCACATATAAAAACAGGTTTTCAAAGCCCACTGGCCTCACACTTCAGTCTCTAAAAGCAAATGCTTTTGCTGTTCTGCTGTCCCAGGCAGCTCCCAGCACATCTCCTTCCACCTGCTTTTTCTTGCCCTTAGTCGTGCTGTCTGCAGAGCTGCACTGAGAAGCGGAGCAGGGAACTGCATGCGATTAGAACAAATAAACACACATCTCTTTTGCAGAGTAATTTTTTATAAAATTGGATGTGTTCCCAGGTCTGATGGAGCACACGAGCGATTCTACCAATACAGCTGGGCAGATAATGCGAGGGCAGCAAAAAGCTTCTGGCCTGGGAGAAGCAAGAGTGGAAAAGTGGGCAAAAGAATCTGTTTGAAATGCTGCTACTGCAAAAAAAAACCCCAACATTCATACAACCGTGCCTCACACCCTGAGGTGAAACGCTACAGTCTTCAAAAGCTTTTAGCAGACATTTCTCTAGTCCTTGCACACTCACAAATTTAACATGCATGTAAAGTAAACCACTGGAAAGATGTGCCAGAAGGGCCAAAATTATTAATCTACCCCATAGTATCTGTAAAGTCGAATCATTCCACTGCTATCCAAGGCTGGCAAATGAAGTTCTTAGAGGAGTCTGCAATGCTAGTCACTCTCGCTGCTGCTAACCATTTCTGCCTTTGGGTTTTTGTTGCTTTTGAAAAAATGTAACAATATAGTCAACAGCCAGACAGCTTTATAAAGCTCAACGTTCCTTAAGAACTTTATATTAAACTCACTAAGAAAACCCAAGAGGCTGGAGCACTATAAAACTTCTGAGTATCTGCTCTACTTTTGAGGCCATCCATTGACTTTGGCCAGGCTCATGCCACTCTCGTGCTCTTGTTAACAGTCAGTAATTAACCAAGTCTATAAACACAGATGATCCCAGAAAGTGAGTGTTAAGCTTGCACATGTGCTTACCCCTGATAGGAAGCCCTTGACATACTTCACGCAGGATAAGACACTGCTAATTAACTCAGTGGTGCAACCAAACTCCTGACGTTCTTTACCAGAGCTCTGACACAAAGGAAATGAAACAAGCTGGGCGTGGATCCAATTGCAATTTTTCACAGTTAAGACCATGCATGCGCAGAGTAACTTTGTCCGAATGTGATGAAAGAACATTTTCATTCCTCATCCATCCAGTAAGTCTTATGGGAATGATGGCATTCCCTATCCTAATGTGGCTTAGAAAGGAGACAGTTTTCCCCACGCCTCAACAATTGCCTAAACCGACATAGCGGCTGTCTCGCCACAAGTTAGCATTATTTCCAGAGAGAAAAAAAGTCCAGCTGATTTCTTCAAGCTTTCTTATCACTGAAATAAGCCATTCCCAAGATGGTAAGTAGCAGTATATCTTGCCAAGTCGGATACATTTCTTACAGAAATACCTGAGAGTGACTGTACCACAAGTCCATGAAATAAGCGCAGTGGGTCATTGGCAAGATCAGTACAACCAGCTAAGCGCAAATAAATATTCACTAAATAAATTCAAGGCAAAACTAGATAATCTGGTAAACAAAGAGGAAAACTTCTTTACCAGCTGGATAAACTGAAAAATCAGGGGGGAAGGGAGTCTCCTCAGTATCAGTCAGGGACAAATTAATTCCCTCGTGTTGATAACATTCCCTGAATATGACATTATTTTGTTAAGGATGAAAGAAAAGCTTCACTTGACTCACAACTAAAAAAAATAGATATACACAACTAGCACTCCATTAATTATTTGCACTTTTTCATGAAATTGCATCAAACATGACCACGACTGTGAACGACAAACAACCTTAAATTTCAGAAAGGGGAAATGAAATCTCATCACTATTGCTCTTTGTTCACTTTAAGGTACAGAGAACTTTAATAATCACAGTTACTTTTCACTGTGGCACTGTGCTACTGCTGTTTCCAAGGATCCATAAATTTTGACAATCCACACTGCAAAACGCTGCTGGATGCAAAAGGCATGCATTAAGCATTGACTCTTAGCACCCTTGAAAATTAAGCTGACTATTCTTTACATCTCTAAACGACAGGTTAGGCCTGTGGTTTCAAGATCTAACATCTTACAGTGCTAGCCATAACAGTTTCAACAACTCTTACACAAACGGAAATTTCTTGAAGAAAAACTTGTTCGGTTTGAAATTCAATAGGCTGTACGTGAGCGATCACCTAAGAAATGCTGTGAGAAGCTTGTCAGACTACTGTTAAGCTACAGTCTTTAAACTTTCTCATATGTATTTACCTCATACACATTGCTCCATGTTTCACAAATGAGTTTTGGCTGAATGGAGAAAATTTCATGTAGTACCAAGCTGGAAAGTCCTGTTAACATGTTGTGTGTGTACAGTTAGAAAGCCATATCACTGTTATTTTCCTCAAAGCGTTTTGTTACAGGAAATAACTTTAAATCAGAGAAAAGTCACTCAAAACTCACCATTATAATGAACACGTCTGATAAAACAAAAGTTATTTATTACAGTTATTTCCTGCAATTGATTAAGAGATTTTCATCATCTAGAAATCATTTCTCTGGCTCACGTGTGTGCCTGAAATCTTCCTGACCTTCCTTTAAAATGCTCACTGCTATCTTTTCACTTTCCTTTCTGGAAATGACTGAAGAAACTAAGAAGTTTTATTCACTGAAGAGTAAACAAAGTCCATCCTATCAACAGACATTCCTGAAGGAGGACAGCATAATTCAGTCCTTCCTTTACAAGCTGAGCTGACTGTTTAGGCAAATTCACTCCTTTTCTCAGGATGCAACTAGAAAAGGCAAGCAAAATTAGACATTGCACACATGGATACTTTTTTTGCCAGGGATTATCAAAAGGTAAGCAATGAGTTGCCTTTCAGAGCAACTAGGCACTTCTAAGAGTAACTCTTGCCTTTATATAATCTCAGATAACGTGACACGAAGTTAGTCATCTGCTTGTGTCATTAAGCAGTTACATGTCCCTCACACATGACCTGACAATTAGGTATCTTCTAAATATTTCATCTTTTCCTGAAATATGCACTTTTCTGAATATGAGTCAGGACACAAACTAGGTCTGATATATTTTCAGGAGGAAACAGCTATATATTTTAGGGAAATTTTATGGTAATTGTAAGAAACGGAGCTGAGGAAAAAAAAAATCCCTAAAAATCTAAAAGTTGTTCCAGTATATAATCAGCCCTGTATCTAAGCACGAGGCATGTTTGCAAGGTTTTTCATTTTTGTAAGAGAGGTTCATGAGGGGAAACCGCTATTACTCGCTGTTTGCAGTGAGCAGTGCCTTGGAGTCCCAGGCATGCTCCAGCCTTTGGTGCTGCTGAGAAGAGGGAGGAATGAATTTTAGCCCTCAGAGTCATAAGCCTGTTTCTGCACAGATCAGTTTTTTGCAACAGCTTGACACCTTCTTTCATAATGAGACCAAACACATTTATCGAGCACCTTCCAGACACTATCGATCCAAAGGCGGCAGTAGGATTTGCCCACAAAAGGTGAGCGCCAGCAGCCTGGCCTGCAGAGAAAACCACTTTGTGCTCAGCCCATCCCTGTTCTGCAGCAATTACCCTCGAAGAAGGGACTAGGAAAACTTTATTTCTAAAAGTCAAACCATCTGTTTTCTTCCTGTTAACATTACCAACAAGGAGGTTGATTCCAGCAGCTCTGTCTCCCGGTTCCTGGTGGAAGCCACTGATTTACTTTCAATGTTGTTACTAAACAGCTACGGGTCAGCTACTTTCAAGGTGAGATTTTCTAAGATAACTAAAAGAGCTGGATTCCTCTCACTTCTGCTGAGCTTGTTGGGAAAACTTAGACTTGCATGTCACTAGCACGGGCTGAAGCAGAAATGCTCCCTTCAAAAGATTCAATGACCTCCTAACGTTTCAATAGCACCTTCACATTTCTCCTGAACAAAGTTTAATTTTTTAGTTAAGATTTCACTGGATACATTGCTCATTTTGCCATTTAACCTCCTTCCCTGACAGTTTTGTTACTCTGGTGTCCTTCTAAGTTGTTCTTAACTACTGTAACACCACCTCCCCCAAATCCCTCAAAATCCCCACACTGTCAGAGGAAGCAGTCCCTTCCTATGATCAAGGGAGAACGGAAGTAGCACTTGAGAGGTTCCTCATCACCATCTCAAGCACACTTAACAGGGTGTCTTCCGCCTGGTGTCCCCAGGACTTGGGTCTATAGACCAAGCAGCCTACCAGTGCCACCAAAGGCAGTCAGCACCTGGGCAGAACTGGGGAAAGGGAACGGGTCATTGCTTGCTTTGGTCTCCTTGCGCATTGCTGATGATGGGACAGTGGGACATTACCCAGCACCCAAGGAAATCCACTCCTTTAATGTGCAGGAGAGTCTTCTGACTCTTTACACGCACCCACTCACCCATGCTTAAAAGACAATTACCACTGAGCAGGAAAGAAACACAGAAGAAAGTTTCCTTTAAATAGTCACAAACTAACCCACAGACTTGCTTTAGATGTCTTTCTATCCCCATTACTTTTACTTTTTTCAGGAATATTCTCACATTTATATTTTACTAACAAACATCAATAGAAAGAAATAGTGTCCAATACGAATAAGAACTTGACATCTTTGCATTTAAGTCCATACATGTTTCTGCAAGAACGTTACAGGTGCTTGTCTGCATTTCAGCTCTGAGTAAGTCCCATTTCACCAGTGCAGTTCAAATCCTGAATTTCTTGGGAAGAACTATTCCCAAACGTAAACAAAAGTTTGATAAAACTGGGAGGGAAAACAAAAGTACCTGTGTGTGGGAAATCTCAACTTTTACTTACCCTGCCAAGCAATAGGTACTGAATTTTCCAATCCTGGCATCTTTCATTCAAAATTGAGTTCTAATTTTCAAACCAGAAGTGTGGTTACCTACCTCTTTTTAAAAGCGACACATTCGTTCCCTAACTTACAAGAACAGGAATTAGCAAAATACACAGGCTTTCATGAACAAAATTTAGTCATTTTAGGGTTTTCCAGTTGTGGGTGAAAGCAAGATTCAACGAAACCAAACATGAATTTATCTGAAAACAAGGCAAGCCTGCAGAAAAAAAGGCCCCATTATCTACGTAGTGCCACGAACTTCAAGCAAACCTTTATAGTGCAAAACCAGAACAAGTCCACGTACAGAAACCCATTCATAGTAGTAATATTCACCTGTAGAAGTACGAGCACCCCCTGACTGTGTTGTGAGTAAAGTGTTCCTGAGTCTTCTCGTTTCCAAAGTCCTCCAACGGGTCTGACCACAGGATGTCACACATAGGTCCGTATGCAGGTGGTTCCTTGAATCGATCTAACTAATTAAAATAGGAGACAAAGAAATACTAACTTCTTTCAACTATGTATTCACAGGAACGCTGAAGTAAAGTTACTATTTTTTCATTCCACGGGTTGCCAAACAAAACCCCAAAGACCCAAATCTATTTTTCAGCTTTGGGTTGCTCTCAGCTTTAAAGCAATGGATTTTGAATAATGGTAAAACACTCGTTGCTAACAATGACAAAGAGAAGAAGGAACAGATACAACTGAAAATTAAGAGATACAGTGGATTCCTATTCTACATGAGTTTTTGTGCAGAATTTTTTTTCCTTTTTCTATTGCTATATGCAAGCATTTCAGTGGCAAGAGAGAAGATGCTATTTGTATATTTTGTGATTTTTCAAAAACCATAGCACTCAATTTATGTGAGTGAGGCACTTCAAGGAAAAAAAATACAAAAGTTATTTGAAAGCAAGTTCCCATTTTTATTTATTTTCACACAGAATTGAATTTAAGTACCAAGACAACATCTCTGTGTTACAGCATCTTGCCATGACATTCTTGTTGCTTTCATAACCTTAACCCTAATTAAGCGGCTAAAAATTCCTCTTTCTGCCTGACTATTGGTATTAAAAAATTCAAATTATATGGAATGATACTGCAAATAAGACAAAGCATAGCAAAATAGGGAAACAGTAAAAATCAATATCCCTCTGCAAGAACTGTTTAGTATAAAAATACCCCTTGTTAAGACGGGCGTATGAATCATGCTTACAGTCCAAAACATCCTCTACTCTGGTCAGAAAGATCAAGTAATGATTTACTAGCCTACCTAACGTACCTTTCCCCCCCTCCCCCCAAAAAAAAAATTTCAAAGAGAAAAAATTGGATTTTTATGTTTTCAACACTCAGTTAAAAAGTTATAATGAGATCTCTACAATTTTACCTTTGTATCCTCATCATGAAATTTTCATTGCATACCTACACTTCTAACTTGTTTCAGCCTTCTACCAACTAATGCTTTTGTAACTATAATTCATTTAAATTAAATAACAATTCATAAATATGCAAAAACAATTCTGGCTGATTGCCAAAGATGAATAAACCTGCTAGTGGTGGTGGTGGAGGAAAAGTTAAGATGTTAATGACACTAATCTAGAATCTGAGAGTTAAACAATTTCACTTTGCCACTACATTGTTGCAAGGCCAGCTAATTTTTAGGCAGAGAATATTTTTGCTTAATGAGACAGTGAACCTTTACTTCAGAAACAAAACTTTACATTCAGTAATTTTTAAAAGTGCAGTTAATATCTTAATCTAATTGCTTTTAAACCAAAACATGTAATTACTGGCTCAAGTTTGTTCGTTTTTTTGTTGTTGTTTTTGGTCTTTTTAACCCATATTAATTTCTCAGTAGGCTACAAATGAACCTCATGATATAATTTATCTTTTAGTAACTTTAAAGCTCAGGAGTATATATCCATGTTTCCAAGTTTCTGCAAGCCAGAAACATGAAAATATTTTCTGCTAAAGTACTAAGAATAAATGTTTTAAATACCTCCTTTTAGAAATATCAACTGAGATCTCTTTTACAATACACCTGAAAAAAAATTAATCCTCGATAACATGCAACAACACTGGATTACGTGAAGAAACTGCTTGACGTTGTTCTCTGAACTTTCATGAGATTTATAAGAAACTTTTCAGAAGACAAGAGTACCACACAAGCATCAACTTATTAAGCCTCGCTTAGACAATTGGATAGGCGCTCAAGTGCAGTACTATTAAAAATGTGGCAGGACCTATTGAGAATGAAGATCTTGGCTCTTTTTAAAATAATAATGTTGTTTTGACTATATTCATTGCAATCATACCATACTTTTTTATTATATGTTTTAAGTATCGTGAGGTTTTTCTAGAGCTATTTTTATCTCTTCTCCAAGAAAGCGCAGAATGCCTAACAAGGCCAAGGAATCATCAGACGGTGTGCTTATGTTGTGCTAGTAGACGATACTTAAAAGAAACTAATCCTATGTATTCATTCCCTCCTAAGTACTTATATACCTAACACATCGATTTTTTTAGAACACAAAGATGATAAATCCTTTGTTTTACTGGATGTTCTATGATTCTATGTTGGTGATTTCCTCACCTCAATAAAATACGAGTAACTGCAGCAATTCCTTTTATGTTCTAATTAAAAGGACCTTTAAAAGGTGATAATGTCAACATGAATGTCAAAATGATATACAAACATCTTAGAGCAATGAACAACAGTACGAAAGGATTCAAGTTTTATTTGCTGGTGATTAACTGTTCACTTATTAGACCTGAGCACTATTCAGACTTACTTTTCTTATGTCATCTAAGGTGTTGATCTCTGGAGACAAGCCACCGTGTACACACAGGAATTGTTGGTTCATCAGAGCAGCCAAGGGAAGGCAGTCGAAGGCATCCATGCAGGCATCATATACGCGTTCTGAATATTTGATTTTACCTTTTAAAGATTAAGACGGTATCAGAAAGTGCCATCAATATTTAAGAGGAAAAAAGAAATTAGGATGCTACTTAATATCTCAATCTTGCTCTCACTGCCCTTCTTTTGCACTGAGGACTGTACCAAAGCTTGCCTCATGCAAAAAATTATTTTGGATTATTCACTGCTGGAAGAATTCTTCACAATCTGAGATGAAACTACTAAAAGTCCTGCCAAGTTTATTATATTTTTCTAAAAACCTGTAAATAAACAATTTATATATATACCATTATAGTCTGCTATGAAATCTACACAACAAGCCTTAAAAAGTCTGCTGAATGGTTATCACCTGCTACCCTATTGCTCAGTATAGTCTCTATGACGTAATCAGAACTTTATCCCAGTCCCTTATAATTAATTGTCTACAGAAATGCTATTATGAAATGAAGGAGGTGGTACAATGAAACTGAAATGTTAATTTACCAATACGCATATTAAACTCAGTAAACCATGAAGCCTTTGAGCCAATTAACATTTCTTTTATCCCCATGCTAAAAAGGGAACAGAGACTTATGGCAATAGCTTCAGCTTGCAGTGCCACAGAGGGGAAAAAAAAAGCTTCATTGTGCAGGTGAAGGTCTACATCTAATGAGCTTCTATGTGTCATTGTATCCTTTCTTGCAACGCAGAAAGGAATTCCTATAAAAAGAGCATACCAAAAAGTTTGAGCCTGCTTACAGGGTAAATGTGAAAATGCTATACTTAAAGGAAAAAAAAAATCCACACAAAAAACCAAAACAAAACCATAAAAATTCCTTGCATTTTTTCTCCTGTTGCAGATGAGAGCCAGTGAGGTGCCACCTCCTCCACCAGTAATCCGGGACCTGTCACAGAGTGCCAGAGCCAGCGTGCCGGCAGGTTCCCGCTGCCAGGCTGCTGCGAGGGGCAGCAAACCCATAGCTGCTGCAGAAACCACCACCAGCACCACGGGTCTACTGAGAGCATCCAGGCTCAGATGGCCCCATGGTAGCCCTGGGCTGCTTCCCAGGCCAGGCTGGCAAGCTGAAGTGGCTTGATACCTGCGGCACCAAGTGACGACACCCCCGGGTTTGTAGAGGTGGTTGGTCACTACCTGCTGCGAGGGGTCTAAGCCCTTCCTTCCTCCACCATGGAGACACCGTCTCCAGTTCGCCCGCAAGACGATTGCCCTCTCAGGGAACAGTGATCACAATTTAAAATTAGTGATAAGTTAACATGCATATGTAAAATTACTGATGGCAAACAAGTACCAAACACTCACAAAATAACAAATCAAGTTGTTTTCAACTTGAGTTAAGAGGAGAAAGGTTATAAGGTAGACTTACATTCTTGCTTAAATGTGAAATACTCTGTTAAATGTCTACATTCATGATTCCCACGAAGTAAAAACAGTGTTTTGGGGTAAAGGATTTTCAAGGCCCACAAGTACAGCACACACTGTGAATCAGAAAAAAGAAAGAAAAATATAATTCATAATTAATGACGTAATTCAACCACTCTGCTCCCCACCACCAAAAAAAAAAAAAAAAAGAAGTAGAAGGAAAAAGTTTTCTGTGTAAAACATTTATTTTCAACAGGTTAACTTCGCTCTTCATACATTACATGCAAACATTTCTCTGTGCTTCAACCTGGACTGGCTATAAGAACATTCTGATAAACTTTTACACTTTTGCCAAGTGGTATCTCCCTGTTCAGCCGCGCGCTGCCTGCAGTGGCCTCAGCTATCGCGGAGTACTTGCCGTCCATCTCTCAAATGAAATGCGTACTCTCCACCTGGCAGGTCAGGCAGAAACCCGTCGTGGAAACCATTTGACCAGAAGATCCGTATTTCCTGGCTTAAGGAAAAATTGCCCTAGAACAATTTAACCCACCCTTCAGGAAATACCTCAGCTTCCATTATTACACAGTTTTTACATGAACGCTTGTTCATTTTTCACTTAACATTGTTCTGCACAAACCACCAAGAAAAAAAACCCACAAAGCTCTTGCATTAAATGAGGCTACTACAAAGCTTCTATGAAGGCTTTTATCTTTCCAGAAGATTTCAATTTGAGATGACATTTCTTCTAGACATGTTTTTAAAGATAAATAAAGGAGACTTGGAGAGGCTAATCTCTGCTCAGACCTCTCAAAACCATCCAATTAAAATAGTTGTTTTGAAAACAAAACTGACACAGCAACAATGCCAAAGCATTACAAGACTCTTCATAGATGATTGAACTTGCAAACTTCATGGAAGACTTATCCTTTGTGCAGGACAACCCTGCTCAGGTACCTGTCTGACAAACCCACAGCTCCAAGAAAGTTGATGGAATTAAGACCCATTCATCCCATGGGATGAGCCCACCATCTGCAAGAATGCTGTATAGACCACAGTGGGCTCTCAAAAAACGTGAGCTAGAAAACCGTCTGAAAAATTTCTCCTCCAACTCTTCCTTTCTTAAACATCCATGAACTGCAGAACTGCTGCACAAGAAATAAAAGGTGTCAGAAAACCCCCACCTCCTAACACTCTCCCCTTCATTCTGTTGACAGCAGTTATCTACTTTATTTACCTGAATAGTCAACAGATTGGAAATTCAGAATGTACTAACAACCACGATTTCTGATTAGACCAAAATCAGCATTTTTGTCAATGTAATGCCTCTAAATTTGTACAGTATGAATTCCCTTCCACAATTCAGAATGTCTTAATAAACAGAATAATTACGTTAATCATGTCTCAACATTTTGATTTCTGTTCCCTCACTTGCTACATAGTCCTCATCTTGAAAAAAAAGGAAAAAGGATGTCACATTTTAAGTTCTGTGCTAAACCTCACACTATCCATAGATAATCACATAGCAAAAGGGGTTTTATACTACTACTCTGTGTTGAATTTATTACATGTAAACATCTGGATGCTCTTCCTGCACTCCATAATTTCTGTTCTTCTACTCAGAGGGTCTAGAGCCAGGTAAAAAAAGAGCAGAAAGTACAGGCAGCGTCCTCCAGGACTTGCAAAATTCATTCTCCCCCTTGGAAACACACGGAAGGCCTCCCAGCTCACACCACCTCTTCTGCTTCCCAGGTGCAGGAAGCAAGAAGAGATGTCAGTAACGCCAGGAAGATCACACTGACATAATCCATCTTGAAATTATAGTGTTAGGTCACAAGAATTATCTGCTGTGGCCCAGAACAATCACAAAGGGTGTGCCTGGGGGAGGGTTGCTGGAGTTTGCACAGAGAGAAGATTTGGCTTTGAAGATTGAAATCCTTCCTTTGAAGCACTCATGAGAACCAGACCAAGATAACAGAGAATCAATGCAGTTCAGAAAGTTCTGTGTTTCCCTGCCACTATTCAAGGAGCATAAGACCACCATTTGCATTTTGTGTTGTTTTCAGTGGTACCATATTGAAGGCTTATTTTGTTTAGATAATTGCTTTCATTTTCTCCCTTTTCTTATCATAAGTCCAGTGATGTAATATCATAATAGTAAACAAGAACTAATTAGCAAGTATTTTTTTTCCATGCAAACTAAACAACAAATATGGGGGTGACAATTTTTCGTGGCTTTTCAACTTATGCAGTCATTTACATACAAAAAACATGTTCAAACAACATATCATGAGCAAACATTCTGGTTTGTCTTTTGCGGTTTTTTAACTATGCTTGCATATCGTAATTCTTACTGAAATCAAAAGAGTTATGATAATTTGCCCTTGTTGAAAATCTGAGCTTACAATCTTCAATTATTTGGTTACACTGCTTCCCAATAGCAAAATTTTAAAATTCTTTTTTATTCCCCTCCAACTTTTTCCATCAAGAATATACAATGCATCAGTTCTGCTGTGACTGTGTAAAACGTACAGAAACGACTTTGCAATCTGGACATCACTAAGGTATTTTTGGCCTGTCTTATTTCATAGTACCAGAATAATAATAATAAAATTTCTTAAATGCCAGCCCTCAAACTTCATCCCTGCTTGCTTACTTATTATCTTTCAGCTGTTGAAATAGCAGGTATGTAAAGTTTATCACAAAGAGGTAATCTGCCCACCTCCCAGCTCCTATAGGGTCAAGCTGTTTTCCTGCTGGGGCTCTGGCACCCTCACCATCAGGAAAGAAGAGATCTGTGCAATTAAGTGCTGCGTAAGCCAAAGGCACATATTTTCAAAACGGAATCAGGATTTAACTCCACTGTCACATGCTGAATTTGAGCTTTCACACAATTCGACCTTTCAGTTCCTTCTGAAAAGGAAAACCAAAAGCCCCAGACGTCTTGCACACATCTCAAGTTACATGCTCAAAACAAGGAATATTGAGAAATCATTACCACCGCCACTAGATTGCAACCACAGCAACACCTGTAAGACAGCGCACTCACTTCTGGGTGCTCACATCAAGAAAAACAGGTAACTTGCTCTGTGGCTTTGTATGGGTAGCAAAAGATGAACTCTCTCTCCAAATGACTGATGCCACTGGGCACTCCCCCCGGCAGATGAAATTAAGTGTGTGAATGAACACAAGGTAATTCATACTGAAAAAGGATAATTTGAGCCACACATTGCTACAGTCTATACTGATGGAACACTATCAGCACAGGTCCTTCACTCTGTAACTAACACGCACCTCACCTAAATAAAAAAAATTGCATTACTTTAACTGCACCGAAATAATTCTACCATTATGGTACCTAGTACAGGTACAGCTTTCTAAAATGGAATAACTATCGCAATGGAAACCATGCACCTTTTTACAAATGTGACTGTGTTCACACTGCTGGCATGACTATTTACTACAGCTTTATTTCAGAGACAAATAAAGATACATTGCATCTGTAACCAAAATTCTCACAGGAGAGGCAAGTTCTTGCCCTTGAGCACAGGGAAAGAAAACTCTGAACACTACTGAAAATACAGGAAAAAAAAGTATTGTCTTCACTGCAACCAGGATTTCATTCTTTCCCCACCCCCCCGCAACTTTCAGGGCAGAAAGGATGATCTCTTCTCTTAATGCTCTGCTGCAGAACAGGGACAGTAAGATTGCATCAACCAGATCTTCAGTGACAACTTACAGTCTCTGCCACAACTTTTTTGCCAATGTGCTCTTATTTTACCTGGTTTTTGTGTTTCTAAAACCAGTGCTTATGTTCATACAGGTTGCATATTTAAAAATCTAAAAGGCTACTGCTGTGGAAATAGATTCCTCGTGGTCAGGGTCTCAGCCATTTCTAAAATGTTGTTCAAGAATCTCATTCTGATCATTCAACTTGTGTTTATTTTTTTTAAAACATCTGTTGAATATTCCCAAGCATCTTTGGGATCTTGTTTTGATACCTGCATAGTACTTTAGCACCTCCAGACTTCAATTACTGCAAGACTCTTCTAGCTAGTCTCCAGCTAGTTGCTACTTGCCTTATACTGTTTCCTAGTGTTTAGACCACATTACTGCAATTTCAGCCCTTGGAAGGACCTCAAAATATCCAAAAGGGATGGACCACTCTTTCAACCAAAAAGTGACCAGAAAATTCTTTTTCTTAAATGTTCCTCTAATTCTTACAGCTAATACTTTGTAAACAGGTATCCAAGTGGTGGCTCCTAGCTTTCCTTGTTAGACGCTGTGTCTTGGCCCCAGCTGTTTTCTGTGGAGATGGATCCCACAGAACGATGGAAGCAGTGCAGGGGAAATGGTGCGAGCGACCTCCAGGGCACTGTCACATCTTATCTCCCTGCAGCCAAAAGGGGTTCCTGGCAGGCTGGGGACTCGCTCTGGGAAGAGCTGGCACAGGACCAGGCAAGCTGCCAGGACGGCCCTGACACAAACAGATGTTCCAGTCTGGGAATCTAATATTTACAAAAATAATCTGAGAATTACTGAATATTCACAGCTCTGAGGAGGACTGCCCAGCAAAAATGAGTTCTTACAAGAAGTAAATTCCTCCTGCAGAGAAACATACTTGCTACTGTTACACAGAAGAAAAGGGCAAGGAAATTTAGGATAATTAAGGTATTAGGATTTTCTTTGCTCTGAGAGAAGTGAAAAAAACAATTTACTTCACTGGTAAACTATTCCTGACCAGCCAAAACTATTTTACTTCAAGCTGTTTATTGGGAAACATTAACGCTCTAGAGCAATGGAGGAAACTGAAAGGTGTTTATTTTTCCAATAAAGTCCTAGAATGTGCATGGAGACTTGAGAGACGACAAACACACGGATTCATCAACATTCACTTCACCCACAGTTTACTAACACAAATTTATTAATATGTAATTCTTTTCCTGGGAGAGACCAGTTAATAATTTCTAACAGTTCGCTGAGTTCAGAAGCATCTCAAGCACGAGATGCTTTTTTAATTCATGCAAGGCCTGATGGTCAAATTCCAGACTCACTCCAAACACCTCACTGTTCTTGCTAGAAATAC
Organism: Stercorarius parasiticus; assembly: GCA_013396915.1. Classification (NCBI taxonomy): domain Eukaryota; kingdom Metazoa; phylum Chordata; class Aves; order Charadriiformes; family Stercorariidae; genus Stercorarius; species Stercorarius parasiticus. The sequence goes on along the minus strand of VWZL01000556.1, from coordinate 359,785 downwards.
CACAAAACCAGTTTCTCCTTCTGGAATTTCAGTCTTTGTGTTTGGGAAATGAAGATGTGTGAACGTTTTGAACCTTAAAACACAACTCTGATTTTGTTCATTTTGAATGTTGGTTTAATTCTCCAGATCTTAACTATCTGCTCTGTCAAAAGTGATCAGTATGTACCTTGTGGTATTCAACTGACATTTAAGCCTCTATGTTTTTATGTGGGATTGAGCAAGAAAATAATTCCAACAGTTCGTTTACATAATGTTATTAATGCATTATAGTCCATATTTACTCTGATTGTAATTTTTCCAAGACTATGAAGAAAAGCAGTTTATATGTTTACTCCCCCCTACACCACATGGCATTTATATATGCCTTTCAAAAGGGAGCTTTCAGACTCAGGTAGAGATTAGTCATTCTTCCTTACAACCCATTCTTGCAGAGCCAATCATGCTCTAACTATTCTTTGCATTTAAAAATAGCCCTCTGTTTTGATCATTTGGGTTTCTTTTCTCCATGACCATAAAACTTGTTTGAAAGCAAGAACCGACGGGTTTCTCCTCTGGAGCCAAAACCCTGGAAAGGTGCACAAGCACAACAGGGAAACATTATCAGTGACAGAGCCAAGGAAACAAGCGTGCCGTGTCAGATATTGCAATTTGCCGAAATTTGTTATTCTAAGTGAAGAAATGCTCAGGCTCTACCAAAAGGTCAAACAGAAAAGAGAGTGCAGCTACAGGATAAAGATTTGATCTGTTCTAAGAAGCCTTGTCTCACCCTATCTATAATTTTGACATTTTTTGTTTTAGCTGTTATAATTCCTTTATTAGTCTCCCATCCTGCAACACCTTGCTTAGAAGTAATTTTAAAGGCACAAAATGCCCCTCCTTCAAACAGTGGAGCTAGCTCTGGTAAAAACAGAGCACACACACGAAGGATTGATCCCCTAGATCAAGAGCTCCGTGGGGCAAGGACTGTCATTTCTGCTGAGTGCCTTACAATACAAATACTTTTCTCTTTTTCCCTCTGCATTATCAAATGCCTTCCACCTACCTTATGCAATTTCTTCCTCTGTTCTTAATGATAATAGCTTACATTATATAGTACCTTTCATCCAGAAGAATCCCAAATGCTTTGCAGCCCACAGACAAGGATTATCTCGCCCACTACCAGAACTCAGCTAGGTCTAGGCTCAATGGTATCACTTTTACGCTAGATATCACGCAGCAATCGAAGGGATTTTTTTTTTTAAAGCTTATATTACTTGTGATTAGTACCTTGGACCAGCTACTTAATTCTTTTGGAAAGACCCCAGAACTCGTGCAATACTCTCGTGTCTACACAGCAGAAAGGGGAGCCAACAGATCGATGGAACATCGATCACTGTGTGACTGACATGGCAGAAATATGCACTGAGACCAGGCTAGGACTGTTTACCACCATGACTTCTCCAACACAAAGTACTGGCAAGAGCTGGTACCTGTTGGACGTGCCCAGGGCCCCTTCTCCACCAAAAGTATCCCCCCGCCCTTCCCCCCAACATGCCAAGTTGCATTTTTCACGATTTTCCTTTCCTTGTCACTACTTATTGTGCTGAATTCATGCCTGAATGCATAGCTCTACATCCAAATACACTTACGAAACAGAAAACTGCCTTTTCTTTCAAAGGCATTCTTTAATCAAGGTGACAGGTGGGGAGAATCAGTTATGTGACCAAAAAAGTACTGATTTGAGAACCTTACATACAAAAAAAAGAGTCATATAAGCAACAGCTCAGACATTTCCTTGGTGCTGGCAGAAGCCAGTACTGCTTCCAGTGAAAAAGTAGTGTTCCAGAATGGAGAAACCAAATTCAGAATATAATTTGCTAAATATGTATGTGCAGGTTGCTAAATGGGGAATTTTAAGGGGCTTATTCCCTACCCATAAGCTATTTTGCTTTGTGTTATATGGCTTGCTGTTGTCTTTAATTGGTAATAGTCCTAGAGCAGATTTTGGCAAACTGTCAGACAAGCACTTGAAAGCTGAAACAAATCCACTTGTTCTATTTCATATATTAAAAACGTATGTAGAAATGAAAACAAAACTGTCCTCTTCCAGATACCACTTGGCTTGGTCAAAGTCTACAGGAGATACGAACCAGGTTATCACAACTGAAAAATGGTAGTTCAAGACTGAGCTGCAAAACAGTTTAAGCCTGTGAAGCCACCCCCGACACTCCCAACCTTCCCCAAGAGATCCAGCATGGTAATCCACAGCGATGACTTTGCTCACAGCTCACTGTGCATCAGAGAAGGGAGGAAGCAGGCACATGTGGCTCAAAAAAATCATGATCAAAGTGCTGACTTCAGTATGAGACTAAATCCTGACAATATTGATTTTTGGCAGGTGGGCGAAAGAACCTTGCAATTCTTAAGCTTTTAGAGCATTTGCACTTGGAACAGCATATTTCTATTTGTAAAATGTGCCAAAAGATTCTGTTAACATTTTAAATTAAGTTTTAAAATGAACTAATAAAGCACAAATATTCTTACTGAATCTTATTTTTAAGAAACTTCTCTTCATACTACAAATATAACACTGGCAAGATAATGCACTGATCCATTTTACCAACATATAAATAACTCAGCTGCTTGGGATTATGTATTTTTCTATCAATATGACAACAGTGTACTAAGACGGGGTATGTAGAAGTATATGTGCTCTCACATGCTGCCATCTTATCTAGTCATGGACACACAACCACGTATCAAAGGACTTGCATTGCTTCTAGCAGAAAATGGGTATTTTCCCCTGGCTCAGGGGGAGTTAAAAGTCTGAACTTTCCAGAGAAAGGAGTCAAGCCGTAGCTCAAAAGCTGCTGCAAGGGTTTCTGAATGACCGTTCAGTGACTAGATCAACTATGACCGGGATGAACAAATCCCGATTAGTTTTTATTTGATAATTGGGCACCTCATCTGTCAGTTTGCAAAACCAAGCTGCAAAAAAGAAGAAAAAAATCCAGTTTGTTTTTTGAGCACAGGAACAAAGGATTCATGCTTCGTATTTAACTCACTTCTAGTCAAAGGCGGGCAGGTTGGACAAGGACACTGCTTCCTTCATAAGCCAGCTGAAGGTACTGTCATTTGATCTCCACATTCTACAATCTAATACTTGAGCCTGCACCAAGTCTCAGCATCTTCAACAGGGCACACGTGCTGCATCAAAAGCCAGAGACCATGCACTCCTGCATGCCATATCTAAACAGAACTCATTCATTGTCTCCAGCACAGCATGTTATCTGCTGGCTTTTTTTGTCCCATTTACCCCCTTATCTAGTCCTTCCATTTTCATAAAATTTCACATCCAGGAAACTTGGATCAAATAAACCTAAACATCAAACTAAACTGAGTTTTTTATTTAGTTTTTCTGTTATGTTTTTGAATAGCTCATGTCCATTCATCTGATTTAGCTTGCGCAAGCTGCAGAGCAGACTGCCTTCTGTGCTATATTTGGATGGCCGCTAGTTAGCACCAAGGTCCATTCCCCATCAGCTTTTCAGCACAGATATAGTGGGATTTGTCTGGATACCAAGCAACCCTTATGAAAACCCCAACAGTGACATTAACGTGGACTTCTTTTGCTCACAAGTGGTATCTGCAAAGAGCGTCAGTATTCCCGAAGTGATTAAATTACGATGCTAAATATACACAATAGCAGTTTCGTAGCCAAAAATAGAAATAAGAAACTTACTTCAATGCTGAAGTACCCTCTGTCCACGTAGTCCCCCAGGAAGAGATACCGCGTGTTGGCAGGAGAACCTCCCACTTCAAACAGTTTCATCAAGTCAAAGAACTGACCATGGATGTCTCCACAAACTAGAAGGAAAAAAAAAAAAAGCTATAAGCAATATTCAGATTCACCATGCCAAGATCATCTTAGGCACATGCATTCTGCAGTTGCTTTCTTTCATAAGAAATGTGTTACGATGATTTTGTGCATCATTCTCTAGTTAAGTGACCAGTGAGAGCTGGCAGCTGCTCAGCAGAAGCTGTTTTTTTTTAATGACATGCGTCCATATATGTGTGCAAAAGGCTACCAACTAATTAAAGGAGAGCCATCGGGCAAATCTGACCCATAATTATTTTCATAGGTATCTGCCCATTCCTCCTACTGCCCAGCAGAGCACACAATACTGGCAACAGTAATAAGACAAACCAAAGAAGTCCTGAAGAGAGAACATGTTCAAGGATGGTTACTCACTCTTTCAACATCATTCCTCTACTTATCCTACTCTTAAACCCGAATGACCACCAATAGGCTTTTCATAAAATGCAAAGTGTGCCTGTCCTCTGGATGCCACTGGTTAAACTGACAAATTTCTGACTTCTGGTTTCTGTAAGGAAAAATGGCCTGCTTGCTTTCCCAAAGCATGTCTTACATGAGAGGACACTGATTTTTCATGCTTTAACCTCTACCACTTTATTTAACCTCGGATAATTATGATTTGTTTCATTTCATTGCAATGAAGTCAATCTAACAAGCGGCTTCTCCAGAAAGGGCAGCTCCCAGTAGACATGACAGACAGAGCACAAGTGATGTGCCGCTGGGGCTAAGCAGGGATGTCTCTTTTTGTGCCTTGGAGGTAAGAGATCGGGTCAGCTATCTTGTGAAATTGCAAACTTCGTGGTGGGTGGTTTTAAGCATCTGCAGGAAGGTAGGCAATGCTTTTGGAGGCCCCCATGGAAGCTTAACTAAGTGCTGTGCCGAAACCTGCTTCCTTTTGCCTTGCTTTGTTTCCTCTACCTAAGGGAGGGGGAGAACTCCCCAGTTCAGGGCTGAGCCCAGACCTTTTCTGGCAACAAACCTTAACAAAGAAAACGTTGCCTTCACTGTTACTGAGGTTAGTTTAGACTGGTTCTCCCTTCAATGACTGGAAAAAAAAAATAAATCCAATTTGCAAACTGGAAGGGTGATTATGAAGCAACCAAATAAACCAAGGGTCCAAGATAGACATTATCTTGCAACAGCAGCACAGCTTCTTATTTACTGCTAACACTAAATTCAGAAGACTTCAGATGCTCTCTCTGATGTAATGGTTCAAGCTTCTGTATTCAAGCAGTGCTCTCATTTGAGTTTTTATCTGAAAGCTGATACAGAGGTCTCATTCTATCACAGATAAACAAACCTCGCATTTATCGCATGTCATGGAGAAACTGAAGTGAATTCTCCACATAGATAACAAAGGACTATACAGAACAGCTCTAACACCAAATCCAACAAAGTCGTAGCACAGTGTTCATATGTTATTGTCTTTCACCTCAGTCACATTATATTTTTTACTTGCATCACTTTTCTCTGAATGTACACACTAACAATAGGATCAATATAATATTGGCATTCCATTCAAAAACTAAAAACAAACAAACAAAAAAATCCCTCCCAAACCAAAACCAACGAAACAACCCCCCTCAGGTACAGAAAAAACCTCTTGTGTCCCAGTCACTGCTTTCATGAATATTTATGTGAAATTGGTGACACAATTCACAAGTGCTGGCTAGCTGAGCGTTACTCTGTGAGAGTAACAGGTTTTTTTCCCCATAAAATAGCTTATGGTACTCTTGTTACCACTGTGTTACATTGTATAATCTCTTTTTCCTAGTTGATTCCCGCCCCCTCCCCAAGAGTATCAGATGACAACCTTCATGTTGAAAGCCATCAACGGTTACAATTTCTATCTAAAAATAATATCTGCCATTAATTATGCAAAATAAATACTATTTAAATCCTCAAGTGGTATAACACTATCCCTCTTTCTGAAAAGAAAAAAAAAAAAGACTACCTCAATGGAAATTTTTTAATAGCATTTTTATTTGAACACATGAGTCTACCAAACCAATACACATTGCTTGACTGTACTCCTCTGCATGGACACTGTGGGAAGATTAAGAACACGTGTCGCATATTGATGGCCAAGCAATCTGCTCTCCTAACTTCCAGCAGAAAAGCTTTTAGTTATATAACTGTACAGCTCTACCAATTATCGCCCGCCCCCATTTGCTCCAACTGCAAAAACCTGAAGTTGAACAAGACTGAAAGATTTTAAATGGATATAACTTTTGCTCTTTCACTAAAGCACAAAGAAACAAGTTGTTTTTTTTTTTTCCCCAACGCATGAACAGGTAAATACATTGAGGCCATTACAGAGAAACCAAGACAGTTAGACAGCTTTCTCTAAGTAGCTGTATGCACGTGAATTTGTCACAAGTCAGAAAAGCAGAGAGCAAACCACTGAAGAGGACAGAAATAAGTGCAGAACCCTGCAATCTCATGACTTGCAAAATTCTGAGCTGGACTTGAGAATTGACACTTGATGGAAAGTCCAGGAACTCTGCATGCAGCAGCTTATTCTTTCTATACTTGACAACACGTGCAGAAACATACCCAGAAGAAAAAAAAAAAAAAAAAAAGATGGAAAGCTAAAAAGCCCTCAGACCCAACCTTGCCAAGCAACTAAAGTAGTTGCAAAAGCAAAGCTTAAAATCAGCAGGTAAATGCTGTCACAGGAAAGGAAGACACTCAAAACTAAGGGTTAACATTGAGATTTAATTTATTATGGAGATCCCAGAATTCCTACTGAAAGACCACAATGTTACATACAGTTAATTCAACTAGTATTTTCCCTGGAATAGCATGGAATCGTAGAATACCAGGCTGGAAGGAATCTCAAGGATCATCTGGTCCAACCTTTGCTGGCAAAAGCATGGTCTACGAAAGGGGGCCCAGCACCATAGCTTAAGGATCTTACACTTCCCACCACCTTTCTTTTCCAACTCTTATGAATCTCAAAACTGGAAGATTTCCCAGAGGCAGCCAGATCAATGCTTTATCTTTCATTAGGTGGGGACAGAAAAGATCCAGCATTAGATTTCCATTCATGAAGGCGGAAACATCCATCAGCTAATTACTCTGCCACACACTTCATGCCTTGTCTTGCAGCTTGCCATCTCCCAGAGCCTTGGAGCACTGTCCCACCGAGAGCCCACAGCAGAGGTTCCACATCCACTCCGTGCCACCTCTACGAAGCTCTTTAAGTTCACTACCTTCTTCCTCCATGTTGCAGAAAAAAAAATTTGAAAGCACGCTAATTATTATTCATTCATGTTTACTCTTGTACAAGCATTACCATAGGACCTCTTATTCCTTCTAATTTTGCCAAAAATTCCCTATTTCATACTTGTGGAGACCCTCTATTCATACTGGAGCACTTGCTATTGAACACCACATTCAACAAGACGTGAACATTTTTCCACCAAGTAACAACAAAAAAACCAGCACAGTGAAGCAGGAAGTTCAATTCTTAACAAAGATCTCCAGGATCAATGTGCTTATGGATTTAAAGTATGAACACAGGGAACGCAAAACACAGTTTGTATTTGTGTGAGATTAACATTAAAAGCAGCTGTCTTCATGCAAAACAAATTTATCAAAAGGAGGAATACTGGGTGGTATGCCTTCTATTAGAAATTCACATATTTTCCTTTATCAGTGGTTTCCCGAAAGTGCCATCAAGTCATTGCCTTTTTACACTCATCGACTTAGGATAACTAAATAATCTGACAGCCTATTCTCTTCCCCCCTAAAAAGACTGCTTAATTTATCCATTGCTTTTCAACTTTCTTTGTATCCTTAAGTTGCCAGCTGGGCAACAATAAAATGGTGTTTCCATTGACCTTCCACTTCCAGGGATCAGTTGCCCATGAATTTGTCCATCTCAATTTGTTGATAGTGTCTACCTACCTAACCTCTCTTGGCAGCAAGCTCCAGAACTGCACAACATGCTATGTAAAGAAATCTTTTAAGCTGTTTTAAACTGATTTCCTACTGAATTCATTGGTGCAATCAGAGGTTTAAGAAACACTGGTTGAGGAAATTTTCAGGGAACACATGGGCCCCTTCAAAAGATTCAAATTCCCAGGACTGTCCATATAATTACTGAGAAATCATGTTTCTGAGCAGCTTTTCCTACTTCTTATTATGGGTCCTTCGATCCACTACACTGTCTTACACTATAGCACCAGAACTTTCCCAATGTAACTGTCTGTAAAATACCATTTTAATATAAAAATAGAAAGTGGACACAGGGGAGAGAATGGTGAAAGGGTTTTTTCATTTGTTTGTTTTTAGAAACTGTCATTCTAATACAAATTAAATTATTTTTCTGTTGGCTTCACTGAGCAGATCTTCCTCTGATTTATGTAGAAGTAACAAGCAACACTGAACAGTAACCATTAAGTTCAAGTTGTACTAGCAGCGAAGGAAGTTCGAAGCTTTGCCGTGGTATCCCCAGCTTATTTATAGAAGACAAAGCGGTAGAGCAGCGATTTAGATTGCAATGATTATTGGCATAAATAAAAAGTCTGAAAATGCTCTTCAGATACCTTCCTTCAGATAACTAAATGCTCTTCACTATGTACAAACTCAGTCCAGAGCTTAGTCTGTGTGGTTTCCCACTCCAGATGGATATTTAAAACAAAATTTATATTCATAGTACATTAAACACTATCAATTAGAAGATTTTCTATCTCCAACAGTTTGGATATGCTGCACTTATTTTCTCATTTATCATGTATACACTTAATTGGTGTAACATTACAGTCTGATAGTAAAATACCATTAATGTTTCAAGTAAATTTACATTCCATGTACCACAAGATGATATTCGTATCTTCAAATGCCATCAGGGATTAGGAGCAGATATGCAACACCCCATCATCAGCTTCAGAAGCAACATCTGCAAACTCATACATGTATGACAACAGTAATGAGGCAAAGACACCTTTTAAAGAAGAAACTAACACTGTGTAGGGAATATTATCCATCGCTTAACAACTTGTTCTTTACATTCACTGAGCTAGGGGCGTCTGCACTGAGCTCCAAGAGACTGTGCTTCAGCAAAGCAGCATGCGATACCGCAAAACCTAAGGCAGAAAAACCACCCTATTGAGTTACACTGCAGAACGCAGACTGCAAGGGGCAGAGGGCTTTGCTTTGTACAACGTTTAGGAAGTGTTTAGCTGCTTACCATTCCACTAGTTAGCACATGCTTCCAGGAGCTTACCGTTTTCCAAGGACACCTGGTACTTACAAAGCCTTACTGAAAAAGGGATGAGTGCACCATGTAAACCTGCACGTGTCTGAGCTGACTCAGACAGATGCTCGTTTGTCCGGGTTTACAGGGTGAGATGGGCAAGAGGCTGCATACCCCATCGAGGAGTATGTCCCAACCATTTCTCCAAGGAAGTAGTTTGGAACAATGAAAAGTTACCAAAGGCTGAATGAAGAAGCCAAGTGAGGAAGGAGTACCTACAAGCAACAGTGGGCACACAAAGCAAAACCAACTAGACGAATTTCTGTAGCCGAGGAGTCACAGATGGCTTCCTTAGCCAACCAATAAATGAGAGAAAACACCTCCAAGAGCTATATGCATGAAATTCTCAGGTGCTTCAAGAAAGACTACTGGATTGCTCCTGAAGGGCTCAACTATTAACCAGAAGGCTCTCGTTTCCCCCAAGATTTAAGAACAAAAGTCACATATGAGAGTCATATGGTTTTGATTACACAATCTTTGAGCTTGAATGAGCTTTATTTCCAAGTGTACGTGTTTCTGAGAAACAGCAGGATGAAGTATTCGAAACAACACAGTTTTGTTCCATGTATTTTTTTTTTATTATTTTGAGCAATTTTCTTCCTTACTTTTTGGAGAACAAGGAGGAAGAAGTACAAAATAAAAGAAGAAACTCCAAAAGTTTTTATTTGTAGCTGCTCACTAAAGCACTACTCAAGACAAAAAGCCAGTTAAGTTACATACATTGTTTTGTAGTCGTGCAATTCTGTTTCTGTTTGTAAGAGAGATGTTTAAAGAACTTGCAGACTTCATTACTTACACAAATTAAAGTCAGAATCATTTAGACAGCTCACTAGGTAACTTATCATCCTAAAACGACATCTACTAGACTCAACATAACAGTCTCTCATATAAATGTTTGTTATATTAAGTGTATTGAACAACACAGCTCAGTATTTCCAAAAGAAGCATGATCTCATTCATATTCATATCTGGTTATCTAACATGATTATAATAGGCTTTCATCTATCTTTTCCCTTCAATCACTGCATGCAAATTGATGAGTTGATACTACCAGAGTGAACTGGCATTAACAAAAAACTACACTTACATATTTTCATAAAGAGGCCACCAAAGATAAAGCCAGAAACCATCCCCCAATACAGGTACAGCAAAGGAAACCAGAAATGGGCCATCAACGCCTCATTTGACAATGTTGTTTGGTTGCTGACTTTCCTTCTTTGTACTTAGGAAAAAACAAAAACAAATCAAACCCCAAAGAAGTATCTTGGGAAAAGCTGTTTTCTGTGCAAGACACAAGGACACTATACTGCATTCTGCTCTGCCAGCACTTGAAATGCTGGTGTCTGTAAAGATCAACCCACGCTCACTCCTTGTAATAGGAGTTAGTTTTCTCCCACCACCCCCTGAAGGCTAGAACAAATTAATGACACTTGATTCGAAGAGGTAGAGTAAAAAAAAGTGGGGAAGAGAAAACATCACATCAGAAGAGACCTTCAGGACAACAGTTATTAATATTCTCTGGTGAAGGAGGAAGGAAAAAAAAACCCTAAACCATGTGGCAGCAAGCCCTTCAAGATATTAAGGCTACAAAAATATCTTCAGCACAAAGTTTTTAAAAATAGCTCCACAACATTACTTTTTGTATCAGAAAATTATTTGCAGTGTCTCAAAACAAAATAAAAAACAGGTACATAAACCTGGCCAAGATAGGAGCACCTTCACATATGTAAGGGATACCAGAAGCAACAGTCTCTCAGGAAACAGCCTCTACTAAGTACTGTAAAACCTACACTGGCAGAGAAAAATCCCTTTCCTTCATGCTTCTTACCCTAACTCAATTTTTCAGGAACGTAAGTGGGTATCACACAGCAGTGAGGTGTCAAATGAAAACTTTCATTTCCAGCTCAAAGCAACATAGCAGAGTTTCAGTAGAAAGGGGATGGTGTTCTAGTGACCATTTTACAGAATTGTTCCAAGATGAGCAGGGAAAGGTGCTCTCAGCACATATACCAGAAGACGCTGAATCAGGTCACAGGGAGAGAAATAAAACGGGGTGGGAGTAAAACAGCATTCACTCCCATACACATCAAAGAAACAACCCCCTCTTCCCCTGCCACCCTCCAAGGTCAGCACTGCCCCTGAGCATCCTCCGTAGCAAATGGAAAAGCAAATGCACTGTCATTATCTCCTGTTAATGCAGGGAGCAATGCTTATTCCACAAATAACCCCATCAGAAGGATTACTCGTGAGGAAAGTGCTTCATTGGTGTATGGGTCAGGATTTCCAGCTCATATCCTTAGATCAAGGTTATTTATAGCAATAGGGAATTTCTCTTATCCTCAGTTTTACAGATGTAAAAAACAAAGGCCTGGGGAAGTTTAATAATTTATAAGGTCACAAGGTCGGTCAGTGGGAGGGCAGGAATAGCCAGAGAGGGAACAACACATCCTCACACTGCTCCATCCATTTCAACGCACCAGAGGAAGACAGCCCTTTCAATGAGGAAGGAAAGTCCTGCACAAGAAGCAGGGACAGCCTGGCTTTGCATACGATGCTCCAAATGGAAGGTGAAACAAGGCAAACTAGGAAAAGGGCTTTTGAAGAGGAGAAGCTCAAGTATAGTCAGCTCCATAGAAAAAAAGATGCGCAAAATTCAGTGCTGTGTTTTATTCTGGGAATAGGTTTTACATGCAAAGATTGGACCATAATAATGTTCATCTACAACACATAGGTTCATTATTAGAATTATTCAGCGTTACATCTTTCTCACTAATCTGGTTGAAGAGACCTCCATTAGTTTTTTTGCTATACACTATTTTTCCAGAGTCAACAGTTTGCCATTAGAAGTAGTTTGTAGCCGGTCCTTCACAATTTAATGCGGTAAATTTTTTTTGTTGATGATTTAACTCAACTCTTCTGATCAGGTTTCTTTACCGTTAGTATTTCTCTTGGCAGACCAAATCCCAAACCCAGTAAAGTTAAGGCACCAGTATTATGTGGATATAGCGATAGTTATATAAAACCCAAAGAAGCCCTCAATATTTACAAGGGCTTGATGAGTAGTATGCTTGTTTGCTCTTCTTACTGTAGAATTTTAGAATAGTATTACCCTAGGAGACTGCAATTCATTTACCTTCCAAGCACCCAACAATTTACAAGATTTTATGGGTAGCAGCATTAGCATATTAAGCCTCAGTATATGAATGCCTAGCATCTAAAGACCTAACCACAAAAACCAGATGTTCATGTTGGCTTGTAATATGTATTTTCCATTTTCACCTGAGGATAACATTTGTTGTCACAGTTTCCTCATTCTGTGCCATCACAGAGCTGCTTTACGCTCCATCCCACCCCCACTCGGTGTTTTGTTAAGAATCAGAAGCATTACGGTATGACAATAAGCATCCTACTTCCTTCAGCACAACATGTGTCTCATCAGTGGAAAACAAACATTTGCTCGACACAAATGCATTTGTTCATTACCTTTGGATCTATAGCACTCTGCCTGTAATTCCCAGAACTGGATGTTAAGGGAAAATAAAAATACTATTTCTCAAATTCCTGGGCTCTTAACAAGCAACTGGCAGTATCGACATGGATACTTGCATGCACCCTGAGTGGAAGGAGCCAGCACAATTAACTTCAAAGAAATTCTGTGAAGTTCAGCATTTGGGTTTAATGGTCTATATTCAAGGCTGTGAGCAAAAAGAACCAGCAGTGAAGACCTACTGAGCTTTAACCTCAGCTTTTGCACCTATGTCTTTAATGGGCTTGAGCTATTATCTAGTCTGACCTTTCTGTACTAGAGGTGTTCATCTGCTAGTATACGGGTATAGGGTTAAGGCAGGCAAATAAGTTGCCCAATTCTACCTCAAGCCACATAAGATGACTTTTTGAAATTATAGGATCTAAATTCCATAACCAAAGTCTTATACAAATCTTATTCACAGTGAAAAAATGATTATCCTTTGAGGAAAGTGCTTTTAAGAGAAAGCTCTCCGAAGTAATTTATGTCCTGGTAGAAGCTCATATGACAGTTAGGGGAGCCAGTGCAAGGAGGAGTTGACCACATTAATTTCCTGTTGCTAAAAACATGTATCTAAACATGATCTTGTGCAGGTGGTTACATTCATATGCCTATCCTAAATCAACATGAATCATAGAATGGTTTGCATTGGAAGGGACCTTAAAGATCACCAAGTTCCAGAAAAAAACTGGTATCACCTAATGACAATTATGAAAACGAACACAAAGAAGTCACACGGATGAACATAATAGCCTTAATTATGTTTCTTTGTATAACCTTGCTATTAGGCATATAAGGAGTATACACAATTTAGACAGGACTCTGGGTAGCACTAGGGGTGGCACCCAGGCAGATTTGGGCTAGCTCCTGCACTGTGCTCCTCAAGCAAACTAACCAGTCTCTCCCACTATATTGAGAATTGTTTTCACAATGGCTGGCTAAGGAGGGGGAAAAAAACCCCAAAAACAAAGTCAGAGGAGGGGACGGACAGGGAATAAATGTTCTTTTGGCAGACATCCACCAACCACATCGCATGCAGTAAGTTGTTCTGGGAGGTAACTGAGTACTGCTATTCAGAAACAGAAGTAAGAAGAAAAGGTCAACATCAAAAAATAGCTTGCGAAGAGAATATCAGGTGAAAAAAAAAGTTTATTATACGGAGTTGGCATTTATGGCACTCTTCTGATCTGTAGTCTATAAGTAATCTCAAACATGACATCCTTTCAGGTTTCTAATACAGATACATTTTTAATAATTACAGACCTAACATTCCAAGGTGAGGTAAACAAATGTTTAATATCTTACCAATCAACATAGAATGGTTTGTCTTGGAAGGGGCCTTAAAGATCATCTAGTTCCAACCGCTCTGCCATGGGCAGGGACACCTCCCACTAGACCAGGTTGCTCAAAGCCCCATCCAGCCTGGTCTTGAACACTTCCAGGGATGGGGCCTAATCAGCCAAACAGGATTCCATTGGCATTTGATTAGGTTAAATTTGGTATGTGGGTTAAGTGTATGTGAATTCAGGATCTCCGTCCAAGGGTTTCCACCACCTTATTTTTTGCACTTACAGGATAAAGGCCTCCACTGCTTGAATCACCCTCAGGCGAAGAGATCACACAAATGCAAATCATGCAATCAGACTACACAGAGCCTGAAAACACCCCCAGCTACAGTTCCAGCTGAGAAAAATAATCTCACAGATTTGGGATTTTAATAAAAAGTTGTATGTACAGGTATCAAATAAACTCCTGAGTCAGCTTTTTATATTGCAAGGACAAGATTTTCTGGAAGTTCAGAGGATCTAGCTACAGAGTTCATTACTTCTGATGGGAACTATGTGATTAGTACTTCCACAGCACTTCCCAGATTACCTGCTTTCAAAGAATGTGAAACACTTATTCAGTACATATAATCTAAATATAAAACAGTGTTTATGTGACCTTATGAAATTGTGTTTTAAAACATAACGTACATCCATTTAAATGCAACACGTATAATAAAGGAAGTATCTGAAAATAGAATGCATTTCCTCTTAAAGCAACATTAATAAAGATGCGCTTTTAACAGAAAATACAAGAGGTGAGATCAGCAACAAACTCCCTCAAACACCAGATCTTTTCTGAGAGCGCAATTCCAAGCCTAAACATAAAAGGACCAAATCCCATCAGCAGGACACAACGGTGCCACACACCAGAGGAAACAGCTACCATCCTTTAAGGCAAAACCATGCCATACTTCTGACAAAAAAATGGTGTAAAACCCTTCAAATACAGGTTTTCCAAAATACAATACTGCAGCTGTAGGTGTGCATTACTGATGGCAGAATGGCCATACCTGTATGGCGGTACCAAAAGACTGTTATACCAGTATGAAATAAAGCTTTGTATCTGATGTGACTTTAAATAAAAAAAAAAAAAAATAGCTTTGCAGGCTATTGCTCTGCTGACTGCTGTAATACTCAAACCAGAGTGTGTTTGGGCCAAGTTACTGCTACACAATGTCAACTTTCTTCCTGCATACTTAGTTCTTGACTTCAAAGATCTGAAGATACGCAGCTCCACTGGGTAACCGCTGTCACTGACCTCAATCAGCTGCTTCGGACGAATTTGGTTCTGCTCCACTCAGTTAACACGACCTTGTCTTCTGTTGTTACAGACCTTCTGTTACAGGAACTTCCAAACTACTATGAAGTAGATACACAAGTTACTTCCTAAATTTGCATTTTGTGAAGTCATACTGATCAAGAAAAAGCTCTTTGATAAGTAAATCGGTATTTCATCTGGATCGCAAGTAAAGTTTCTTGACTATTCTTAAAAGACGGGGAAACACCTATTGAACTCTCTTTCTCCAGATTTACCTGTCTGTATTAATGCCATAGCTCATATTCTTCTCTCAGCACTGGGACAGTATAAGCAGTCTAAACTTCAAGTCCTCCTAGTTCAGGGAGAAAATCTAATCTCTTACATCTGTTAGTTTTAATAATGAGGTGACAGAAAAATAAAAAAATATGCAGACAAGAAAAATAACTTCTTTCTTTTTTTCTTTTCTTTTTTGGAATAACTGAAGCCACTTCTGAAACAATGTCCCTTGTGCTCGCTCTTCTTGGGAGGTTGGTGTGTGAACTACTACTAGATACAAGCACAATAACTCCAGCTCTGTAAGACATTAAGCATTTAAGGAGCAGAGTACTGCTAAATGATTATCACTTCCACTGCAAAAAGGCAAATCTGTATTTTAGCAGGAGATGCTTATTATTCAGAACCTTACTGGGCTAATATCAGCTGTACTTCCACAACACACTGGGATAGCCAGAGCTGTGATCATTATTTTAGACCACAATGCTCCTTTGAATATTGTATGTAACACTAGCCTGTCAGAGCATACAGCAAAATAATGCTTTAATGGGGCACTAAAAGATGACCATTTCCCTGTTTCTATTATGTGCAAGTTGGATAGCAGTGATATTTTTTTTAACACAACATCATGTTCATGCAGAGACTGAAGTAGTTAAGCCCTTCTTTCAGAAGAACTTTCCTCTTTAACTCTCTTGCTCTGCAGAATGACTCATTTTTCAGAAAGAACATTGTCTACTTTTGGCTAAGATCAAATACATTATCAGTTTAATTCATTCCAGAAAATGTTCTTTCCAACTACAACTACTACAATACTAACCCCAAATCCAGCCATAGTTTAGTGTACTTTTGTCCTGCACAAAAAATAATAATAACAAAAAAAATCCTTTTCATTATATTAAGTTACTTGCATTTATTTTTCTCATATCTCCATTTCTTTAGCATGCACTTCCTGCAGCTTTGAATTCAGGTCTCAGCTGCAGAAAACAAGGACCGTGAAAATGTTTATGGTGAAAAAACATTTGGCAAAAGGAAACACATGGAAATGCTCAGAGCTACAGAGTATTTCTTTTACTTGAAACGCTCTATCTAGACACTAATAAGTCTGTGGGCTGTTTGTGACTCCTCAGTAACACTAAATTTCAGAGACAAATGTCACATTCTACCACCTCTTACAGGCTGTGAGGTTCCATCCCATGGGGGCTGGTGACAAGCTGACCTCCGCAGCACAGGCTTCTGCTCAACGAAGCTGCACAATCTCCTGTCAAAGTCAAGCAAAAACCCAAGGAAGTGCTCAAAACCACAGGCCCTTATCAAGGCAAACATGGGAGTCACCCTGACCAGATTCCTTCACTAGAACAATGAAATCATCAACTAAAACAGTGAATCATCACAGGAAGCTGAACATTCATTAAAACAAAACAAAACCTAGTACTATAAAAAAAATTAAAAAATCAAAAACCAAATGCCTAATGAAAAGAGTCAGTTTTCTCATACATTCAGGGAAAATGCGCTAAATCCAGCATTTTTACAAATTTCCTTGCAATAAAATTGCTGTCATTGCTAAGGAAAACAGCCAACACACAATACTCCATTGTATTTTTTGAGCAACGATGTTTTTTGTCTGCACCTACCCTGGATTTTTAAACCATTATAGGTCAATTGATACTTCCAGATGCTTAAACTTTACGTTGTTAATAGTAAAAAAAAAAAAAATATTACGAGAAGTTTTCAAGCAAGTCAAAACTGGTACTCATTGGCTGAGAGAGCTGATCCTACCACCACTCACCTGGTGTCAGACAGAAAGTTTGGACCCCAGCACCTGGCAAGAAATCATAACTCCAACCTGAGTTTAATAGACCACCTCTACAAAAAGTGGGTCCACTCAGTTTTCCTTTATTTACTATTTGATTCGTTCCTTTATTTATGTCTAATTCCTTTTGTTTTCTATAATGCGTAGGTAGCTTAATTAACTGACTCCTTCACAGCTGAACTGCTACACTGTGTCTTCTACACTGTCTTCTACACTGAAGACACACTTTCATGATGGAATTTATATTATTTATTTTATGCCTATTTCTGGTTATTCTATTCCTTGCTTGGAAGTAAGCAAGAGGACTTATTCCCAAGAACACGCTGCCTTGATTTTATGAAACAAAGTATTTATAGATTCATTTATGAAGCAGAAATTGCTGCTGCTGTTTCTCCCTTTGATTGGTTCATGCAACTGATTGGTCAAACTTGGCTCTCAGCAGTCCGGCAATTCAAGGGAAACAGTTCTCTTATGGATTTGTTACTGTCAAGTGAAAAAATGTGTGCTAAGAAAAAAATGCACTGTTTGTACTTCAGTGACTTTTCAGGCTGCTGGCTAGTCCCTCCGGATTGCAATAGCATGGTTATTTGAAGCAATTGCAAGGCAGAAACCTCACAGGCACAAAAAAAATAATAAAATTCTAATGTATTCATATGTTTGTTAAAGCTTGCTGATGCTTAACTGAAACTGCAGAATTGCTTGGTAGCCTCTTTTTTAGCCTCTTGTATCTGGCCAAGTAACAAAAAAAAGTACCTCTTGGATCACAAACCTGTATTTATTACACCCAAAAGTTTTCATATACTCTGAAAGTTTTAAAACCTATGTTTTCATTGAAAATTTCATATTGTTTTCTTGTGTGTGTGCATATATATATTTTTCAAATTGAAATATTTGTTACTGAACTTCATAGAGAAAATTCCTTAAAGGCCTTCAACTGACAACAGGCTGTCTACTGTAACAGCCTGCTAGAAAGCTGAAAAGCATGTGACCAAAAGAAAAAAAAAGACAAATCAACAGAAGCTTCTTATAAAAAAGGAAGATACATCATCATGAGTAAAAATATGAGTCACTGCAGATAGGATCTTATCTTCAGAAAACATTCAAGTAAGGTAATCAGGTTTCAGAAGATCATCACCCACAAAAGACAGTAATTGTTGATCTGTCTTTTTGGTGTCCGAGAGAAGAAGGGATATCTATGCATCACAGGAAGTAGAGCTGACAAATCTGCTAAGAAAAAAATGCAAGTCGAAAAGAATGGGCTTTCAACCCATTTTTCTCCTTTTTCATGCACTCTTAAGACAACACAGTATTCTAAAATACAATCCAAAGAAAATGAAATCTCTTAACTCAAAAGAATGCATGTAGAGCTGGGAAATAAGTATTTTGAGTTTTCCCAGCAAAGAAAGCAAAAAGCTATATAAGAAAAAGACAGTTAGGTATGAAAATACTGATAGGGAGGATAGGTATATGTTCTCTGGAATAGCATCTTATCAGGACCAGACAGGATGAAATTATTCTCTACAACTATTGCTAAGAAGAACAGACAGTGTCACCTTTCATAAATGTTAGTACTTTGTTTAAGAATTATTAAAGTCTAAAAGACTATTTTAAGAACTAAGTACATGAAAAAAGTCTTCTTGATTCATTTCAAACATCTGTTCAGCTTTGATTAAAGTCTTATTTAAAAGACTCACTGAAACTGGACCACATAAAAGACCATCTAAAACACCGGTGCAGTTTTGAAAATTCCTCTTGGAGGACCGAGGATTAGAAACTCGTCGTGGACAACATTACTGTCATCTATATCCCATCAAGGACTGACAAACCAAGTACTCAGCTATGGGGGATACCAGGATCCGGACAGGGTCTAGAAGATCCTCCTCCAACGTAGGGAGAGTCGGAGCTGTCTCTCCCAAGCTGAGCAAGGACCAGTTTCCAGTCCTGAGCTTCAGCAGGGAAGGACATGGGACTTTCTTTGAGCCCCTCTTGTTGATCTACCCTTACAAACAGCAGCAACAAGGCAATCAAAAGGACAAAGCCACAACAGATTTCTGCAGTCTAGCAGGGCTCCTGCACAAGCCACAAGTCTTGCAAAACTAAAAAAAAGAAAAAAAAAAAAGAAAAAAGCAATTTTCATTTTTTTCCCTGTAAAAATTGTTACAATGAAGTTCTACTACAGGTACTACATCTCTGCTAAAAACAAACTGTTTAAATTGCACATTCTTAGTGAGCCCTCAGTAGCTTGGGTAAACAATAAGGATCAGGTGTGATTTGCATTGGATCAACAATTCTTAATATTCACTGTACTCCTCTCAAGATTGTTCCTCGGCTGGCTCGTTGTATATAACTGAATACAAATAGCCATCTTATATAAAACTCTCTCAACTAAAGAACATATTTTTTTGCCATTTAAAGAAATTGGTGGGTAGTTTATACCCAAGAAACTTATTAGCACTCAGTAGTCCCTTCACACTGAAATCTTTATCCACTTACAAACTGACTCACATATATCTCATTTACAGACTATTGTCTCTCTTCAGAGAAAAACACCTCCAGAAATATTTGCAAAAGAGGAAAAAAATGCCCAAACACACACTTACTGCTTGTTTTCCGTGTGGGTTTGGTACTCAAAGTTCGTAAATATGATTACCTTACTTGCCTTTCTTTAATTAGGTATCCTTTCAGGCATAGAAGAGGATATTGAGAAACGTCAAGAGAGTCTCACAGCCCTGAAGAGGCATTACACGATACAGTCATTAAGAACTGGGCTAACCCTGTCTTCTCTCTGTAGATCATTCATATTAATAATTTGTGCGATTATTTCATACCTGACTAGCCATGGTACTTCTTCAGATCGAGATTCTGTCTCTATCAGAGGTTTTTATTTGCCACCTACGAGAACAGTATTTCTGGGAAGTTCTTTTTTAAATAAAAGGGTAAAGAACCACCATTTAAGATAACTTTTCAGTGGACTGCAGGACTGCTGTGCTTTTCAAGGCAACCCTTGAACATGGATGCTCTAATGATCTAGGCTCATTAGCTAGAAAGATATAAATCATTATTACAGCAGGAAACAGACTGCAACATTTAAAACTCAATTAGTGTCAATGCAAGCAAGTGCAAGGCTGCAAAAGTCAGCTTTTCTGTTGAATCAAAAATTTAGTAGAAGAACCAGCACCACCCTCTTTTAGTACTTTAGTTTGCTGGGAAATCAGGAAATATTTCTCAGTTGTAAATTGAAACAGTAAAAGAGTTTATTGGGTAACTTAAAAGGCCATTTCTATTCCCTGTAGCCTCATTTTAGTTTTTCATCATTCTTATGTACAGTATTCTAATACTCATTACTGGCTGACGCAGTTTTTGAGTTGCTAACCAGCATGAAGTCATTTTGTTAGCATTTGTAAAAAACATAAAGCTATTTCATACAAGAGTGCATCTTGCTTTTTAAAACACATTTTAATTCATCAAACCTCTAGAAACCAAAAATTCACATTTTGGAATTGCTGAAGGATACATTCCTCAAATCAGAGAAATGTCGTCAGTGGTGGGAGAAGAGAGGAAAGTGCAAGGTGCAAGAGCGGCACCTTATGAGCTGGAGGAGGTCCCTTTACCTGTCCCTCAAATTTCTGTCAGAGTGACCATTCTCCACACAGAATGGTAATTTTTTGCATTCAGGAGAGAAAAAAAAACCACGACTTTTTTTTTTTCCAAGGCTGTGTGTATCCTGAGTGAAATACATATAAAATAATGCAAGCAACAAGGTTTCCTTCTGCTACTTAGTTAATCATTACAGGAGGAAGAGGGCGGCCTAAATAGAAATGAAGGGCAAATATACTGATTTAATCACACAGTTTAGTTGTCTGTTGTTGACTTGACTGTTCAAGAATGGAGACAGTGAGGGGTTCGGTGTGGCAGATGCAGATTTTGCAAGAAATTACAGAACAAGCAACACTATTTGCACAATCATGCAAAACTATTGATACACTTCTGAAATGAAGTACAGGCATACTGTTCAAATTGCTGTAGACACATGCTTTGCAACTGTCTTGATTCCTACTTTCATTTTGCTCTTTCCTTTGTGCTTTGTTTCACTCTATTTTTCAATGCATCAGGACAAAGATGGCAGAGCGAGGGCAGGAAGGGAGCACAGCTTTCATGGCCCCTGCTTGTCCTGAGACTTGGACTGCATCTGGGACACCCAGAATCGATTCTCAGTCTCTAAGCAGGAACAGGTCCATACTTCAGTGACAGGCCAAGAATAAATGAAGTGCAGATGTGACAAAAATTAATTCCTGAAGAGAATTCTGAGATAACTGTCATCTAATAATCCACTACCGTGCTTTATGTTTTAAATGATGTAAGCCAGAAAGAAATCTGCCATTCTGAAAGGAATGAGTAAACAAAACCAATGTATATTCAAAGTTAAAATCAAGTTTCACACTTAGTTCAATGCATTTTTTACAGAAAATATGTCCTCTGTAATTATCAGTCTAATGCTACCCATAAGCATGAGTCATATACAGATTTTGCATCCCAGATAAAAAAAAAAAATTCTCCCTCATCGCTTTCTTCATATTATTAGAGAGAAGTTTATTTCAACAGAAAACAAAACAAAAAAAAAAAGAGAAGCATGTCATTGTTTCCATTGAAAACCATCAGGAACCTGAAGTGGAAAATAGCAGCTTCACAACACAAAAAAAATGCATGAGGCCACAAAACATCATTAAAGTTTAATCATCTCTCCAAGCCTTTAAACTCTGCTGGAGGCCTCCAATTTTCATAGTTTACCTATCAGGAAGAGCTGCTTCAGCTCGGACTCTGATTTGGTACGACTCAGACATCCTGTGTGAGAGCCAGCACGAAGGCCTCATCATCACAAAGGCATCCTCATCCCCACTTTCCCCAGACTTGGGCTGCAGCCTGCTTCTGCTAAGTCAGCATCACAGGTGGGACATTAATGATGGCACCACACCAACTGGTGCAGCGCCAGGTCATCCTGCCTCATGCTGCCGGGCTGAGCAAGGACCAGAGTGGATGGCCAGTAGGTTCAGGTACTGCTGAAGAATGGCTGACAGCTTACAGTAGGTGGGGTATTCCTTCCCAGGAATTATCTGCATCTCCTTTACTTTTTGTGTTAAAAAATAAAAATACTTCTTTAGGAAGATTTTGTGCACTCACAAAGCAGAACAGCTGTCAAATGTTAGGTGGATACTCTACAATAAAGTAAGGTAACACCTGCTAGCGGCACTTCAAATTCATTTTTAAGGACTGTAAAGTACAGTGTCAATAGAACGCAGGGGTAGACACCATGCTATGCTGAGTAGCCACAGTTACATTAGTCACTAAATTAAGCAGTTTTACAGCCTACAATACAATACGCTCAAGCCTCACCTCAGAAACTCATGCCAGTTCTTTCCGTCTCCTCAATTTGGCTTTATTTGATTTTTCCATTCAAAGCTAATTCTCTTTCTCTGCACCTGCAGGGGAAACAGTTCCTGCTGTATCAGGTGTAGAGAGGGCGTACTACAGGCATAGGAACACATCTGATAGTCAGACACGTTATTTGAAAAGGTTTTATAGTATTCCCAGTTGAAAAGAAACAACGTAAACCAGAAATCACAAAACCTAAACATAAACTGTCTTCAAGCTGCCTGGGCATGAACAAGAATTAAGGAAGACATCCAGAGTACAACCTATTTTTACAACTAATTTCCAACCAGTGTCATCCTTCACCTCACCTGTTCATCTCAAAGGTTTACCTTTGGCATGGTGACATCAAAAGAGAACAAAATGAAGAGAAAAAGAAATCCACTAAAACCAAGCCTATAGTCACTTAAGTCACCTCTTGTTTAGAGAGCAGAGGTCTACAGCTCAAAATAAAATCTATTGAGTAGCATAATAAACTAACTTTAGAACAGCAACATTATTTTACTTAGAATAGTAATGACTACACTGGGATTGACTAAAATGCCCAGAAGGGCCCTGAGATGCTATAAGAAACAACATGGATAGATTTGAAATAAAGGAAATGAAAAGACCCATGAAGTAAGACTTTGTTTTCATAAAGTAAAGCCTTAACATCATCAGTGGCATAATCCACATAGGATTAAGTACGTGGACTAAGTAACTAACCAAGATGAGCTGTGAAAAACCAAAGAGGGACCAGGAGACTGTACAACTAAATGGAGGGTTCACAGGAAATAACCTCCTTCTTAATTCTCCTTAGTCTGGCCATTGTGCCTCGGACTATCTAGTCCATGGATGGATGGACTATGGATGTCCATATCAGACATTAACAGCAGCTGACCTGCCAGAATAGGGAAACTCCCTGAGAAACAAGGTAAATTAGCCCACGTAGAGCTCCAGGCTGTGCAACCAAGTGAATGCAGGTGTCCATGCTAATCTATTTAGCAAATGACTTCTGGTTTCTCTACAGCAGATCACTGCAACTGAAGGCAGGAAGAAAAAGGTTTCCAGGTGCAAGCTTTCACTCAGCAGGTGAGGAGAGCCATGCTGAGGGAAACATCCAGCTGGAGTGTTTGGTGAGAGGGGAATGTTTTGGTTTCATTCCTACCCATACTTTGGCTTTTAAAGAACAAACACAAGTTTAAGCACATGGTCCAAAGCAGGCTGCCAGCAAACTAGCAAGCACCAAACAAGCATATAAGTAATGGCTGGAGAAGACTCGCTCCCCCTAGTCTTATGAAATCCTACCCCAGTAACACCAGCTTTATGGAAATCTGGACAGCATTACTGAATGGTATGTTGCCCTTTGGAGCTCACGTTGCTCTCACACAAAAATCTCTTATCACACATTCTGTAAGATGGAGAAGAATCCCATTAGCATCTCTATTAAAAGGGTTTTGAAACCAAATCCTGGAGTTAACAAGCATGAAACATCAACCACAAAACACATCTAAAAAGCTTTTGGTTTCCCAGGAGGGTTTTGGATTTTTTTCCTTGCTGTTTTCCTTAACAGCAAATGAAATAATGATAACAAATGGTTCTGATAATTAAATGCCTCCACATGTTTCTGGAGGCATTCATTTCTTTGCACTTACATACCAGTAAAACAACTATATGGTATGCTGCAGTGGGGTTTATTCTTCAAGAGTATTCCTTATGTACTCCCCCAGGAAAGAAAATTAAGTCACCAGATGCAACAGATACTGACATTTCTCCATCACCAGGATCATGCCAAAATAAAGACATTCACACAATACAAATGATTATATACTAAACTAACCTCTCCTACATTAAAGAAAAGAAAAAGCTGTAAATCCAAAGAGCTATTCCTCACTTGATGATATTCCCTAACCATAAAGCTTAATGAAATTTCAGCAATTCCTTGTTCACTTCTAGGACTTAAACCATGTCTTCACGCAACTAACCACTTCTGGATGGACTCATAAAGAAGGCTGGGTAGGCTATGTGGTTTTCCAAAACAAAAGTTAGAAGACTCAACAAAAGGTCACAAAAGACAGCATGTTGCCTCATGACTTCAAACAGATGACTAGACAGACCACCACAAGGCACAAGAAAAATGTAAGCACCAAAGAAAACATTTCTTCTTCCCTAATATTAGCGTAAAAAAAAAAAGTCCCTGTGTCCTTATGATGCTGAGAGTCACAAGAGGAGAAAATAACTTAAACCTGTTTTCATTAACTTTCAAACAGAGTCTAGAAACATGCAATGACTTTGTAGACCTTATAAAACTAATGAAACCACTTCAGAAATATCAGCGTCCATCTTCTTACTAGTCTTAATTAAAAGTAATTACTTTTAATTAAAGTAAGCAATCTTATAATGGAATTTGTCCTCTATTTTCCATCTTACTGAACTCACTTACCTAATTAGCTACCAGAACTGCAATTTACTATGTACCTACTACTGTATGGGTTGCAGAAAGCTGACTACCTTTCCAGCTATGACAACTCTGCATCCTTCTGGTTCATGACAGACACATGGTGCTAAAATAAAAAAAGAAGAGCACAGCACAGTTTTGCAGAAATGAATCTACATCTCCTTCAAATCAGCTCCCTGCGATTCAGTCCTCCAACACGTAATAGCAAGGTTTATATCCTCAGCAGGAGCTTATGTTAATAACACTGCATTTCCCACATCAGAAGAGGGGGAAAGAGCTATAAGAACAAGGGCATTGGCAGATCCAAAACATGCAATTATTGGTTTGAATAAGATACCAAAGTGTTAAAAGATCTTAATGGGAAAAAGCAAAAATCGTTTCACATTGATGTTGAACGATCCATGGGAAAGACACCTTTTTTTCCTTTTTTTTTTTTTTTTTTTTGACTCCTAAATTGATAGCATCCTCTTCTGGCACAAGTTGTTGTTATTAGTCACAGAAGCTTTTTTTATTTTATTTTATTTATTTACTCAAGTTTCTCCAGCCAAGAAATCACAGGCATGCAACCTCATCAGCAGGAAGAACAGATGGACATTCCCAACAGAGTCTCCTGTCCCCTCAGCGCGGCCTCCTCTTCCTAGCATACTCAATATTCTTAAGTGATGTGCTAGAGGTTTGGCTGCCAGCACTACTACCCATGGGCTCCATTTGCGGAGTGTCCACTCCAGCTACCTGGCCCGCTCAGCCATGTCGCAGGTGCCAGATATTGGTGACTTAAAATGTTCAGGCTGCTCTCCTTTTCTGCTGACAATGCACTACTATTCCTTCATTGGATATCTATTGCCAAAAGATACAAGAGGAAATAAAAACAATGCAATTGACCTCATCTTTTAATATATAAGCTTTTCCTCTTCCATTTGCAGTGAAAGTATAGAACTTAATGATTTTTTTTTTTAACCTCATTATAGTAAAGAAAACATTTATCCTTGTCTACACAAAACCAAACAACAGTACTAAATTGTAGGCACAGTAAAAGAGTTAAAAAACACTTTAGGGTTGCAAAGTCAAGTATTCAGTACCATAATACAGCCTTCTTTCCATACGCGTTATCATCATCTTCAATTAGAGACCACAGTAGCACCTCCTTTCTCCCCAGGAATCTTGCCACATGCAGTGCAAAGGATGGACTACAGAAATTTTCAGAGAGCGACGTTCCGTTTTTTTCCTGCTTCAACATACAGCCCCATGCTGAAGCCTTGCACTCTCTCTCTCTCTCGCACCAGGGTTCAAACTCACAGCCGCTTACTTTCCCTGGGAGTTCTTCCAAGGGCAGCACCAGGCACGGGGGGAGCTTCAAGTGGGACATCATAACAATCTCTTCCCAGGAGCTGGATTCCTGTTAAATACCTATCAACTCTGCATATCCATTTGAGATATACAAGGCTAACACAAACTCTCAAGTTAAAAAAACAACCAAACAACAAAACATTCAGCACGTGATGAATTCAAGCACAGCAACTTCATGAGCCGAACTATGTAATCAGCAATTCAGCAAAATCGTCACCCAGGGTTTCACTCAGGAGCTCATATAATGAGACAAATCTAAAGAAGAGCCAGCTGTAAAATGTCTGGGTTGCACTGAGAAGCTGAGGCCTGGATAGGCAGCAAGATTTCAGAAACAGCAGAGGAACTATGAACTGACACCTAGTTTGTGTGCTTGTGTCCTTTTTTGGGGCTATCTGACTTTAAATTGCAGTTCTTACAATTACAAGCTCAGGCACGGATATCTGTACCTTGTCTATGCTGTAATTTTAACAGCATTAGTGGGGGCTCCCTAGTTCGTACTACACAAGTGAAAATGGAATGAGATAATGAAGCCTAAAGATGACTCCACGGCTAAAGTTATCCCACATGCCGTAAGTTAATGTCCCTGTCACTTGTACCAATGCTGTACTGCAGAGATTAAGTGTAGCGAGAGATCTCTGGTCTGATCTTTACAGCCTCCCCACTGCAAAATCTGACAAAATTCCGTTTGGACTTCTGCTGTAATACCTCCATTGGCTTCAACTACATTTTACAATACAGTAACATTTCAAACCTCTTAGTATGCCAGCAGTGTTTTGAAAAGGAAATACTATTTAATGAAACAGCTATCTATCTAGCTAACTAACTCTTTCTTCTCAATCCTGCTCCGTGCCCAGTGAACCCCTGTAAGTCAGGCAGAAGCACCAACAGCTGGAAGTGTTTACAAGAACAGACTTGTGCTTCTAAATTTTCAAGATACTGAAGCAAATTTTCTTTGCTTTCAAGATTCATTGTTGCTCTTCAATAGGCCCTTTCCTCACCCTACTCTAAAGCTATTTTAGAGCTACTGCAAATATGGGCTTTTGAATTTATTTTTCATAATCTGCATACCCTTCCGTTTTTATACTGCAATATGAAATATTAAAAGAAATGACTAACTGGAATTCTGGCTCATGCGTTAATAAAAAAAAAAAACAACAACAAACCATGTGGCTCAAACCAGGACCAGAAACTAGGTCTGCCCTAAGACTGCACTCTGAACCCCTCAGAGGAAAAAAAACCCAAAGACCTTCCAGTCATAGCATACTATGGGAAGAATTCATTCATGCACTGAGAACAATTCAGTCAATGATCTATGCATCATGTCAGAATTCAGATGCTTTTTCCTACAGCAGTACTAGTTCAAGTCACAAACACACATGCAGATTAAATATTTTAAAATAAAAAAATGCGCCACTTTAAATCAGTCAAGACATCATGTTAGACACACACAAACACTCAATTGTGATTTTTCACAGGCGCTGCAATACAGGATTGAAGAGGATCAAAGCCCACAAGTCCTCACATCCTGATAATTATGATTATGAATCCTTAAAAAAAACCCAAAACAACAACCAAACAAAAAACAACAAAAAACCCAGTTCAACTTTAAGCTAATTCATTCATTGTCCTTACTAATCCTAGTAGAATCCTTCCAGAACATTTTTGCCCTGAAAATGAGGAACTTTTCTTTTAACTCCAAGCTGACTTCTTACCTTTATTAATAGGTGACCATCCATTCTTGTACCAATGCCGACTTTTAAAGAAAATAGGTCATCTTCCCTCCAGCTTTTTCCCCCTCAACCTTTTGTTTTTGGCCTGACCCATTCCACCACTTGTGCACCCTTCATCCTTGAAGCATTTTCTCTATACCTGCTTTGCTTTAGTTTCATCTTGAATACAGATGTACCAGACAAGTTTCACCAGGGCTTTGAATCACACGCTGATGAAAATCAGCTCAACGCTCCTCTATGTTTATTAGAAATGCCTTTTCACACAGGATGGAATTTGTCTTTTTCACACTTACAGCCATTCTGCAACTAACTACCAAAGTCAGAACTTTCTCCTCCACAGACAAGCTGATGAGCAACCAGCTCACAACAGAAACTCTCGGCTTCGCATACAAAACTAAGGATTTCATCCTATTTCTACTTTAATGCACTACAGTTCTTCCCTCATTCCCAATCCTTCTCTATTTGACAGTGCCTCCCACAGAGTGTCCTCAGCAAAACTTATTAGCACACACCCACTCTCTTATGCCAAGATAATTAATGAAAATATTATATACATTTTGCCTCCTGATCAACCTCCAAGCCTTCTGGAAGGAGTCACTTCCTTTAGCATTGCTCAGGCCACCTCACCTTAGCATTACAATGGACTCTTGGTGAGAATCACAAGCCTGGTGACCTCGATGGTGACCAAATGATCTAGATGCTCAGCCTACACCCAAGCTCTCATGCAGCCAGTCAGCCCTAGAACAAACTGACTGTGATATTACAAAGACAGTATCTTTATCCTAAGTTACGGTATCCTATGATAATTCTCCTAGAATTAATTGTTATCCTAGGGCAGTGCTAAGTTCCAGCTTGGACGGGTGAGACCTAGCACCCTTTTGGTATGGCTGTACCCGTTCCTCAGAGCTATCTCCCATCTCCAACATCTGCCCACGCAGACCAGCAGCAGCACTTGCTTCTGGAGAGAATGGAGCAGACAATTTTTCAAAATGCAACCTATCAGCTGCTACACCTGCTCACTTTTCTTGCCTGGCTCCCCTCTTCTTTCTGACCAACTTCCTTGCATCTCCCGTGCTACATGTTGAAAGGTCATTCGTTTCATACTTAGCGGGAATGCTGTAACCAGCTTTGTACTGGACCACCCCGATGGCCAAACTCCTACTTATATACGTTTCTTCCCTAACTCTGCAATCTGTGACCAACATTGCCCTCAGCATCCCGTCCTTGCTTGAGATGCCAACTGTGTCCAAACAGCAAAAGAAAAAACAAATGTGTTCACTGAAAGCAGCCCATATAATCAAGTTGTCGGTGCAAAATTGCTGGGTTGTCCTCCCCCCAATACATGCCTTAATAAGGACTTATCATCAGGATAAAGCCTGTAAGAGGTAGTATTGCATCAATTCTGAAACTTTAGGTAAGAAACCTGTAATTCACACAGCTATTTACAAGCCACAAGTGTGGTTAACCTCCAGTACCTAATGTCAACATGAAAAAACATCTATGCACAGCAAGTTTTAATCATACTGTAGGGAACATAAGATGGAACTGCAGATACATAAATTGCTTTTGCAGGGCATTACGAGACAGCTTTGCCTTCTCCCTCGTTCCTTTTAGCTGCCAAGGCTCTCCCAGTCACACGACGCAACGCAACACAGGCAACTGTGCCCATGGCTATGTGGCTGTGCATAACCTGGCTTCATTTAGCTTTCTTCCATACATGCTGTGTGGTCCCCCAGGTCAGGGCTGCAGGAGTCAGTATTGCACTGCCCGCAGAACTGCCAATACATTTACTAAACAAACACCGTGCCTTAAGTTACAACCATAGATTCACAAATGTGAACAGAAGCAGAAAGAACAACTACATACCATGACACAAATTAAAACCACAAATAAACAATTTCTAAACCGCTAGAGGATTCAATCTCTCTCACACGGGCAGTCATAAGCCAGCAACATGCCCTTGCTGCAACGAAGGCTAATGGTTTCCTGGTGGTGGGAGGTGATCCTTCCCCTCTACTCAGCACTGGTGAGACCACACCTAGAGTCCTGCGTCCAGTTCTGAGCTACCCAGTACAAGATAGACATGGACATACTGGAGTGAGTTCAGCAAAGGGCCACAAAGATCATGAAGGAGCTGAGCATTTCTCCTATGAGGAAAGGCTGAGAGAGCTAGGACTCTTCAGCCTGGAGAAGAGAAGGCTTTTTTCAGTGGTGCCCAGTGACAGGAGAAGAGGCAACAGACACAAACTGAAACATCAGGGAATGTATTTTCACTGTGAGGGTGACCAAGCACTGACACAGGTTGCCCAGGGAGGTTGCAGAGTCTCCAACCTCATAGAAACTCAAAAGCCATCCAACATGGTCCAGGGCAACTGGCTCTAGGTGGACATGTTTGAGCAGGGGGGCTGGACCAGATAACCTTCAGGCGGCCTGTCCAGCCTCAAGCATTCTTGATAACATGTCCTCAGTGAGTGTCATTTAAGAGAAAGCATTTTTTCATAGGATGTTCAAAACATCTTAGAAATCCCTAAAATTTGGCCTCTCAAGCCCTCAGATAAGTTCTCCTCCCATTTGCTCTAGAAACATCGTACAGCTGTAATATCTCAGGTGCATAAAAACTGGCAGCCACAAGCCTTCTAATTACTGACCATCAGTTCCCTTTGTCTCTGTAAACAGCATGCTACTGTCATCACAGCTTTGGCTCAACAAAAAGCTTTACTAGCTATGGTACTAGAAACTAAGTACTACACATTTGGGAAAAAAGAAAAATAAAAAACAAAGCAAGCTTCAGGAAAACTTTAGCAGCATGTATTAATTCTGGTGAACCACAGCAGCTACACAGAAGCACAATAAAGAAGTTCCTCTTTTTTCTCACACGCCTGCCATGAGTTATACGTATACATGCTGCCCAGAAAATACTAACAGCTTGCTTTGCCTCAGTTTTAATGATAGAAACCATATGCAAAATCATTGATTGTACCCTGAAGACTGGCAAGGTCTAGAAGGTGCGCTGACAGCACCCTCTTAGCAGTAGGGCATAGCTACTACCCAAAGCCTCAATATGCCTGCATCCAGTTGGTTGCTAATGGTTCATCAGCTAGTGGTTCATTAGGATGGCCAAATTTCAGCTGGCAAAAGTCCAGATGGACAGCAAAAGCCACACATTTCTTCCAACAGCCCACAAGGAGGTATCCTGTTTGCACACTGATGCAATGTCTCAGGGCAGGCTCTTTTAATATCTGCAGAGAACAGCCCCTGGTCATCTCAAAATGTTTGTAACTCACGTGCTCCAGATCATCCCAGGTTTGGTGTGTACTCTGATCCTGCCAACCAGCACTTATCACAGGGGAGAGGCTTTGCCCAAGAAGCTGACTACAACTCTCACCACCTGGTCGTCCCTTTTAACCTGATTTTCTTCTTGGTGCAATTTCAGGCAACAGACATTACTGCCAAAGCTGCAGGTCAAGGTCCCTAGTGGCACATCAGCTGTCTGACATGAAGTGGCCACCAGAGAGAAACATGGCAAACATCTGCACAACAGACAAGTGCTGCCCATGATTAGCATGGCAAGGGAGAGTACCGTTTGCCAGCAACGATCCGTTACCTATTTAACAAGAGCACCAGCTACACAACGTGAGTCAGACACCTCTGTAGGCAATTCGAGAGAGGAATTATGGGTTGGTTTGTTTTTCTTGACATTGACACCCATGCAAGGGATCGCAGAGACTCTCTCTTCGCCTCACTCCGCAGCGAGAGCCACCCCACAGCACAGATGATCTCTCAGCAGCAGTAAGCAGCATGGGCCATCCACCCACACTGCTGAGCTCACGCCTTAAAAGAAGTTTAACCCTTCCAGAAACAAGCTTGCACTGAAATATAGAACTTACAAGAGGGACCTGCTCCATACCATCTCATACAAACACATCGCAATACTCTTGGCAAAAAACCCAGGCGCTTTCCGTAGCTAACACAATGCTATTTTAAACCCCATTGTTCAATTAGACTTCCTGCGGAATGTGCAATTAGGCATACTGGCCCTTTACCACAGGTAAAGTTGTAGACAAGGGATTCTTCTGCTGGCATTTCAGTAACTGTTTTCAGTAAATATTGTGCCTGTCTCAAAAACCCCTCACCTATAGCTGTGCCAGGTGCCAGGCAAAAGGGCATCCTGCCCTAGCGACAAGCTACTCATACTCTGGGGCATCCCTGCAATCTCAACTAGACATCTGGGATCTAGAACATACTGCTCAAAGCTTGTGTTAGCAATGGCCAGTCAAGCATTTGTATGCTCCTTAGACAGTTTTCCAAGAACAGCATGTTTTATTGCTTCAGTGTCAAGAGACGAGTCATAAATATTTGGTGTACATATCCTAACGCAATAACACAGTGTGCACTAGCAAACAGGATGAAAGAACAATGTAAACCAATACTCTAAAAAGAGCAAGCTTATTTTTCCGTTACATTCAGAAATCCCTCAAGTCGATTTTAAATACATGCATTTTGTTGAGAGTTATGATTATTAGGTTCCCCATTCCTCCATTTCTTTAAAAAAAAAATAAATAAAAAATTAAAAGAACACTCATAGTTTATATCGAAAATCCCATTTTAGATAACAAAAACCTGAATTAAAAAAAAAAAAACACTAAACCCAACACATCTTTATCCCTTTTTCTTCATGTATACTTAATTTTATATTACATTACATTTTATATAGAAATAAAACTGAACTTGCTCTATTCTTTTGTATCTCTCAACCTAGTTTGCAGATGTTCTATTTCCCTACAGAAGTCTAATCTATTTGCATGCAAGTAAAAATCACCATGTTCAATAATGGCCTCTTATAAAAAAAAATAATTAAAAAAAGTTTGTTTGAAGATGCATATTAAAACTGGTAGGCTCAATTGTGCACTGTCAGTCCTTCCAGTAGCTTCCTACTACTGGGAACTGTAAGGGGATAAAGAGCTGGAACCAATTTCTTCTCTAATTCCAGTTTTAAAGCTTCTACAATCTCCATATATAGTTCTTTGACCTGGTCTCCCTTCACATTTCTCTTTCTTCACTTCCTTGGCTGTACTAGCTGTACCAGCCGTACCGTACCAACCTACCTTGCAAAAGATGCCTCACATATCCTTAGAACCAACATGGTCATAAGGTCCATACTATAATGTTCACATCATCTTCATGATACTGCTCATATTGCACCTCTAGATCTAAAATCTGATGACGACAGTGGAAATATTTATAAATCAAAAAAGTTGCAAAAATCATGGCAGAAATACTTAGAAAAGATTTTATAGAAAACATGAAATTAAGTTGTCACATATATGCTAAATATCTGTCTTTTCACTGGCTCCGTACTTTTGCAAATGTTTATCCTTCTCTTTGATGTAATGATCCAAAAGCGGAGCTTCCTCTTCTGTGACATGGTCAGCACCACACATTACTACAGTCTTGCAGCTGAATCTCAAAAAAATTGCTAATACTGTTACCGCTCTAGAAATGTATTTAGCAGGATACAAACCCAATACACCTGGCTGAATCAAACAGTCCCTCACTTTTCTTGTCTGAACATCTGGACATCAACATCCCAACTCTAGGTAGAAAGCTGAAGTTCACAGGACTCAGCTGATACACAAGGGCCACTCTTTCATCTCATAGGGATAGGAGACAGTGTCAAGGGTCTTCCTGAGACTGGACACGTGGACTTTGTTTTGTTATATAAGTGCAACATCACCAACTGTTATTTCACACAAGTGAAAGACACAGAAAACATGAAGGCTTGAATCCCCTTTTCTTGCCCTTCATGACTTTCAAAGCACAATTTCTGTTGCTTCTCAAGAAATGTCGACAGACCGTGTATCAAGTACATGTGCTTTAGGTTACCTCTTTCTGTCTTCCATTCTCCTCCTCTCTCCCTCTCTTTATACCCTGAGAAAAGATGTCAAGTCATGTGAAATGACAAACGCTCTTTTTCTCCTTTGGAACTAGCAAAGCCAGACCATACAACACTACTTCCCCAACGCCCACACAGTCGTAAGTTAAAAGCAAAGGCCAAAGTCACTTCAGAAATGCATACAAGGGCAAGAGCAACACAAAGAGAAGACTTTACAATCCTTTCTTTAGAAGGACTGAACATTGGATTAAAAAAAATGGTTACCTTCACTCTTGTCTGGTAACAAAAACCAGAATATAGAAACACCGTCATTACCTTTTATCCAATGCACCTGCACCAAAATTTGATGGGTGATGTAGTACAACAGAATTTTGCCCCAAATGCTGTTTAGCTCAAATTCTTACATTGATTACTTCGCATCAGTTACTATACATGAGCAAAAAAACCACCACCAACAAAAACCTACAACAACAGAAGGGACAAGAACTAGTGGGACAGTGATCTGTGAAGCAGAAACTGCTTTTCACCAGATGACTGCAGAGAGCTTGGCATAATGGTACTGCAATCTGATTAGCATGGCTCACTACTACTTTTATTAAACAATAATTTACAATAATGAACCCTCAGATGATAGAGATTAAAATAATTCAGTATTACAGTAATTACAGGTGGTGCTAAATACATGACCAAATTTGATTCTTAGAAGAGATTCTAGCATATATATTAATTGATCATCAGGACTCTCCGCTGAATTAACTGTTCCACGTCAGCTGTGTGCATACATCACATCAGGGACACTAACCCCTATCGCTTCATCTCCATTTCTGCTATCTTGCTGACTTAGCAACACATCCAAACACTTAACAACAACCTTCCTCTGAAATGGATATACAGATAAAATGAAGCCCCCTCGTCAGCCCAAGCCCTCGTCCTCTCCTTCACACGCAGCCACAGAGGCTGGGCAATGCAGAGCCCCGCTGCCATGCACAAGTTAAAGGTTTTTACGAAAGGAGAAACCTGTCATCTCACCGCACGTATAAAAAGCCCCCAAGGAAGAGGCTCGTGTTTCAGCATTGCATTTAGCCTCATAACCACCTGCCTTTTGCCAGAGTTATCTACAGACAGACGAGCAGGACACCATCGGCAAAGCTTTGACAAGAGTCCCATGTAACACTCACAGACAGGGCCCCGAGTTCAACCCTAGGAGAAAATATACTGGTACCTGCTCTCTCTTGGGTGTTTCAGCATAGGAGCAAGGGAAAAGTCTTATTCTAAACAAGACAGTAAAAACTCGGATTTCTTTTTGACAGTCTCACACGTACATGAGCAAAAGGAAGCACAAAAGCAAAATACAAAAAAAATGCCCCAAGTAGGAGGCAACACGTGTTTATTAACTATACTCTTTCAACCATCAGCTGGTTGAAAAGGACAACTGCATAGATCAAAGCACTCTGTCACACACCGGAATTGCTGCAAACAGAATTAAGTCAAAAGGAAAAACACCTCACTCAAATTTCAGAATGGAACAACATCCGTTAATCCTGTGAACTGATGCAATGCACCCCTTCAAGAATCCTCTCCAGCCAGAGATGCTGCAAGACACGTCCCACGTTTCATTCCTAGTTGAGCTTCCATCTGCTGCCAGACTTTCATCAAACCAAGCTACTTGCTACAGAGATACTGAATTAACACTTGCCTGCCTTTGTTGCCTATTCTCTGAACTGCAAACCCATCCCTCCTCTCCGACAGGACATGGGAAGCCTTCCAAGGGCAAGCAAGATGCAGATGTGTTGAAGGAGAGGAAAGAAGCAGCTGATGCAAACAAGCCCAAATTTCTTATGTAGAGGTCTTTCAAATTGTGCTTGTATGTCTGCTAAAGAGACAGGAAATTTCCTCAAAGGCCAAAGGAAAACATGCTTCCACCCTGAGAAGGGATCCACCACCATTTTGATATAAAGTACAGTTACATTATCTGCAGGGAATTCTGCAGTTTAAAGAGCGTAACAGAAAAGAGAAGAAAGAAATACCTCAAATGAACGCGTGACTGAACACTGCCTTCAGAGAAGGGGAGAAAGCAGAGAACGCAAGATTTACAGGGCTTGCTTCAAGGCCAGGAACAGAATTATTCCTTCTACATCTATTTGCATGCCAGGTGCTCAGCAAACCATGTATTTATGGGTTTATCACAGGAAAGGGGCCACAGCTTTCAAAAGCAGTCGTCTTTCCTCATTGTACTGTTTAGCAACTCAATAGGTAAAAGTAGGGAATTAACCTCAAGCACAATTACATATTTAAAATCCATTCTCACCTGCTGCTATTGAAGTATTTCTTTGTGTTCCCTAAGAAATAATCCAGTCAATTGTATTCTGCCCCACTTTGACCTGTGGCTATTTTTCATCCATGAATTCTGGGTTGTTCCTGTTCTGCTTTTAAGGCAAGCTCAGGCAGCAGATTGTCCTGCATGGTCTGGCACCATTAGATTGCACTCTGCAATTCTGCATTTCACTCTCCTGGAGAGAACCATCTGCTCTACAGGTTTTAGATGCTGACCACCTGGGTGGAAGCAACTTCATTAAAAATTAAAAAATTAAAAAAATAAGTACCTGTGCACAGTAGTTCCGCCTACTTAGGATGTACATGCATAACAAAAATATTTTGTGTTTTTAAAAAACACTTTACATATAGACTTTCTGGTTACTACAGTATTTAGTCATCAAGGAATTCTTGGGTTTATTATTTTGTTTCAATTTAGTGTATTCTTCTGCAGTGCTTAAACTTCTGCAGAAATTTGTTAGATCCTTTCACATCAGCACCATTGACTTCTCATTGGAGCAGATACCTAGAAAATTTATATGAAGGCTTTAAATTCATTTAAAATTCGTACAGAATAGTCAATAGCGAAGTTTGAACAGGTAAACGGAATAGTTATAATCAAAGAGGAGG
The DNA here is from genome assembly GCA_013396915.1 of Stercorarius parasiticus. NCBI lineage: Eukaryota > Metazoa > Chordata > Aves > Charadriiformes > Stercorariidae > Stercorarius > Stercorarius parasiticus. The sequence continues at coordinate 322,694 of VWZL01000556.1, read as the reverse complement.
AATAAAAAAGGGAACTAACTTTCTTTTTTTCAGTTGAAAAACACAAAGAGCATATAAAAATTATGCTCTGAGCTGGGAAGTGCCTCATTAATCCAGTCAGCATGTATGAGTGGGGAGCTTTTCAAAACCTTTTAACATCTGCCTGATTCTGTCCCTTGGAAATCCTTTTCCATTTCAGCAGGATGAAACAAAGACCAAGGCAGAGTACTTTCTAAAAGCCTTTAGCTACAAACAGCCCGCTGTACACATCATTAGACACAAATCCTCAGGGAGGGAGGGGGTTTACAAGGAAATTAACTGGGCCTTCAAATCCTGCCATTTGCTTGGGTGTTGTTCCCTGGGAGTTCATAATCCATTCTAATTTACCTTTTTAACCCCAGAAATCTTCTGTTTTCCACTACCATCATTATTCGTATCGCTTGTTTGACACTCTGCTTCTCTGAATAGTAAAGAAGAAAACTACACATTTCATCCATGTTCTCTTCCCATTACACCTTTACGGTGTAACCCATGTGAGCCAGCTACTGCCAAAGCCTTTCTGACAAACAACAAATTAATATACCTTTCCAAAGAATAAAGCATCAAGCCTCCACATGCTCCAAGAGAATACAAAGGGCCATACAACAAAATTTTCACGGTTTTCTTAAATATGAGGGGTACAAATATTAGAGCAACATATCTAGCCACTCTGTAGAACAAACATGTCCTGCTGTTCCCAGAAGTGTGCTTGTCTTTCAAATTAATTTCCATTGCAACATCTGAACCAGGTCATTCTTTAGCTCTTCCTCATCTCTGCTGGTAAGAAAACAGCAGCCCAAATGAACAGAACTAATAAAATAGATAGATAGATAGATGCATACGTACTATAACAAACACGATCAAAAATAGTGGTTAAATACCACTGAGTGACTACACTGGACATCATAAAATAGCATTTGCGATCTCTGACTGTGTTTGACCCCAATGTAAAGGAAGGGTAATAGCAACACTAAAGGAAGAGCAATATCACTAGGCATGTTTAGCCTAAGGAATAAACACACCGACCCGTGTTCTTCCCAGGTCAACTGCACAAATAGAATAATGTTTTGCTCTTTAGAAGTAGCTTTCCTTAGAGAACTTCCAATTAGTTTATTAACCAATAAATTAAGTTTCCCACCAATTACTACGTACCCACCCTTTTCCCCAGAAACGGTTGTGTGAAGATGCAGTGTCACTGGCACCATCACAACAGTGATCAGCCATCATACCCCCTGCAACCTCTGGAGGCTCATGGCTTCCAGATCAATCCAGCTACCACAGGCTTAACTCAGCCCAGCAGAAATAGCTGTTTTCTTCTTCTGGAGTCAATACAGTGACAAAAATATCATTACAAGCAAGATGTTCAGTACTACAGAACTACAGCCACCCCAAATTGTGTTAGGGACCAATACAAGTGGCCACTTCCATAGTCCACATTGTTGCAAAGCAAAAAAAAAAGTGGCTGCCTATGAACTGCTTATACTGAGAACAGCAAACAGCTGCCAAGAGCAATCGGTCTGCCCAACCAGTATATAATGAGCTAACAAATAAACTAAGGAATTGAAAAGGTACATTAGATTCCAGAAAAAGTTGCTACTAACATAGGAACCAAAACAGTGTTAACGCCTAGTTCTCCATGATATTTATTGCAACATACTGTAGCTACCTCATGGAATAAAAGATGAAACAGAACTCGGTATAACTTTCTCTGACTTCTGGAAACACCAAAGCAGGAAGGCTGTGCAGTACCTTGGGACAACAAGTAATCTGAAGAATACCTACTTTAACCTTACTTGCATGTATGCTGTTATAAAATTAGGAGACACCTAAAAGGTGCTTGCTGGACAAAATATTTGGAATAAAACGTTAATAAGCAAATAAAAGCACAGGTGAAAGCTCTCCAAATGTGAGCAGTGACACCGAGGAGAGAAGATTTGTGCTCTGCTCTGTCAGAGCGCACATGGGTACAGAGCCGTTTGGCTGTTCCCGAGACCAGAGCCCGCTATATTAAACTCCCTTCAGCAAACACTCTGCCTCGTTATAAAGTATTAACTGCAGCAAGAATCATCACTCAGGATTAACAGCAGCCATCCATTAAGCAGAGGGCCAAGCTTTACGCTTCCTTTGAGAACCACAGCACACGGTGCTCGCTGCCATTCTTATTTCAAAAGCCATTCTCAATAAATGAATTAGAGGTTGATTCTTCCTGAGTTGGGAGCAGAGAACACACATGCTCAATTCCAGAGCAAAAGAAGGTCTTTCAATATCCAATTCCAGAGGAAAAAAAGGCCACCCAATATGCTTTTAAATGAGATATTATACTAGGTAATTCAGTAGGGTCACATCCGTTAGTGCAGTCTACCCTGGAAGCAGTGTCTAAAAGTCACCACATAGCAGTATTCCAACACCCGCTGTAGTACTACTACTAGCATTACCAAATGCAAGCAAACTGTACTTCATACTATGGGATAAGAGAAGACAAAAAGGACCCAAAAGCGTCAAGTCCGACCACAGGCTAATGTAGTTTATCTGTTTAAATTCCAGAGCTGCACAACTCATATGAATAGTCTGAGATGAAAACTGTAATAAATTCAAGTTTCTTCATGAACAGACGTATTATTAATGAACATTTTTTTAAAAAACAAAAAACCACAATCACCCCCAACTCAGAGACATGTAAAGCAGACCCTGTTTTCCTTGAGGGAAGAGACAGACATTCTTCCCTACATCAAGATTTTGCCTTTTTTTTTTTTTTTAGAAAAAGCAATGCTGCATCTTTCTCCAGAACGTATTAAAACCTTTTAACAAACATACTTAGGATTAACTAAAGCATCCTCACATCATTTCCTCACACTCCAGCAATCAATTTAAACAACTTGTTTTCAAACTGAAACTTTGTGTTTCCTTCATGCAGCTGGATATTCAACAGGTTCTAAGGCAACTCTGTGAGATTCAATGTAAGTGACCTTATTGATAATCTGGACTAGAGACAGAAATAAAATGGGTTTTTGTCTTTCTTTTTAAAATGTAAGTCCTTTCAAGTCTGTTTATAACAGGCCTTTGCAAAAAAACAAGAAATGAAAAAAAAAATTGAATTTGCATTGCTGCAGATATAACTAGCCACCTTGCAAAAGAAGGGACAAGCCATAGGTGGTGGCAGGAACTTTTCTCCAGTGGTCAGAGGGGTGTCACAGGCCTTGAGGCTTCACAAGGCACCCGCCTACATCCAGAGAAAGGGTGTCTCGTCCATCAGGCCTCCATCCTGCCTCCAAGACATTCCCCAAACTTCAAAGGGAAACTAAAGGGCAAATCTGACTTTCTGGGGCTGGGCAGGGGTTACTGCCTTGCTCCTGACTTCAGATGTTTGATGTTTTAACTCTTATATATGAACCACAACATCTGATAAAGCTGCAGCTCGGTTTCACCGATCTGAAAAAAAAAAAAACTTTCAGAGGAAGTTCTGCATTATCCATGTATCAGCCCTTAAACACAGCATTTAAAGGACAGCCAAGATAAAGCGAAAACTCACGCTGATTCCACGTGTTTCTGAGGAAAGGAAGTGACAGAGAGGAAGGGAGCTCCAGATAGAGCAAAGAGAAACAATGGGAAGAGCCAAGGCAAGACATGGTGAAAAAGCAGAGAGAGGAGCAAACAGAAGACCACAGATAGTTTTGAAAGCTGACGCAGGGGAGAGATGTGGAGGAAGATGACTGGATGAGAACTTGCACTTTTTGATAAGGCAAAAGCACTGCTGAGCTTTCAATATCAGACAACTTAGCGCACCACAAATTGCTCCAAAAATATATTGCATGATGCTTTAAAAAACAGACATTTCTGAGCGATTTTATTGTTTGAAACTGACTGCTTTCTGATCTAAGAAAACACCTGAGAAAATGCAGTAAGTTCTCCCCAGAACAAAAAGTTTAACTTCCCTCTCCCCACAATACTTTCAGCAAGAGACTCTGGTGAAACAAAATGGGATTAAAAAGAAAGTGTAAGCAGACTTAAAGTAGTTCTCAGCCCCAGTATTCAAGCAATCTTCACCCAAACATGAAATAGAAACAGAGGCAATATGTTGGGTGCCTGTCCCAGGAAGGCTGGGAACACCACGTCAGCCAATAAGGATTCTACAAAAGGAAAATACAGAGGGAGGAGGAGACGACATGAAAAAAAATCACCACTTCAGGTCTCCACAGCCTAGATGTGGAATACAGCTAAGAGCTTCCCACCAGAACTAAGTACAAAGTTAAATACACATTGGCATTCCTTATACGAGGTTAGCTGGCTTCTTTAAGGATGGCACAAAGAGGACACAACCAAGCAGAAGACCAAAAATCTTTATAAGCAGGCTTTGTAACTGAAAGGGAGAAAGAGTAGCAAAAGGGATGCTAAGGCATTAGAAATCACTTTTTAACTGATATTCCTTGCAGTACAACAAAGTGAAACTTGCAAGGATAGTATTCAAAACCCTGGGAAGACTGCAGCAAAACAGAATATACACATCCCTCATCAAGAGATACATCTAGTATACAACCAGCCAGTATTTAGTACACAAGTAACAAATACAATTGCAAACCAAGCCATAGTTTTGAGCACTGTCACAAGCAATGTTGCTGCTTTTGAAGAAGAATGTTAGCTTATGTACCGCAAGCACCTCAAATATCTTTAAAATCCGTATCAAATGTATACACTGTCTAATGCTTCACCAGGACAGAGTGCATTATGTGTGCACAGGTACATGCAACGCAACTCAAAATAAGTGTAAGCCTTCTAGCTTGTGTGATCATACACACGTACCGATTTCAGATATTCTTTAAGCCTAGAAGTGAACAGTTGACCTCCCTTACACTGGCTCCACAGAGGATTATTTCAATGAAAACAAATACAGCCTTTTCATCTTTTGAGCAAATTTCACAAGTATAATGTAGGCATATTTACCAGATAGAAATCATAGCAAAGAAGCATCATGCTGTACTGAGTTTCTTGATGACAAAAGCATCACAGATCATTTGACCCAGCATGACTCAAATATTGAGTCTAGGATTATTCTGTAATACTCAGAAAAATATCAGCAGAGATTCCATATAGTAGCAATATAAGGACTGTAGCAAATTACTTTTCAAAAAATGTTGTACTTCTATAATTTAAATATCATACTATAAGAAAATGATAAAAGCACTACATGCTTTGGTTATATATATTAAACATGCCCAGAATATACGTTTGACTTTACCAGGTACTGGTATTTAGTCTTTTCTCAACCATTCAGGAAAATACTTTATTCCAAAAAAATGACAGAGTACCTTCAGCTTCCCTAATAAGCAAATGTAATTTCAGCCTGAGGGTTCATGGCAGTGGCAGCTAATCATGTCCCTGGCCATTGCAGTCCCTTCGCTCACTTGCTCCAGCTCCTGGTCTCAGACATCCTCGAGCAAAACGAACTGCTTCAGCATACCAAACCAGCAAAAAGCCAAACATTGTATTTAATTAAGTCATTTTTGCCAGGTCAGATCTCAGTGGGCTTAGTGTGCTGGAACGGCTGAACATGGGTCCAGGGGAGCTCTGGAGCCCCCACGGACATGAAAGCCAGCGGGCAGGTCAGGCTGCTGCCACAGAAGAGCCCCCAGGCAGCCAAGGTGACCACAAACACCGCTTCAGAGGGCAACAGCTGTGCTGGCAGAAAAGGGCCACATACATGGGCTCAGTATTTCAGGAGGTGAAAGGAAAATGGAGGAGCCCATGTGCGCTTGCAGCCCAGAAGGCCAATTGCATCCTGAGCTGCATCAAAAGAAGCGCGTCCAGCAGATCTAGAGAGATGATTCTGCCCCTCTACTCTGCTCTCGTGAGACCCCACACCTGGAGTACTGTGTCCAGCTCTGGAACTCTCATCACAAGAAGGGCATGGACCTGTTGGAGCGGGTCCAGAGGAGGGCCACGAAGATGATCCGAGGGCTGGAGCACATCTCCTATGAGGACAGGCTGAGAGAGTTGGGGTTGTTCATCATCAGAGAAGGCTCCAGGGAGACCTTATAGTGGCCTTCCAGTACCTGAAGGGGCTACAAGAAAGCTGGGGAGGGGCCGTTTGCAAGGGCATATAGCAACAGGATGAGGGGCAATGGTTTTAAACTACAGCAGGGTAAGTTTAGATTAGACATTGGGAAGAAGTTCTTTACAATGACGGCGGTGAGGCACTGGCACAGGTTGCCCAGAGAGGTGGTGGAGGCCCCATCCCTGGAGACATTCAAGGCCAGGCTTGATGAGGCTCTGAGCAATCTGATCTAGTTGAAGATGTCCCTGCTTACTGCAGGGGGGTTGGACTAGATGACCTTTAAAGGTCCCTTCCAACCCAACACATTCTTTGACCCAGACGACCAGCTCTGCTCACCTGAGGAAACATCATCTGCAGGGCTTGTTTCGCTCTCTTCAACTGACAATACATCTAATGGTAGTATTATTACAATTAAGTGATTGCATCAGGCAAAAAGGATATTTGCAGTTATGTGGCTGGCAAAATAAGAGCAGTGACAGTACAAGAGAACATGCTCTAAATTCCTTATGTAATGAGCTGAATTTACTATTACAGCTAATTTTACAAAACTGTCTCAGCATTTTAACTTTAAACCCAAAAAAGCAACAGCACATATTATGAAAAAATATGAAGAGCAATCCCTTCATATATCTCAAAAAAGGAAGTAATTAAGATTTGTACTTTTTCCAATATCATCAAGGACGCTGGAAAATTGCAGAGAAAATAAGAAGATTGCCAGGAATTACACTATTTTTGTAGATGAAAGAATGGGGAAGCAGTGGGAGGAGAATGAGCTATCTTCCATATTGTGCAGTTAATTTTCCAATTGAATTGTCATCACATGCTTTTACTTCAAAGTTTACCATGCAATTGCAGAGATATGAACCGCTATCAAATCTTCCAAATGCAGCTCAGATTTTCAGTCCAGAACTGCATTACCATCTTTATACTAAATTTCACAAAATAAGCCGTTCTGAAAACTCACAGAAAGGTGAGGTTGCTCCAAACTGCAATGTAACAAGCATGGATTAGTTAATTTCTCCAACACTCTGCTTTTTCTATCCCAAAATTGGGTTACATTTAAATTTCTCACTTTTCTGTACCTTAAATCAAGATGGCTCAGGATGTCAGCCATAACTTTTGAAATATTGTACTCGTCAGGCTGGAGATCACGTATTATTTTCTGGAGGATGGAATTCTCTCTCCTGCAAGAAGTATCAAACACTACTGAATTTGGACTCAAAGATGCATTGCACAAATAGCTTCAAAAGTGTATTTATGCAACGGAGAAGAAACCAAGGAGGGATAACCATGGAAGACAATCAGGCATTGTCATTGTCAACAACCTCCTCCACTAGACACATTCACGCAGCTTCAGTGCATGTGCAGAATAAGAAACTACTGAAAAATATACACCTGCGTTTTAAAAATATACTTGCTCCCTTCTGTTTGATTCAAAACTATTTCCCAGACCACATCCCCCTCAGAGTTTGATTAGTGTATTGAAGTAATGTACGTAGCAGGTACCATGGAAACCCAGATTAAGGAGCCACTAAAATGAAGACTTTCCACACATGGAAAGCAGTGCTATTAATACAATAATTATATATTTCTTCACAACTATGTTTAAACCATCTTAAACAGCCACTTAAATAAAGGACAGGAGACAGTATTTTTTCCTGCAATGTAGCGTAAGTTTTTCCGCATGATTAAGCTAAAAGGACAGCCATCATTTGTCATAACGTCTACCAAAAGATTTAAAAGTCACTGGAAGTGTATGATGATAATAGAGAATTAGGAATTTCTCATCTCTCATATAAGCTTTCTTGCACCACCTTACCCATAATTTTATCCTCAGGAGGAGAATAAAAGGCTCCTATCCTGGACAACATTCACTAAGTAGATCACTGGTTTCCCTTACATAGTTTATTAATTAAGAATGCAAATATAAGCTTAGTTTGAAACTTCATCATAGCCCCAAAGACTAGGCTTTTCCTTTTGCATGTGTTTTTCTTCTCATTTCCTATTCATACTTTCAAAACCAAACAACTGTTCTATACTTGTGACATGAAACGCATAGTGTTTCAGCAAAAATAACAGTAATTAAAAAATCCTATCCTTCCACCTAACTCCATCATAGTGAAGAGTTTTCTTCTCTTCTGTTTGTTTCACAAGTCTCATTGCCACAGCAGTACGGGAAAGGATACACTCTTGGAACATCTGATGGATCAAAATAGGAAGGTGTTGGGCAGAAAGTGTCATGTATTACTTCTTCCATAAGTTTTTTTTTAAAAAAAACATATAAAACAACTTTACCCTTCACTCAAAGTATCAAAGCACACCATGTAGTTTAACTAAATAAGTCTCTAGTACCCAAAAATCTTGTGAGGAGGCTTCCCCCCGCCCCACCCCTCTTACTCAACCTCTAGTAGAAATTTCTCATTGGAGCGTAACTGAGCAATTCAAAGAACCAGCTTTTGAATTCCTATTGGTTAGGATTTCTAAATTTTTCTCCTTTCTAATATTTACCTTTACACCGGGCTTTCCGTGCCTGTTTCTAAATGACATAGATAACATGTGAGTAATCTCTTCTGGTTGAAAATGTAATTTATTTTAATTGGAACCGAAAACTTGTTTGAGGGGTGGCAGGAGGAAACTGTTCCTATTTCCTGCTATAGTTCTCTCAGCATCTAATTACACCCATAAAGAGGAACAATGGGGAGGCTGTGTGTTATTCAGTTTAATGTGGTTAATTACACGATTCCCTGTATGCATGCAAATACACCAGAGCCTCACAACTGATACAGCACCCACACAGCACATTTATCAGCTATAACAATTGTGCTTCGAGATCACATACGGTATACCCTCTAGATATAAATACTTATTTACTGGAAAAGCTTTCTAGTTCACAAGAAAAAAAAAAAAAGAAAATGCAGCAGAACAGACACTGAATGAAAATTTCTAACCATTAGCATTTGTATTTTCCACAAAATTCTTGTCAATATGACTTAATTTCTTGCAACAAGAAACATATCCCTCTTACTGAAATACCTTTCCTCATGCTTTCCCTGTAGACAGGTACTTTGGAGAGGTCCTTTTTTATACCCCCACAACCCAAAATACTAACAGGAGCTGAACCAAACACTTCACTTACAAAAGTTTGAAGAGATCTGGGTCACCTCAGAATGGAATTAAGGTACCAGTCAGACTTTTTGGAAGTCAGATTTTGTGCCCAGGTACTCCTGAGGACACAAAAATCATATTTTAAATATTATCTGTCATTGAGGCTGAGGTTTCAGTTGGGACAATGACACATCAGATGGATGGCTCCTCTTCATTATTACTGTTTCCTTCAAAGTCTTGCCTAAGTAATACTGTGCGAGTCCAAAGGCAGACTGAGACTAAGCAATACTGTGTGAGTCCAAAGGCAGACTGAGAGGGTAGGTGGTCAAGGAGGGTACAGATGAGACAGCTTCAGGCACTCATCATGGCCTCTGTGAACACCATGCTCTCCTCCATACCTTTGGTAAGCTTAATGGGGAATAATCATCAGTCGGGCACTGCAGTGTAATAGCTACTGATGATAGCTCAAATGTCAACACTGGCTGTCCCAGGAAGCACATGTGAAAGGACTTGGTCTTGAGAAAAGACAGACAACTCAGTGCTCAGAGAACAACTCTTCCAAGGCCAGACGTTTTAAAAATAAAGTCACCAAGGAAAAAAAAAAAAAAAAGGGAAAAGGAACTGCATATGGTCCTCCTTCTATGAAGAGTCAAAGAAATGTTTCAGAGGCTTAGCATGAAATGGTCTGAGCTCAGATGAGCCACTGGGGTTTCTTGAAGCAAAACAGACGATGTGGATAATTGATAAAATAGTGGCAGACATTGAGAGGGATAGTCTTGATGATTGAAGAATATGGCTTTTGTGAGGAGTTAACCTCCCTCCCTCACTACACACTTGGAACAATAGGAAGTCTGTTCAGAAACATGGTGTTAAGAAGGAAGGAGGAATGTATGCAAGTTGGAAGGAAGAACATGGATTAATTGAGAAAAGAAGCGGCAGAATTTAGCCCTGATCTACCTTTGAAGCCTGCCCTGCTTTGAACAAGGGGCTGGACTATGTGACTTCCAAAGGTACCAGCCAACCTAAATTATTCTGTGATTTTAAGGAAAGGGCTTAATGTAGGAAGAACATAACAAAAATAACATTATCTTCCCTACTGAAAGAAACCCTACGCTAACAAAAAAAAGCTTTAGTTTGGTGCCTAGGGAAAGTGTGTGATGAAATAAGAGCAAAAGAACCTGCAAATTTAAGAGAAGATAGATGTCTTTTGGCAGACTAATGCTTTGATTTTGTTCAAACTAGCTTAAGTGAGTAATTTAGCTTCAATATCACAGTGAATAACTGCTATTGCTACAAAGTTTTAACCTTTACTCATTCAATTAATGTTAGACCTTAAAAGCTCTTCTCAAAGAAAAAGGCTTTACATAAAAACTAGGAAAGATGATACTCATGTTCCTGATATTGTTACAGATTAAAAAAAATATACAGCCCTTGAGGTTTTAGAACACACACAGAATGAGGTTTGATCTACTAATTTCAAAACTTAGAATTTTTGCTTATACAATTTAAACACTGTTCCTTCTGCCATAAAAATCTGCACCAAGCAAGGGTGGTAGATCATCATCATTTCAGTGCCACCTCAATTCAACACAAATCCAGCTTATATTTCACTGCCCCCCCCAAGTAAGATAACCTGAAATTTTTCCCAAATGCTTTTTTAGAAAAAGGAAAATCAGACTTCAAAATAAAAGGCTGACTTGCATTAATTGCTTATGCTTATCTTCTCTCCCACACTTGTGGTAGTCATCTGGCCAGTGCCTATAGCAACAGCTGGAGACCTTTGTGTTCTGGCCTTCCTATAATGGTTATGCTTTCTCACTTGCACATTAAAGAATACATGGCCTTACGGCAGGTACATCAGGAAGCAGCCAGACATAGCAACCGCACACCAGCAGATGGCATCTTCAACCAGTTACATTTTAAACAACTCATGCCTTCAGAAGGACATCGCGCATTTGACATACTCTGTATTCTGAAGCCTCAAGCCTCTATACTACAAAAAGTAGAAGCACTTTTCAACACCTCCATTGGTGCCAGTGATCTGAAAGTCACTTTGCATTGCTAAAATCATCAGTTTACCGAGGACGGATTTGTTACCTCAACAAGATTCAGGGAGCCACAGAAGTATTCTGTACCATGCTCAGTGTCCTTTCCCCACACATCTCCTTAATGCTGCTTCTTGAATTTTACAATAAAATCTAGGTGCAATGCCATTGGATTTCCACAAAGGGACTGCTGATTTACGCAGGATTTAATTACATTCAATGCTTGCCCTCTATATTAAGAGGTGATTTTGGCCATAAATAACCTCTATGTATGTTTGGAATTTTTCCACTATAATGAGCAAGTCTATTTCCAGTAGCAGATACCTTAAAAACAAAACAAAAACAACCCCTCCCCCAGCCCCAAGTAATTTTAAGAGAATCAGTAGATTACAAACATATTTTTAATCTGCTGCAAGCTATCACTAAAATAACAGCCATAGCATACACCCTCAAATCCTTAACAATGACTGCTTTATTGTACTTACAGAGCAACCTAGTCTCAGTTCAGCACTGGTTTACCACGCTAATCTCATTTCAAGTAAAATTTTGGTGAAATGGCCATCACCTGTCATAGGCTCTAATAATGAGCTGCAGTTTAGAGACACATATTTTTTTATTTGTTTAGAATCTAAAGATGATTTTCTCCCCAAAGGAGTTTTACCCTTTCAACGGGAGTTTTTGAGATTGTTTGGGGGGGGAGGGGGAATATAACCTAGTTTTAAATATATAAACTGATCTTGCAAGCAGCTCTTAGGTCTACTTTGCTTTACTTCTAATTGTGTGTCTGCACTGAGGATAGCTTTTTCCCCTTTTAAAGTCTGATAAGAGCCAAAGGAAATGAAGTGGAACAAAGAAGCAACATTAGCTTTCATAATTTATTGTTCTAGACAACTCTGACTATTGCCTGTGACAGAAAGCAAGCCAAGCAGAAAGAAAATGGAAGTTATCTTACACTGCCACTTCATCAAAGGCTGAAGTCACAGGATTGATTTCTCTGGCCACTGGCAATGCCCCCAACCCATGTTGCCACTCCGCAGCTCTTGGGCTGTATGTACAGAGGGCGCCGAACACAGAAGAGAAAATGCATGAAAGATGAGGTGAAATGTGTCAGTGGCTTGTTTAACTTTGGTGGTGTTTTTTTTTAATGTTATAGATTAAAAATGATAATTTAAAGTTTTCTTTACTAAAGTGGGTTAATAAAGAATAAATCTGACATAGGTCACTCAATTTTATTGCCTTGATTATTCAGAAAAAAAGAAAAATTTTGGCCTGGACGGATAACCTCCTGCAGCAAACTCTCACAAGCAGTTCATTTTGATTTCTGAATTCAACTTATTTTGACGGATGCAATACTTTTTTGGTGTTTTCCACTTGTAAAGGTAGATTATTGCAGAGGTAGATTTGGAGTAAGAAGGGAAAGTTAAGAGTGACTGTCAAATACTCAACATGGCAACTTTCAGAAGTAGCATCTGAAAGCAATGATGCAGATACACCTAATGAGCCAGAAGGATTCTCTGCAGCACCTTCCGTTGTGCTGAGCACCAAAAGGCTGGTTTTGATTCTTAGCCACAGGCTCTTAAATTGGACTTTACTCTATTGCCATTGTGTCCTTGGGTTGCCTGCTTTAAAGACGATGACAGCTGGATCCAAAAAAACAACCTCACAAAAAGGAACAGCACTGACTTAAACCAAGCGATCCACAAGGTTCAACGCAACTGCTGAGCTCAAGGGATTATTTACGCAATAACGAAAGGGAATGACAAAACAGCATAGAACTTAGATTCCTCTTGAAAATTTAATTCTTGCTGAATCTTCATCAGAGTATGAGGAGCAAGATCCTCCTCACTTATCAAGAATATTATCTCAGGAAGTAATTAGCATCCCAAGTGGTATCAATACATGAATTTCAACTAGATTTAGATGCCCAAACCTAAGAGAAGAGAGAAGCAGAAGCCAACACAGTCATTCTGGAGACAGCACCAAGGAACAATTTGGAACTTACCATTTAATGATTTGATGCTCTAAAAAAGGTGCATCATGACGCCTTGGTCAGAAGAAAACATTATGGCTTGACATACCACCAGTACAAGTCACATACACTATTGCCAAAATCCCCTGTGACGCTTCCCAAGACTTACCGAAAATCACCTGCAGATTGAAAACTTGCTCCTGTTCAGCCCAATTAATCTTCAAAATTGGTGCACTTATTTAGAGAGCGTGGATTTTATAGAGTTTAAAGACAATTTAAAAATATGAGATTTTTAAAACTAATTAGAATGTTTTGGACTATAGCAGGTTTTTCATTTAAAAAGGCAGTATCTTCACAGAAGATACTATACACACTTGGAAATTATTCTATAAATGTTTTATCTAAACTGCAGAAAACCAAATAGAGAAAGTATCTGTCTCAGCTCTGGCAGTATTTTTTAGAATAATTAAAATGCTAATGAAAAAGCATCTAAAGGCAGGAAGTAGAAGAACCACCCACCCCAAAATAACATCCTTCTATAAGCATCATTTCCGGTTTCTAATGCTCCCTGAGTTATGCTCATCTTAAGTGATGACAGGTGATGTTTATAATATTTCTTAAGAACAAACCTGCTAGTTATCTCCTTTGCACTTGCCAGTGCTTCACAGTCAGGTTTTGGTGAAAGGTTAGACACACAAATGTAAGACACAGACGAAGGCAAGAGATGGCTGGTGTCAACTCCAAAAGCACAACCGGACTCTAAACAGCCAGGGCATGCATCCATACAGCGATTCCCAAATCAGATGGATGCAGTGGTACCTCCAAGTGGCAATGACCAGCTGACACAAAACGCTGTTTGTCTCTCTCTTGCTATTAGTCAGCCCCCTTGCACTCCTCCAGTTCCTTTTCTTCTCTCCCATAGCTGTTCACAGCCCAATTTCTACACTATGGCCACTCTACAGCTGTTGCAGGTATGGTGTGATTAACACAGAACCTATCCCCCTTCCAGCCTCACCCACATATAAATCATGATCCTCTATTATTTCACACACACGCACACACAAAGTGGGGAACACCAGTTCATGCATGACTGTTAGATTTTTGTGTTGCTGGTGAGGACGGGGGGAGGCAAACATATGCTGGAGTTTCCCTCTGTCCCCTTCTAGGTCTTACTCATTTCAGTAGCTCCTCCATCCAAAACGGAGGAGGAAGGAACGTGGGTGGCTGCGATTTCAGCAGTGATCCCACTGCATTCCCACACCCCTTGCCAATATAAATTAAGACCTAAGATTGAGTTAAATTAACCTGAGGCCAGAATCAAAAGGAGGAATAATTAGGCAAAGCAAACACGAAAGGCAAGAACAAAGGATCTCTTTCTTTCTAATGAGGATTACACAGTGCAAACATCATGGTTATTTTCAAAAAAGAATCCAAGCGTCTAAGACCCAGAACTACTCACTTCTGACACAAGTTGTGCCACTGACTACATAATTGCAAAGCAAATAAAAAACCTGATTTACAAGTTTCAGAAAAATCTCCGAGAAGCTACAATAAACACCACTGCTATGATGTACTATGTCTTCTTGGAACAGCCCTAGAAGAAACGCTAACCTGCTACACTGTGCCATCAGTATTTACATCATGAAGAAGCACCCACATGCTAAACAAAAGATGGTAAGAACAAAGTCCTAAAGACTTAGGTACTTGCAAGGAGTTGGTTTTGTATTTTTGCTGTGGTTATTTTGTAATCAATCTAAATTTTGTGCTGACTTGAAGACCAACACATATTTGATCCTCCATTTCACAGCATCAAATTAAACTCCATATCTGAAGGGCATCTCAGATCCACAATTTCACTTTGGCTTATGTGACTATGATTTTTGCACCAAAGCAAGTTAACCATAGATGGATTATTTATAAGAACAAGGGAGGTAGCTGTAAAGAACACGGTCTGTAGTATCCACTGTCTTGGCAATAATGATAGATTTAAGCAGCTGCTACTAGAAAACATCAGCTCTGCCAAAATGTCTGAAGCAGCTCAATTAAGCTACAAGATGGAATCACTTTGTTGTACCAGGGATGCAGGCAGGCATATTTCAATCCATATCTGGAACCAACAGAAGCATTTAGGGAAGGAACAGATCAAAAAAACCTGAATACACACAGTCTTACGTCTTCACCTTCTTTTGGACGTCCCACTTTTTAAGCCACAAGTGATTTGATGTATTATGAGTTCTCAATAAAGCATGCAAAATAGCTGGAGCAGTGTCAGTTTTAATCAGCAATCCAATTAAAGGATCCAATCAAGTTCATTTTAACTGTTCAACAGTATGTTTATACTATAAATTACTTTTAACAGGAGTTTAACATGCAGGTTCTCCATATCTTAATAACATATTCAACAGTGATATGTGAAGGGAAATAACTGCTTCAACAGCAAACTGTGCTCATGCGTACATTGAGAAAAGAGTATATCTAACACATTTTAGAAAACGATGGCAAATATTTCTTCCTGAAGTCTGATTCATTAAGTCAGGGAACACATCTGCCATATAGAGGCATGTAAACAGTACTGGACTATCTTTTGTTTTCAAGAAGGATTCAAGAGTAGATGGTGCTGTTGATACTTTCCCTTTCCTCTTCTTCCATGCTTTCAACCTGTTCTGTTGGAATGTCATATTATTTGTGCAAATGAGATCGTGAATTGATATTAAGAAAGAAACAAGCCGAAGTTTATTTCAAACTAAAATTTACCTCATTGCAGCCAAAGTTAATTTTCCTATGATGAAGGAGAATTAGCTTCAGGCAATTTATTCTAAGTGTGAGAATAATTAACTGAAAAGTATCCAGTTCTCAGGTGTTTCTGGTCCACACCACTACTGGGCTGAGATGCAGAAAAAAAATGTCGTACTGGAACCAGCAGCCTGTTCAGACGTCTGACCCCATCACTTACTCTCAGTATCACAAGCAATATTAAAGACGCTTTTTAAAGATAACTTTAATGAATGCATTACGTCAAAGAAGGGAACAGAATAATTCTTCTGTTTCACACTTACCCTCAGAAGCTTCAGGCATCTAGACTTCAAATAAGCATGAAGTTTCACGATGTGGTCACAAATGGTTTTTTCACAACACAAGTAAATATTTCAGTTGCAACAGTGTCTTGGAAATTCAATAGTTTCCTCAACAGAATTCAGGGTATATTAGCTTTGCAGCATAAATTAAATTACTTAAGTGTGAAATAGAGAAGTTCTAACTAAAACTGCTTTTACTGAAATGTTAATTTCAGACAAACTTTGATGTTTTGCTAATATAGATTTTACTGTACTTCTAGGCCCCTAATTAGCAATCCTTTTTATTTTCCATGACAAAATTCTGTCTTAAACTGCTTCAAAAGTGAAAATCAGAAAGCACTGTTTTAGTTTGACTCTCCAATTGCATTAGATCATTTACATACATGCTACAGTTTGATGCAATTCTAAACATTATTTCCTTTTTACTGTAACGTGGGCATAAATACTTACATTAGCTTTTATTAATTACTAATGTTTACAAAGTTTTAACTTGCACAGCACTAGCAACCTACTAATATTATTTTATGCTACCAAATGAGAGAAAGTGGGCAAAGGACAAATGTATGTGGAACATGAGGAAGCGTTCAGGCCCAGCAGACCCTACCATCCCATGGAATAACGTACCCAGAGAATAGCTGGAAGCCTCAAAGATCATAAAGGCACATGCTGGCAGGAGAAGGCTTTCCCTCTATAGTTTTTTTTATGCATTTTTAGATCTATAATGCACCAAAGGTTTCCAAAGGTCACCAGAGTTGCCACAGTTGTTCCCATACAAGCTATGCCCAGATGCCTACAACCTCTCCCCATCCATCAATTTAGAGTTTAAATTGCAAAAACTCTCAGGGTGCTCACTACAATAACAAACATTATAGAATCACAGAATATTTCAGGTTGGAAGGGGCCTTAAAGATCATCTAGTTCCAAGCCCCCTGCCATGGGCAGGGACACCTCCCACCAGACCAGGCTGCTCAAAGCCCCATCCAGCCTGGCCTTGAACACTTCCAGGGATGGGGCATCCACAGTTTCTCTGGGAAACCTGTCGCAGTGCCCCACCACCCTCACAGTGAAAAATTTCTTCCCAATATCTAAGTCTCCCCTCTTTCAGTTTAAAACTGTTACCTCTTGTCCTATCACTACATTCCCTGATAGAGTCCCCTCCCCATCTTTCCTGTAGGCCCCCTTTAGGTACTGGAAGGCTGCTCATAAGGTCTCCCCAGAACTTTCTCTTCTCCAGGCTGAACAACCCCAACTCCCTCAGCCTGTCTTCACAGGAGAGGTGCTCCACCCCTCTGATCATCTTTGTGGCCCTCCTCTGGGCCCGCTCCAACAGGTCCATGTCCTTCTTGTGCTGTGGACTCCAGAGCTGGACATAGTACTCCAGGTGGGGTCTCAACAAGAGCAGAGCAGAGGGGTAGAATCACCTCCCTCAGCCTCAACAAGCAATTCAAGTATTCAAGTTATACTTCCATGCTGATGCGATATTCAAACAAGACAATGGAATTTTTTACCTAAAGACACTACAATGAAACTGCAAGTGGGTGTATTCCCCCTTAGCATGCACAAGCTTAGCACCTATGTACCTATTGGAAATACACACGCACCCTGCCTTACATTATGCAATGCAAAGGGAATAGCAAGGAAGGCTCTGCAAGCAACAGTGGTTTCCTTGCATCTACCACATCCGTAAATGTAGGAGCTGCAAAAACCAGGACTAGTAGAGGAAAACATTATGGCCAAGGAAAAGACCTGCAGAGACTGAGACACTTTCCCTTTCTTTTATAAAAGAATTTCTACACTTCAACAATAAGCTTTTATTCTGTCTTCATCTGGTGCTCACCTGTCTTCACATACCAAGCTGCACACACCGGGCATTTCAGAAAGCTTTGAACGCAGGACAGCAGTCAGGGCTTTCTCAATGAGGCATGTGAAGGTTTAGAACAAGAGTATATGCTTGTTTTACCTATTTTCCACTGTTTCTAAATGAGGGACTGAGCGATGCTGCCCTGCCCCCTGTGCCTGCACATGGCCTGGCTATTGTCACCAAGCCAGAAACTGTTGTCATTGCCACTGCTGGTGGTGGCGCCCACACAAACAGAATTGAGAACATCTGTACACAGGCAGCTGTCGTGGTAATGTTCATACATTACACATAAGTACCATATGCAAAAAAAGTACAGTTTTATATAGATACATATGACTTCGGTTTTGTGTTCTTAGTTTAGTAAAGGAAACTCTTTTTAATAATGATGGGCAGAGACTAACCAAAATGACCGCGCATCAGGTACACAAAAAAGAGGTATGTCAAATATTACAAGAAGGAACAGAGTACATGTTAATTACCTCTATAATAGGTACGAACAGGGAAGAAAGACTTACCTGAAAAACACCAACACACATCTCTTACAAGCTTATTCACTCGTACAGTCATATGTGCAAGAGATAGCATGCTATTTTCATTCACTATCTGTAAATCTAACAATATTCTCAAGAAAAATAATGCAAAAGGTACAAGGAAAGACCCACAATGATAGATATTAGACAAACACACCACTTAGAGTTCTAGGTCTACTCTGTGGTTAAGTCGTTATTTAAGGAGGTATACATTAAAATCACAGAAAAGTTAAGGTGGGATGGTCATCTAGTGCAACCTGCTGTGCTCAAAACAGGGCCAACTTCAAAATTAGATCTGGCTTTGAAGCTGGAATTGGCTGTTGTCATCAACTACTTTGCTGTTGAAATCAAATTCTGCAATACAACCTTTGGGTTCTTATTTTTAATCCCAGCCCCTCCAGATTAATAACGCTATTTAACCTCTTGTAGCTGGTAATTTTTGCAGATATTGGAAAACAACAATTTATTGTGTTCCAAAAGTGCAGGTTTGGTTGCTTTGAAAAGGACCAGTGAACTGAGGCCCATTAATGTCAAGAAATCATACACCTAGTAATTAAAGTGAACACTACAAATGTTGGCAAAAAAAGAACTCTATATTTCGGATGTGACAGAATTCAGTTTTCAAGTACAACCTCTCTTGCATGTGCATTATGCTACAAATTCCTTAATTATATAGTCACTTTCTGCTCTTTTCCAAGCAGTGGACAGAATGAACTGTACTCAACACAGTGAGCAACTTCCAAGTTGTGTTCTTTTCACTTGTGTGAAATATGCTTTGTTAAAAAACTTCTATGAACCTTACTCTGAAGACAGCACGATCAGCTTGCTCGCTTACTTTCAACACCACTCAGTATAGCAGTATCTCATCACTTCAAAAGACGTGTGTAAACTGCTGTCTTCAAAACATTGGTGAGCTAAAGGGTCCATTTTACAGACTGGGAGCCAACCAAGACAACATTGCCATCAAAGGCTTTACCTAAATTTGTTTCTCTGTCATAACACATTGAAAAACCCAAATAACTTATTATTTTATAGATAATTCTATAATACAGAGGTATACATGTATACTCACGCACAGTGCAAGTTACCCATGTGCTGAAGTCAAAGGGACACGTGCTTGGCATGCAGTTAAAAGTGTTCAGCACTTAAGAAAACAGATTTTAGATCTGGAAGTGAGGGCCCATAAAAACAAGCAGGTAATTAGTCAGTCATCACGCAGAGGGTAGTGTACGTCACTTGCACGGAACTGTTCCGTATAGTAACGAACCTATATCATAAGGCCACACAAAGCTACTCAGGCAATTTGAAATCTGGCATTCCCAACTGTTCTTTGGAGTGTGACTTCAGTAAATATTGCCATCAGGGAGGTTCAGAGATATATTTCCTTAGCCTTCTAGAAAAAAAAAACAATTAAAAATGAGCCAATTTCTCCATGTGTCATTATACTGTTATGAACATAAAACAGGACGGGAAATTCTAAGGCTGCCATAGAGACATCTTTCCTCTGAATGGCTGTAGTCTAGCGGTAGATTAACTTCATTAATCCCACAAGTTTAAGACAAAGACCACTTGCCTCCTAGAGAAGAGGGTACAGATGAAAAAGCCGTGAACAATCCATTTGTGGGAGGTAGCTCCCTGTCCCCTTGCCGTCTGCCCATTCCCTGGTGGGTGAAGGCTGGCACGGACATTCCCCATGGTGCCGCACGCAACTGGAAAGCATACTGGTAGCCCAGGGTGCCTGGCTCGCTCCTTCCCCACATGGGAAACCCAGATGACCCCACAATCCTTGTGCCAGCCCCTCACTTCTGCCAGTCATGAGACATATCTGTACCAGTAACTGCTTCTACCACAGCTTTCACTCTGCAGCCAGGCCCACTCCACCATGTGCCCCTTCACCTTCCCAGAGCAGGTGCCTTGCCCAGCTAGTCCCAATACCCTTGTCAACCTCTTGCTCATCCTCCTACTTTGTCTGCTGAGCCATTCTCTGTGAGCCCCTGACTCAACCTCTTGGCTGTTTCCTTGTCTCCCAAGCTTTTCACCTCTATCTCATATTCTAGTCTTCAAGTCAAGTGGCCAGTCTCAACCTCCTCTTTGTCATCTGTTGAGCTGCCCCTGTCACCACTTTTCATCCCTACTTTCAGCTTTCCCCTCAATACACTCACTTTTTTTGACCCAATTCTCTCCACCCTTCCCAACTCCCATGCACAAGTCAAGACAAAGTTGCTTCAACACCTCCCAGATACAAGAAGAGTCCTGATGGCAGAGGACTTGGAGTCTCTTCGTAGTTCAGGCTCTGTTCAGATTCATACCCAGCGAACAGCAGCCCTGTGAAACAACTGCAGGAACAGTTCACCTTGGTTGTAAGCCAGAACTGTGGCAAACTATGCATGCACGTACATATGTATGTAGCAAACTATGAGAATTTGCGCTAAGGTTGCAATGAATTCATCAGCAATACTCCAAAAGGCTTATAACCTTGCCAAATTTGAAATCAAAATGGATTAACTCAAAATGACAACCACATTGGTGCTTCCAGCTAACCACAAAAACAGAGTAACCTTTATACATAAATGTAAAATAATGGACTGCACATGCCACATTAAGGGTCTTTGCATGCCTCCCCTAAATACAAATCATCTTCTCCCTCAAATCCAGGTCTTCTACATACCCACTTTATTTCACATGACTTTGCTTATAAACAGAACTCTGATATTTTTTCTGAGGACAATTATTTCACCTCTTCAAATAAACAAAAGGGAAATTTCAAATTGAGGGATAGCTGCACAAGGCTTTAAGAAAAAACTTTTCATGTTCGTTAACATTTATCAAGTATATCACTGCACTAATCCACAGTGCTCTTACTTCAACAGTTATGCTCTTCTATCTCTCTTCTTTTGATGATCACCGTCTCATTAACCAGGTACAGGGATATGTTTCTAAAAGATGAATGCATCTCCCACAAAGGACCACACATTAACGATTTATAACTGTCACTCTTCAACAAGACTGCTTGCCATGTCTAAAATTTAAAATTTATTTTCTTCTCCACTCTATCAGTGGTTCTGTTTGTTTCCCCCAGGTTTGAAAAAAAAAAAAAAAAACCAAAAACTTTCCTCTACTCCTCCGTAGTTATTTCTTGACTGCCTGCATACACCTTGCACTTCCACCACATCACCGGTCAATTGATATTCTCTTTATCCAGTCACCTGCTGTCATACTACTCATACAAAGAAAATTGTCAGGCCCACAACAACATGCCTCACAACCTCCCCCTCACAATTTATTTTTTTCCTTCTTTTGATGCTCGCTTTCATAACTCCAGCTTTCATGTTTGTTCATACAGAACATTAGCACTTCTCAGCTACCCCGCTAACAAGCATTAGGAGCCCAGCTTTCCCACACTAGCTTAAAAGAGAGCAGCTACCAGCCACCCTGAAGAATGCTGCAGTATCACAATCACCGCGTGAGAACAATTTCAAAAGCAGGAACAAAGCAAGATGTAGGCTCAACTGACAAAAAGAATCAAAGACTTAAGTTATACCAGTGTTATAGAATGGGGTAACCTTCAGGAGATTAATCTCCAAAAAAATAATTCAGAACAATTCCAACACCTTCAAAAGCATTTAAGAAATAATTTTTAAAGAAAAAAATCAAAAAGAGAGAGAGAACATTAAACTTAGAATCATTGAATGGTTTAGGTTGGAAGGGACCTTAAAGATCATCTAGTTCCAACCCCCCTGCCACGGGCAGGGACACCTCCCACTAGACCAGGCTGCTCAAAGCCCCATCCAGCCCGGCCTTGAACACTTCCAGGGACAAGGCATCCACAACTTTCCTGGGCAAACATAGACTTATGGAAATCAGTCGGGACACAACACAGCAGACCCGTCGTCCTAAAGGCTACATCTCTCAATGGTAGAATTTCTGCATGTCTGCTACTCGGTTATGGACAACAGTATTGCACCTCTACAACTTCCTTCATTTATCTTGAAGTGTCAAAGAAAGTATCTGTAGAACTTTATTCTCAGTCTACTCAGAGGATCCTTTTATTCATCCAGTTTCCTTTATTCATTCATGAGCTGCAACATGATTGACATCTTTTACGTCAGAATTGTATGGCAGCATGACAAGTTAATTATTACATAAAAGATGATACATAATATCTCTCCAGGTCAAGCTACAATCCCCTGTTTGGATGTAATTTTTAAAATTACAAGCTTTAATAACTTGTGCATCATTCTAGTCCAGACACTATGCTCTTCGGTTTCAGACAAGGTTTCCTGAAAATGAAGGTTTTGCTGCTTCTATGTAGTTTTTGGAGAATGCTACCAGTACTGATAATAAAAACTGGTAACCCTTATTCTGCAGCAGATGAACCTATTCTTTTACTTTTGTCAAGGCTCTCCAGAAACAAAAGTGACCAAAGGACCTGCCTTCTTAAACCAAGCTTTATAGTTTAGTTTCACCATTTAAGCTGGCTGGAAATAGTTATCTTTTGTCCCACAGCTAACTTTCTATGCCACAGATCAATTTCTTGCCAAAAATGCATTCATATCTGATAACAACAACAAAACGGGGGAGGAGGCACATTAGAGCAAGCAAATGCATTCATATGTTCAGAATGCAGTTGAAGACAGGAGACAATTAGAGAAGGAAATTCAAAGTATAAGGCATTTCCTGAGGATTAATGAGCGGGTGGTAGTGTTTGATAGCCAAGGGCAGGATGGGTTCTGCAACCAGTGCAATTCATTAATCCCCCAGGCAACACAAACTGGGATTTCGCTATTTTTTTTTTTTTTCTGCACTCATTTTCTTTAGCATTTAATTAAAATTTCCATTTACTCTGATACCATTGTTCCTTCAGAGCCCAACACTGTCTGTATGTCTGAACAGTGCTACTATGGTAAGCGACATCTATAAAATTATGGAATTAATACCTGGTGCAAAAGGCCAGATAACTTTTCAAGTTTAAGAAAGTTCTCCTAATCTTCTCCTAAGACTAAAAATGTTCTCTGCCTTAGAAGCAGAAAGGGCTCAGCAGATGTGATCCTTTCCCCTAATTTACAAGCTGCTCCATTATCCCAATGGTAGCAGACAAAGAGAGAACTGAATACTGGAAAGAAAAAATTATTTTCAAGCTGCCTTTCACCTCCTTAGGAAGCCACATACACTCATGCATTACTTTACGTTTCCTAAACCAGCAACCATCCCCTCCATCATCATAACTCCACACTAACCTGTGACTGGTGCATCTATGTCCAGCAAATTTTTTTCCTGGCGGAGAATTGAAGCTCCCTCTGTTATTATTCTCAAAGCAACGCTCTCTTCCAGTCTCCCTTCTTTCATCAGGTGTGCCTTTAAGATATCCACACGGGGTTTTCCATCATTATCAAACACTTCCTTAGCTGTGAGCCGGTGACTTGGAGGAAATGGGACAGCTGAGTGGAAAAAAAACAAAAATATCTGGTCAGTTTTTACAGTAAAGCTTCTATTACTGATAATGACACATTTCAAAAGACGTCTTTGATGCAAAACAGTGTTAACATGAATTTTCTACCACCTCTTATAATCTACGTACAATTTAAACCACAAATTATCAAAGATACCATTAATGTGTATGTATTCTGCAGGCTACATTATTCACTCATGCGAGAGCAACGAATTCATACTTATGAAAAACCGAGAGGAAGATTTAGGCCATTTTTACAGGTAGATACATTCAAACAAGCCCCCCAAAAGGTGTGGGAATATCAGGGAAAGAAGGGAACAGAGCTTAAACTGCTCTAGTAGCACTAGAGAACACTGATATAATGCTCCCTTCCATTAAGAGCGTAAAATGCACAAACAAGTGCAATATTTAATTTCCGTGCATGGACATGCATAGATACGCTCCAATTAAAAGGCTAAAATCCAAGACAGACCTCTCGCTAACGACTTGGAGTAGGGGGATGGAAGTTGTCTTCCCCATGTAAGTAATAGTTAGCTATGCAAGATACATTTGAAGCCCATCAAAGCGTGCCCGAGCGCCAAACAGAACGCTCCAGCACAGGCAGGGCAGGGGATGTACCAGACCGAAGTTGGAAATAAATGAATAAATAGGCGGGTTGCCCTAGCAACATGGCAGCGACCAGTGAGCTGCGTACTGCCATCATGTAAGGTCTGAGGCGTACGGCAAACTTCAGATGTTCCCTGCTCCTGCTCTCCCGGCACCAGCTGGAGCGAGAAGGCTGGGAGGTGATGCCGTCAGCTGCCAGGATGAGGCTGGATGGAGCACTGTCCCAGCTTAACCCCCTTTCCCTCGCAGTTCAAGCGGAGTGGCATTACGCACCGCCTGCCTCCCCAGCCACAGGGTAATTGTCCTGATCCCTGACACAGCTGCGGGCAGGTCAGGAGGGTCGGGATGCATTGCTGCATCCGCAGTGCAACCCCATCCCTGCCAAAGGGTCTTGTCTCCTGTGCAGGGTCTTACTGGAAGCTCTGCCACATCGTGAGACATGAAACCCTAACGCAGCGGACCAATGGATCCGTTAGCTTCAACTTTCTTCTCATTTCACCATCAGTATACTTCAGAAACAGCCCACAAATCACATACATCAGTTAAAGCCCAAGCCAAGAACTCATCACATACACTACCAGAAGTACCAGAGCAAATAATAAACAATTTCACTTTGTGCAGTTATTTTCCACAGATATTCTAAACACAAACATTTTCAGAAAGTGCTTTTTTTTTCCCCCCTCTTTGCCACCCTAGCTCCAGTAGCCCATTCACTGTAATAGTCCAGTGTGGACTAATGAATGTGCCTCTTCGCAATACACTAAATCCTGAGTGCTCTTGGACTTCAATGTGGGACAAAGGGGGAGAAAGGGAAAGTTTATGACATCTCTGACACCACTGGGATTCTCCTGAAGCAATGACACCTACAACCAACAACAAAGTTAAAACACAGTCCTCGGCACTGGAAAGTCCTGTCACAGATCCGTGATGATCTTCTCACTCAATCAACAAGAACTCCTAGACCGCTTTAAATTAGTTTATGTTCTGAATGGTACCTTCTATGATAAGAGGTAGGCTGCTAAAGACCAACACCTCACCCTGCTTTTCACAGCTACTGCAGTTAAGCCTGTCCCATGACACTCATAAAAAAAAGAGGTTATGTGCTTTGTCAGTCTTTCACATATATCCGCAGCAGACCCTCAAAAGCAAGATGACCATATACCTGAGCTATAAAGAATTCATTACGCAACACAGAAAAAGAATAATCATTGCAAGAAAAAGGAAGGTGAATGAGAACTCTGCAGTTCTACAAGCCTCCATCCTCTTCCTCCTGAAAAAAAGAAAAACCCAAAAAACAAAAACCACCAACCAACCAAACCCAAAACCCCAGAAGGCTAGCTAGTCCTAACGATCCTGCATTTCCTGAGTGAAGGAAGGAGGAGAGGGAAAAGTTGTTACTTATCTCCGATCAGTTTGGCTGGAAGAAGCATGTACTATTAGCTTGCATTCCTTTGCAAGACAACCGCCTCTCTTCTTCCCCAAAGGAATCACAGTGTAAAAAACCTATGCAGCATACTATTCCTTTGAGGTAACTACCATATGTGCTGAAATGAGATTTTTACATTTATAGAGACAAAACAAAACAGACAAGGAAGCAAGCAAACAAAGGCTATGAAATGTTACCTACCAATTAAGAGAAAAATATAGCATAAACTGCAGCACTGTAAAATCTCTGCAGGCAGATTTCTAACAAACATGTACCAGTGGCTAATTAAAGAAAAAAAGATACTGTTCCAATACCAGATGATTAATGATTAATTAGCAAAAACATGAGCGACTGAATAGAGCACAAATTGCATCTTCCATTATGAGAATATTAATTTTGTATGTACACATACACCGAGCTTCCACAGAAGAACAACGTAAGAAATGGTCATGTTGATGTGGAAGTCAGTTAAACAGCATTCTTTACTGGTATCACCCACAAGTACCTGGATCAACCAAAATCCTTTTATAAATATAGCAAACATTTAATTTCTATTGCTTTATATATAGCACCGTTACCATCCGAATACACAGGTATCCATCAGCTTTTCTCCATACCTGCTTTGTTTTTTCCACTTTTTTTAAACCTATGCTATTAGCACTTGCAACAAACAACTCTCTCGCCCAGTAGTCTTGCTTTTATCAAGAAATAAAACCGAGAGCCCCATCAGACGGCAACCATGCACACAGCACACACAAGGGGAAGGGGCTGGGGCTGGGAGAGGAGTCCAACGGGGAGAGGCAGGAGCAGTGGGTTGAACGGCCAGCACGGAGCTCCTGGCCACGGCACAGCGCAGGGGATGCTTCTGTAAAAAGAGGTGGGAATCTGTATTAAGCAAAGGCCATAAAAAAAGGTACAGGTGATAAAATTCGCGTGTACCATAGCACATGTATTTTTAGGAAGTACAGTGGCAAATCCCACTCCAAGAGTGCCACATAAGAAAGTCAAGCGCACTTGTCCATGCTCTATAGAACTTAAAACTTGGACTGGTCTCCACCTCCATTTACATTATTTCTTTATATTGGCATAAAACAAACAAACAAACAAAACCAACAACGAAACTATTCACCATGTGAAACACTACCCTGGTGGTTTGGTAATAAAATGCAGAACACAACAAAAAGCAAAGTTTTTAACCCTCCACCTCAGCCTGTCAGCAGCATCCTCCCAAGATCTGAAAACACAAGAAAACGCTCGTTAACCACTTACTGTTTGGTTTTGTTTTGTTTTTTTCTTTTCTTGTGCTATCAGGTCTCGAGCATGTTCCAGCAAATGGAGAAAAAGACCAACCTGCTATTTTACGCTTCTTACAGGCTCCTGCAAAACCCAGCTTACCAATAAGACAGCCACTGCAAAGGTCAGACACATCCTTACTGTTTCTCTCAAATATTAAGCAGCCTCTCTAGAACAAATAAATAAACCATAAAGAGCTGTGCTTAATTAGAGTGGACCATGTGTGCACACATAAATAAAATAGAAGCATGCCGCAAAGCAAGCATTATTTTGTTTATATATTATTCATTTAAAAATGAAGCTGTACACTAAATTAATATTCTCAGAGGAGGCTGCCCATAAGAAAAACTATCTTTCATCAATATTCAAGTTCCTTGCAAATATTCTGCCTCTGTAATGCGTGTCCTCTAATTTCATATAACTTATGCTGTATGTCTGTATGTAGCTACGCTTATAGCACACCATACTTTCATGAAAAATAAATGCTTTCCCCTTCATTTGTAGGAAAAACACACAAATAACTACCATCATCTCAACAACCCAATGCATTGCATTTGTCTGATGGCAATTTGCAATTCTTCATTTTGAGAAACATTTGCACTACAGCAGTGGCTACAGCACAAGTTCTTAAACAGGTCAACTCTTAATTCTACATGTGCAAAAAAAAGTCGTGTCAGCCTGCAGCTTTATTTTTTTTACATCTACTTATTCATAATTTTCAGAGTGAGGATACATAATATTTTTCCTATCTCAAACTCGAAGAAAAATGTATTTCTGAAAGCCAAGAAAATTTTTCATAGCCAACTAAGACCTTTTGCAGGCTGACTTTAAAAATCTACCCCCCATTTTACAGTGTGGTGCAACACATGGTATATTCTTGGGCATTCCTGATGAACAATAACACCCCCCATACTGGAGCATTGACTATTTAATCCGAGTTCTGCATTTCTGTACCTTGCCATGTCTGACCAAACCTATAGTCCAGTATAGAAAGGAGGAGCCAAAGATCAACTTTTTGACCTAGTGGCAATAGCACTACATAATTCTGAGCACGTTCCTGCCTACAAATTTATGGCTTACAGGATTATTATGAAACAAAAGGGAAGGAAGGATGAAACCTTCC